>JARHVA010002682.1:1785000-2230000 GCA_037957365.1 Torreya grandis
TTTGGAAATGGTCAAACTAAACAAATAAAAAAAATAAAATTGAGATTTACTACTCAAAATTTGATCTTTTACTGATTTTTATCTTAGACATGTTAAAAAATAACATTTGGGAGGAATGAGAATTTTTTTAAATGAGCTGTAAGAGTCCAAATCAAATGAAATAAATGTCAAATATGCTTGAAAATAGTCAAACTAAGTCAATGGAGTGACCAGAACAAAGATTTATTGTATAATTTTTTTAAAAAAAGAAGGCCATACAGAAGCCATAAAAGAATTTTCAAGCACTGATTCACTCACTTGTTGGCTCTCTTAATGTTTGTAACTCCCTATAAGTGTCAGATCTATAATTAAAGAGCTTCAACCACCTTCATACAAATTATTAGTCCAATAAATAAAAAAATTAAAAAAAAAATTTAATGCTTAAAAAGACATTTTTAGCCCATTTTAAGATTTTCAATTAGATCTATGACATGAAAATAGGCTTAAAATATGAAAAATTACATAGATATGAGATTTCTAGGTTTTTAAGAGAAAAAAGTAAAATAACTTACTTCCTACAAAAAGAAAAGCTTAATTTTTTTTATGATCATACCATGGCTTGAAAAATAGATGAATCTAGACTTGAACACAAGTTAAAAAACTTCGATCTATGATCTTGCCACTTGATCATGCATTAACTAGCTATGATACCATGATAGAATAAACAATATGATTGTATACGAACACTAGATCTAGATCTAGATGTGAGACCAATAGCAAAGACATTCACCATGAAACAATGAGAGAAAAGTTGAACACACCATAACACAGATATACATGGAAAACTTTTCAAGAAGTAAAAAATTCACAAAGATTATTTATATTATGAGAAACTAACAAGTACCCAATACAGTCTTTCTTCCTCACTTTTTTTTTCATTACATTTTACAATATAAACTCTATTTATATAGGCAAGGTAATCTGACCATTATAAATGACTTTTTTCAACCACCACATTAATGGGTCCAACCTCTCTAAAGGTCATTTAATATATTTTATTATTTATTTACACGAGGATAAACTCATGATAAATAATAAAATATATTATTATTTAACCAATGTAATTTAATTTATTAAGGGTACATAAATAATATCACTTAACCTTTAATTGTTTCAATAGAACCTGATTGTACATCGAAAATTCATCCAAAAATGACATCATCTGAGATCCACTCATCATATGGACTACCTAATCAAGGTAGGCAATGGATAATTATCTTTTTCTGAGGATCTATTTAGATTGCAAAATTTAATGAACATTCTAATTTCTCCTTTTTTATTTCAAGCAGGCACTAGATTTACTACCCAAGTAGAGTGGTGAACTAGAAAAATTATCCCAATTGAGAGAAGCTTGTAGATTTCTTTATATATAAGTGGTTCCATAATTGGGTTCATAGGCCTTTGTATTTGCCTAAATAGTTTCTGATTTGGCTTGAGAGGAATGTTGTAGGTAATTATCTTTGGGTTGAAAACCTTGAGATATCCATAGGCCTAGATAATGATGTTTTTATATCTTAACAACTTTCAAAGTTGCTCTACCTCTACATTTGCGTAATCATGACCAATATTGACATTTGGGGCTTTTTGAGGGAGTCAAGGTTCATAATTTGACATTTTTGATGTTCATATTTTGGTCTTTTAGGTGAGTTCACAAGGCTATCAGCATCAAAAGTCCTTTCTAGGGAGATCATACCTTAAAATTTTTTATTTCCCTTGATCTCCGTAGCAGTTCTTTGGTTAAATTATTACTATTTACGATTGTATGTTTCTACTTCATTGATTATTTGAGCTTCAAGCACTTCTGAATTGCGAAGGAACTCTATGATATACTGGTCATCTTCAAAGACCTAAATTTTTTCTACATTGTCTAGGATAAAAGGACAAATGATTAACTCAATAAAAAATTCCTATAGTTCTGTGTCATTTAGAGGAGTCAGATTCACAACAGAGGTTACCAATGAATCAATAATTTAGTTTTCTTCTTAGGGGATGGGAATAACATTAAAAGCAGTAAACATTTTTTATCAAATCCCATGTCTTATGTTTGTATTTTATGATGTATGACAATTTGCATTGAAATTTGCTCTTAACATGGTTCACAACCAGTTCAAAATCAATGAACACTCTCAGCTCTTTAACTTTATGCTTTAACATAAATTGCAGCTTAAGTATTAAAGCTTCATATTCTATTGTATTATTAGTGCAGCGGAGTTACAACTTATACAAAGCTAGACACCTCTTTCTTTATGGGTTTATTAATAGAATACTTTTCCTCACTGTCTTGTTTGGAATGAGCTCTATCAAGATATAGGGACAATAAACCTAGAAAATTAGGATCATTATTAATCTTGTCTTTAGTAGGCTTTGTAGACAACATATACATTCTTAAATTAGAGGATACTAGGTTCACTTTATCATTAAGGGCATTGTATCCAATTATCATGTTCTTCATTCTAGGTTCCTTATCTACTCTAATTTGATTGGCTACCCCTCTCTAAGGAAATCACATGTGGAAAACATTCATAGCCATGTACCCATTCAAGGATTTTGACCAATCTTGGCTAAGAAGCATGCCATAGGCTTTAGGGATCTCCACAACTTGAATATCTATGAATCACTAGATCTTAGGTTCTGACTTCGACTGGATATACATAATGAGAATCTTGCTGATTACCTTAACTTAGGACTTGTCTAATTGGACCACAACTTCGTTTGATATGATATCGACTAATCCTAGTTTTTTACAAACAGTTGGTATCACATTAGTTGAAGCCATTGAGTCTACTAAGTAGTTATGAAAATCATTTTCAAACAATTTAACAATTAAAAGAAAGGGAGGAACTTCAGTCTTATTATTGTGAAAGAGCATGTTGGTGTGAGTAGTCTTTTGTTTCATTTGGGTTGGATAAGCTGGCTTTTTTGTGAGTAATTTTTTAAAATTTAGGTTAGGGGGATTTTTTTGAATGAGGGGCCCCAGACCCTAGGAGAAGTACAAATAGAAGAGAGACCACAGTACCAAAGAGTAAACAAGAAATAAGACCAAATAGGCCCAACCAAAAACCAACAAAGAACAACAAAAAAAACAAGGGCTTAGTCTAAGTCTAAACTACCAAAAACATCCTCCCAACAAGTTTTCATCTTTTTAAGGTTTGTATCAATTTGAAGCAAGACTTTGTCTTTATCTATGACATTATGGTAACCATTGCACTGAACCTACTTATATTTCCCTTTTTTAATGATCTTGAACCCAAATAGCTCCCCGAGATGGGCTAAAAGATTTTCAATAGTCTGAATGCCCTCATACATAGTAGCCTTACTACAATTCACTAAAAATTTGATATTGTTATGAAGTTTCTCATTCTCCTATTCTAAAATATTCAACCTGAATAAGAGACTCTAAAGTTGTTGATCATCCTCCCTATCCAAAGAGATTTGATTCAACCTTATGCTTTTCTATTATAGGTAATTCACCTTACCTTTAAGCTTTGTAATCTCTCTCATAAACTAATGCATTATAGATTTTTGAAGATGAAGTTCTTCAACTATTTTTTCTAAGTTTTCCTTTCCCTTAAGAGAATTCACCAAGTTATTGAAGGCTTAATTCTGATCTTTTGATTGCTTTGTACCAAAAATATCCCCTTTATCTATGGGAACATCTTTAGACACACTTTTTGTAGCCTCTGAAAAAACTTTCTAAACTGACTTATTTCCCTAGTTTTCATCCTTTCAGCCCTCCTCTGAAACATATCTAACATCATCTACATCAATATAAACCCCAACCAGATCTCCCATTTTTATTTTCATGCCTTGTTTCCCCTAATTAATCCTTGAGGATTTGAAGCACTCTGAAGGTATTTCTATATTCTCTTGCAGCTTCAAATTTTTTGTTTCAACATCCGTGGTCCTATTCTCCAGAGGATTCTTATTGATCTCTGTAACCTTGCTTGAACTCGCAGGTTATTTTATCCAAACTTTTTTGATTTTTCTAATGTCAACAGGGGCATCCTCTACATCTTCATTTTTGGGCTGAAGAAGGTCTGGGATAATTTGATTCATACCCTTAAAATATTTATAAATGAGGTAAATAACCCCTTCATGTCTTCGGGTTGATTAATTCCCAAGTTTGAATTTCATGATCGAAACCTCCATTGAATTCACTATGAAGAAAGGAAGAATGAAGGACACACCATGCCTAATATAGTTCAACATCTTAAATAAAGACCATATAACTACACTATACCTACCTTACACGGTTACATACTGCATTAGATGATAGGCAATCTCTAGATATGACTTGGACAAGGATTCCTAATTAAAACCATTGTAAAGTAATTCCAATTATTCTCCCTCCTCCAAGATTGTCTCTTTGTCCCTTTCGAAATCTCTCATTGAGTTATAAATCTTAGTTTCCTCAATCACCAGCCCACTAACATGAGCAATGAGTTCCTTTATGATATCAAGAGTAACTCCATTGATTATAATAGTTCTATCCTCCCAAGATTTCATGAACATGATTGAGAAGTGCCTGTCATGTCCTTCAGTCTTCTTCATGAAACCAACAAAACCTCCCACCTACAAAGCTATCCAAATTATTTCATTTTTATTAACTTTAGGCAACATTTTTGGTTTTATTTTGTTAGATAAGCCCATATTGTTTTCCTTAAGACCAACACAGAGATGATAAAGGTTTTCTCTATTCCTAAAATTAGGCTTCATAGAATAGAGTCGAGAGGAAATGCTGATGTGTTTTATATTTTGGAATATAATAGATGTTTTAAGACTTCTAGAAACTTCTCCATAGACCCTAAAAGAATTAAATAAAATAATACAAGTCCCTAACTCAAAATATTCCAATATTTATTTCTTCTATGAATTAGAGGCTTCCCCAATGTGCCTAAGGTTAAGTGCATTAGAATTTCTTTCATCTTTTATATTTAGAAAAAGATCCATAGGGAGATCTTCATAGTCCATCCATGTCATTTGACCCACATTGGTCACTCCTTTGTTTTCGAACCAATCTACTATAGAGTTTCCTTCCCTATAAGTATGCTGAATGATAACCTATTGCAAAAAATCCAAAATAGCTATAGATTCTTCTAAAACTTGTCTGATGGACCAATTGATGACATTTTTCCTTGACAAGTATTTCACAATATTTAGAGAATCTCCCTCCACTATTAATTTTTGAACTCTCAATTATTTTTTCAATTTGATCCCCCACAACACTGCTAGTGCTTTTGCCCAGTGATTAGACTTAACACCCATGTCTCCAGCATAAGCTGCAACAAAATTGCCCTCGTGATCTCTAATTATTCTGCCTCCTCTAGCTGATCTTGGGTTTCCTTTCTAAGTTTCATCAAAATTTAGCTTCATCCAGCCCAAAATAGAGGGTTTCAGTTTAGTTCTTTTCCTAATTTCTTTAATAGGATCTAGTTTATCCAACTCAAAAGATCAATTTTCCAGTTGTGAGCTAGAATTTATTGAAATTGAAGCAAACTTTTTCTTTTCTTAGTAGGAACAAAATTATAATTTTCCTTAATATGCTAAAAAATTCTTTTAGACAACTTTGTTGTGCATCTCTTTCCCTTGAATATTCTATTATTACGTTTTCCCCAGATACCCCACAAGATATGTGGCAAAGCTAGTTTCCAAAGTTTCTTGAGATGGGCATTTTGAAATGGGCACCCCTAAGACTACCACACTTCCATTAGAGAACTTGCTTGCACCCAAGATATATTAAATTTGACAAAAAAATAGTTCCAAATATTTTGAGAAAATGAGCAACCGACAAGTAAATAAAATAATGATTCATTATCCTCTTGACAGAGTACACATTTGTGATTAGGATACAACCTTTTTTTTGAGATTGTAAATTGTAAGTATTATGTTCTGAACTACCACCCATAGGAAGAAGTTAATTTTTAGAGTTAGCCATTTGTCCCATAAATACTCCCAGATGCCATTAAGCCCATGTTCTTATGCTAACAAGTCATAATCCATTTTAACTTTGTAGTGCCCATTTAAGGAGTCCTTCCAGGCCATTAGATCTTCTTTATTGATACCCAAAATATGTTTATTTCTCATAAGATTATTCAAGTTAGAAATCTTCAACATGTCTTCTTGGTTTAAGTTATCCAAACTCAACCTCTTCTAACATTTAACTCCTTCCATCTCTTGCCAATAGTCTATCATTTTGAAACCATATTTTTTCTTAATGCTTTCTTACAAATAGATCCTATGTCACTCTGAGAAAGAGGATTTTTAGAAACCCAAGTATCTCTCCAAAAATCAACCCTACGTCTATTGCTAATCTGCCATTTATAACCCTATATTATCAACTCCTTGTTTGAGATTAATAAGTTCTAAACATGTGAGCCCTAAACAAAATGATCCTCTTCCATAATGCAAATTAGTTGCTTTCTAAATACTTATAAGAAATGATTTTACCCCAAACTATGTTTGACTTAGTGAATCTCCACACAAACTTCGAAATGAGGGATTTATTCATTAGGTGCAAATTCCTTAAACCAAGTCCACAATATCTTTTCTTGGAGCAAACCTTATTCTAAAATAAAAGATGAAATTTATTTTTTACTTACATTCCAACCCAAAGAAAGTTACATTGAATTTTATTTAATTTATCCTCCACTCTTTTAGGCAAACTAAAAAGCAAAAGAATATAAACTAGGAGACTTTGAAGTACACTCTTAATTAAAACAACTTTGCCATCCTGGGATAAGAGCTTACCTTTCCAACATGTGATATTTTTTAAAAATATCTCAATCAAAGGGTTCCACGCTATCACCTAAAGTTGGCTGCTGAAGAAAGACATTCCCAGCTATGAGGAAGGAAGTTCCTTTATTTGAAAACCCATAAGTGTAGCTATTCTAGCTTTTCTATCCATCGACGTATTGAAGAAATACATCAAACTCTTGTCAAAATTAATTTTTTGATTCGAGGCTTTTTCATACATCACCAAAATCTTTCTAATGTTTCTCGTTTCTTGTATATATGATTCAACTAAGAGAATGGTGTCATCTGTAAATTACTGATGAGTCACAGAATCTACATACCTTGCTGGTTTAAAACCTTTCAACTATAAAGCATCCAAAACATTAAAAATGAATCTACTCAGTGATTCCACCATAATGGTGAACATGAATGGGGATCCCCTTGTCTCACTCTTTTATCGCTTTTAAAAAAACCATGTGCCACCCCATTCACCAATACAGAGGACATGCAAGTGGTAATACAAGCTCTAAATATTTTCCTAAATTTGTCACAAAATATAAATTGAGACATAACTCTATCAAGGAAACTCTAATATAATCTATCATATGCCTTATCCATATCCAATTTAAGCACCATAGTTGCTCTTTGACTATTTTCCATTGAATGAATGGCTTCGTGGACCATGATCACTTCATCTTGAATTTGTCTGGCAAAAAAAAATCCTCCTTACTGAGGTTGAATGATTTTTTCCATGATAAATTGCATCCCTAAAGTGATAAGCTTGGTGATAATCTTATGAAAAGAATTACACAAACTAATAGGTTAAAAATTAGATAAGTTTACTTCCCCTTCCTTCTTTGGAATAAGAACTAAAAAAAGTGTGATTGAATTCTTTTAATAAATGATCGGTGGAAAATAATTCATTCACAGCTGCAACCACGTCATCTCCTATTATGCAACAGAAATTTTGAAAAAAGTTATGGGAAACCATCCAAACCAAGAGGCTTGTCTGGGTTCATCTTGGATAGCACAAATTTAAGATCTTCATTCGAGGTAAACGTTGTGAGCATTTCATTATCCTCTTGATTAATTAGTTTTGATATCACATGTAAAAATTCCTATTCATATCTGATATTCTTCTTAAAATCATTCTTGTTTAAATTTTTGAAAAAACTGACACTTTCTTGATTAATATATTCTGCATCTGAAAAAATCTAACCTTCACTATTGATAATTTATTTTATAGCATTATGTTTTCTATGTTTCAAAGTATACATGTGAAAAAAGTGGGTATTTTATCCCCTTTCTTGATCCAAATGTTTCTAGATTTTTGCCTCCACAATGATTCTTCTCTAGCTGCAATAGTGTGGTAATTGCATATGAGCTGTCTTTCTCTACTTTGTATTTCTAAATCATAACCCTTCTTAATTTCTTCTTCAATTTTAAGAGTCTTTTTTTGCAAATTCACATTCTCAAAAACTTGTTTATTCCATTGTTTGATCTTGAATTTCACCTTTTTGAAAATTTTACCCAGATTGAACATAACAAATACACTACCATTCTTAGTCCACCATTCTGAGATTCTATTACGAATTTAAGGGTGCATAAACCACATGTGTTTCATTCTGAAGGGATACCTATTCGCCTTAGAAACTCGATCCATAATATTCAACTCTAGAGGAGTATGGTCAGATCCAATCTTAAGAAAAGATTTAAGGGACATATCCTTTGATTATAACCACTCTAAAGAGATAAATTTTCTATCTAATCTACATTGGATGAGATTTTATCCAAGCTTCCTATAGTCTAGGTAAATTTAGACCCTCTTAGGTCCAAATCCAACATACCAATATCAAAAACAAAAGAAGAAAAGTTATCCATGTTGTCCATGCACACTACATTTCCTCCTTTCTTGTCTCCTAGATGTAAGGTAGAATTAAATTCTCCTACCAATATCTAAGGAATACCCTTGCAATTATTTCTAAAAAATATAATATCTTCCCATAGATTTCTATGATCTGGAATATAATTTGGAGCGTAAACATTAAAAAAATCCATTGTTTATTATCAATTACATCCTGGAAAAGGACTACCACATGATGTTGGGACTTGAAGATAGGTTCTCCCAGTAAAAATTTAGAATCCCAAAAAGTTATAAGCCATCTTGATGTCCTAAATGCACTAACACAAACTGCTTTAGCTTCACTCCAATACATGTTTTGATAATTTGAAAAGAAATTTTCCTCAATCTTTGATTCTTGGATTGCTAAAATATTAGGTTTATTAGTCCTTCTAAAATCCTTGAAAACTTTTTGCTTAGCTATACTATGCATCCATCTGATAATCTAAGAAAGAATAAACATGATTAACTACTGAGGAAAGATATACCTCCTTTAAAAGGAATTTTTTTTTTAAATCCTTTTGTTGTGTCTTCTTGTATATGTTTTATTAAAATATCCTTTTTAGAAGATGTACCTACTTTGAGCAAAGTTTTATAAGTCAGGCCTTTGGTCCCTCTTATGGTGACTATCATTGAGATCACTCTTGCCTTGGAATTATTCTTGGGAGTAACTACTATTTGCTGAGATTCCCTTGCCTCCTCATTAACCATAAAAAGGGGGTAAATTATCCTCCTCCTTGTAGCCTTCAATGTTGTTTTTTTTAATCACTTGCTCTTTCCTTTCCTTCTCTTGTTCAAGAACTCCAAACCTATTTAGGGAATAATGAATTGAAACCTTTGACACTTATAACTCAACATTATTAATCTGACTAATGACTACATCCACTTCCATATTTACACCATTCTGATTTACCTGCTTTAGGAATGAATCCAATGGAAATCGATTTGATGAATTTTGGGAGCCTCCTTTTTCAGTGTTTTTATTTTCACCCAATTATAGTACAAAATTAGTTCCAATTTATTTTCTTTATGATTACATCTATAAATACCTTACCTCCCTCTTCAATGACTGTATTGCATTGATTTACATCTAATTTTTGTGGAACTTTTGAAACCAAATCGCTGGTCTATGTCTCTTCATTTTTCTAAAAAGAAACACATCCTTTCCTTTACCACACTGAAGAATTAGGGACTAAGGAGCACACCTTTGAAGAATTCCCAAGTTTATGGCTCTTATCATAAAATAGGGCCAATCTTTCAAATTTAATTTTTTGAGCTCCAACTCCAAAGGGGGTATGCAAAAAAACTAATTTGGGGAGTTCTTGGTTCACAAAAGTGTTCACACAGCACCTCATGCATAAGCCTGGATCTTTCCTTGGTATCAAAATCCAAAGCAATCAGGTATTTAAAAATTAATAGATAGACTTGATAGCCTCACCCAAATGTTCATGAGATTGATGTTGTTCTTCTCAGGATCAAACCCTGGATGCCACTTTTTCATAAAAGAGTAGATTTTCCAAAAAGTCAAGGACCCCCTGCAAGAATGTTAACACTGTCTTTAGGGTTATTTAATCTGATCATGAAGAATCTATTAACCATTGCCAAAATGTCCATATGATCTTTAGGGCACCATTTTTAGTTTGCCTAAGATTTGAAAGAGTCAATGTTGGGTTTAGCTCCCATAAATTTTTGTATTAAAGCATGCTCCATTCTTGATGAGGCATGATTTATGAAAGAATGAGTGATTTGAACATGAATAATTTTCCATCCTTGATGGTTTTGAGATGTTCTATAGGCTTGATTTCCTTTTTGTCTATTGAACTAATCAATTTATCACTCCAAGATGACTTAACTGGCATTTACCTGAAACTTGTAGAGTCTGCACTGTTCAAACTCTTAGAAGAGATTCCCTTTGTCAGTCCTTATCCTAACAAAGATTCAAACATGCTAGGCCATGTGATCTCCATGCCTCTGTCTCTATATATTTTCTCTCTTTATGAGTCCAGATTTGAATATGTTGTTTCTCACTCTCCTCTAATGCCATTTCCATGTTGAACGCTGATCCCACTCATTATTCTAGTTTTTGTTATTTTTACTTTGTGTGGTGTGTTGATTGATTTTAGTGATTTTAGTATTAGGTCACATTGATCTATGATTTGAGCAAGTTCATGAAGAGTGATATTCACTTTAATATTATTCATAGCTTATACCATTTTGTAGCCAACTTTACCTTGGGTTGGATGAGTTTCCATAGGGGCTTTGGGTTCATTAGGATTTAGAGGTAGTGGATCATTTCTAGCCTTGGGATTAGGTGTGGTTGCACCATTAATGGGAGGAGTTGAGGTGGTGAGGGGCTATTATTGTGTCCTATCCCTAAGTGCATAATTTTTTAGATAGAATTAATGAAAGGCTTGTACCTCACTAATGCCTTCCTCAGGCTCATTGTCTTCTTGGATAGAAAATTCCATGCTTTCTAATAGCATATTCATGCTAGGGGATCTACTCACATTGGATGATTTTGGGAGGTTTGGAAATATTTCGTATTCCTCCATTTCCTTTTGGAATATGTAAAAGGCATTGTATAATTCAATGAAATCTAGTTCACCATATTGGGTCGTGTTATGTAGATAACACCAATTTGGGAGAGCTATCTTGCAAATGTTTATTTTAGGAAATTTATTGGGTGAAGGTTTTAGATGGATATTGGGATGATTTTAATTTCTATTTTGTCTTTGATAAGTGAATTTCTTATTTGAACTCTTAGTACTAGAGCTTTGCATTGATTTTTGCAAGCCTAAAAAGTTGTTACCTAGTCCTTGCACCATATGTGGGATTGTATCCAACTCATTCTTAGTGGAATCCTATGGTATGGTTTGGACATTATTTGTAATAGGAGGTAAGGACATTTTGGTTCAGTTTGGGGTATTGCTTCATTGTTCATCAAATTAAGAAAATGCAAATGCTAGTTTGACACAACATGTCTCAAAGGGAGTTGGTTAGTTATGGGCAATGGTTGAGATAAAGACAAGTTCTTATTTGTATTAGGAATGAGGTTCAAGGCTGGTAATTTTGATAAAGCATTAGGAATCAGAGCCATCATCTAACCTTATGGGTTAAGCTACCTATCAATTTTTATTGTTTTTACATAAGTGAGGGGTAAATCAGTAATAATTGGATCTCTCCTTAAAAAAAGTGGCTATCCATGCACATATTTTGAAAATTTGATTTACAATTATGTATAGGCTCATTGAGTTTATTTTTTTATAGAAGCAAATTGTTGGTATAAAATATTTTGATCTACCATCTGACTGAATTGGGCTAAAAATGTTTTACTCAATTCATTCTAGCTAGTGATAAAATTTATAGGCATGTTTAGAAACTAGTCGTATGAGGCATCCATTAGGGTAAAGGGGAACAATCTATAGGTAATGTCTTTATGCTCTACATTCTGTAGCCTAAGGGAAAATTTTAAGAATGTTATATGATCTTCAACTATTCTTCCTATGGTAAGCATAAATTTTGGTAAGTACCTATTGAAATTCCTAGGTATATCAAGCGCAATTCCAAGGATGTTTATAGTAGATCTAACTAGCCATGCCATAGGTGTTGTTATGGGTATATGTTGATTTTGGGTAGATTGAGATGATGAGCTTATGGGGGTAACTAAATGGTTGGTTCTATCTCTACCAGTTCACACTCTCCTATGGATTTTCAATGGTGAAATTATCAATCTCCCATGGATAGATTGGAACCTAGTCACTCACACACTAGGCTCTAGCTTGGTTTGGAATGTAATAATTAGTCAAAATACTCCTTGCACTAGTTGTTACTAGTATTTAAGCTCACAATAGAATGATAAATGAAAAGCATAAGTGTACATAACAATAAATAGTAATTTCTAGACGCATATGACAATTCCCAATTTCTCTTGTCAATCAAAGTAAACTGTAAGCTAATTATCTCACAATTGAAAGACAATAAGATCAAGACAAATGATAAGTTCTAAAGTATTTCACAGGCCTTCCTTCTAGCACTAGTTGTTATTTGATCCAAAATTCTTTTCCTTGCATATTTATGAAGTTGAGTGTTAGAGAGAAGAATATAAGGGACAAAAGGGAATTTCATTAAGTTGATCAATCCAAGGCATGATTGCAGGTATGTGGATCCGTGATATAACCTACTAGAAATAACTTCTAAGAGAGGCAACTACTACCACCAGATGCTCACTAATGTGATTGAATATAAATTTTGCTTTTTTGGCCTTCATCTTGAACTACTATAATATTTATATTTACCAATTTTTAAAGTAGGGGAAGGTTATTTCAATCTCAAAATGAGCATAAAAATATGGAAAAGGGAGTAGAGAAAGAAAATTCTAGTCAAGAAAATGCTAATGCTTGAGAAATGAAGCATGCCAAGTCACAATAATACCACTATGTGCTTGGTTTATCAATTACAAAAACATTTGACCACCTAGTGGACAAGATTCTAAGGGACACTAATTTGAATGCCTAACTCACAAATTATTCACTAACTATAAATACCTCAAAAGGCCTATAGCATTATGCACATGAGACTTTGAAATTACCTTATAGCTGCAAGGACATAAATCAGAGAATGTTTTGAAGTAAATAAAAAAAATTACGAGTGAATTAAATTATCATGAACATGATATAATTACTACATTCATTAAATAACAGATAATAACATTCATTCCTTGTCATAAGCATAAACTCTAAACAAGAAACCATAGACAAAATTACTAGATAAGAAGACAAATTGAAAATAAGTAAAATAATTTTTTTTTGATTTTGATAGAGTTTCTTTGCACTAAGTGTTGAACCTCACAAAGGGGAAAAATGTATTTTATAAATATAAATTTATCCACGAAGTTTGTTCAAACCACTATTGGGTAGTTAAAATATTCAATGGTAATTGGAGAATGTGGTTGAGATTCTAACATATTCACGAGTCTGAACATGATTTGCAGTTATAGGCATGCCTATGAAATGCTGAAATTTGTCTTTTATGATCATTGAATCTCCTTGGCCCCTTTACCATATGCACACCATGTGATGTCTCACACCATACTAACTGTTTACATTCAATTTAGGGAGCATGTTATAATCATATTCAAATATTGGTGGTAGATTGTCATTGGGATTTTCTTGGGATTGCCATTACACCATGACATGCATATACTTCTACATTTAATTCAGAGGATGATTAAATAAATGAGCCATACCCAACTTGAATTCAAGGTCTTTTGGATTGATTCACCCATTTAATAGCCCACAATATGTCATTTTTGGGCCTTTTAGTTGGTGAGGAACCAACTACATTTTGACTATTTTCCTAAACTTGATACACAGTCCTTTTGGGACTTTGGATGGTTTTGACGGATATATGGGCCATCAAAGTTAGTCCCATTAATTTTTCTAATGTCACTACTACCACATGGATCCTCTTTGACTTCATATTCCTTCTCCTTCACTAGGCTATTGGTTTTGTTCACATGGTATCACTTTCTCACCAAATAGCAGTTCTTTAAACTTCTCGATCTTTAGCTATATTTTCTGAGCTTTAACTTTATTCTTTGGGATTTCATCATCATCACCACATAGCAATCCTTTGTCCTTCCTAATATTTAGCTTTATTTCTTGAGATTTAACTTTATTCTTTAGGATTTTATCATCATCATGACATGGTCCCAGGTTCTCCTCTATTGTTCACTTCAGTCCTTATCATGGCCACGTGGCTTCTCCTTAGCTTCTCAAGCTCTCCATGCTTTCCCATGACTATTTCATTCTCTTCTGCTAGTCCCTTGGGCCTTTGGATTATTGGGATGGCACCACATGGCACAATCCCACTAACCCAAGGTCATATGTGTTTATGGAATTGTACGACCCATCCTAAGACTATTGAGTAGAAATATGTTGCCACATGGTGGCATCCCACTAACTTGGAGGCCCATAGAGTTTATGAGCTATACAAATGACCCTAAGACTATGGAGTAGTGAGATGTTTTCATGTGGCACAATCCTACTAACTTGGAGGCTCAGAGGGTCTACTTATGTATTACTTCATCCAGGTCCTCGAGTCCTTAGGATGATTCCATGTGGCATGATACCATGACCCTGAAGTCCTGACACTTTTTAACTAAATGACTAAGTCCAAAATCTCCTAAGCACTTGCGTGAATGGGATTATACCACATGACATGATCTTGCCAACCCAAAGGGCCTGGGCAAGAAAAACTTACACATAAAAGGACAAGGAAAAAATATTAATAAATTAGTTTCAAGAGAACATAAAATTGACTAAGGCAAGGAAGGAAAATCAAATTTAGTTGAAATGAAAATTTGAAATGAAAGACTAAGACATGAAAAATAAAATGATGAATCTTAGACTTAGGTCAAATGAATGTTGCTTTTAAAGAGAATGAAAAACTTCCAAGGGAAATACATGATTTAAAGACCCAATTTCTATATCTTAAAATAATTAATCTCAATGAAACTAAACACTTTGAAAATGGTTCAAACATTTTAATCACAAAGTCTAAAATCCATGAAATACACTAGTTTAAATGGACAATTTTAGACCTTAGAACTCAGATAATTGTATGAAAGCTCATATCATTGAAGATTTGATTAAGTCTAAGAGATAAAGCATTATAAATAACCAAACATCTTTTCATTTATTAAACTTATATGGGCTAAATCACTAAGGCTGAGATTGATCAATACCATTCAAATCACTTAGATTATTGCAGTCTCGAACCTTAGCATGCAAACAAGTGAGATATAATTAACCTAAAAGCTAAGGTGAGAATAATATTTAGTGGATTTGAAGACACTTGATATTTAGAAATAAGACCATGTATCTTGAGTAAGAAGAAGAAATAATCATGCTAAATTAAGAGGGTTTCTATCTGAAGAACTAAAGATGGGGTGTTTTGTCACAACAATATGTATCATGGCACAAGAGTAAAAGTAAAAATATAAGTAATGCATAATATGAATTATATCAACCTAATAACAAACAATGAATATATAAATAATGTCACATAGTTTCACACAATTTGCATAGAATGTCACACATAAGGCCCAAAGGCGACATACACAGGACATTTGAATGTTACGTAAACAAATAATGTTAAGGGCCACATGAAAATGACATGAATATTCCATGACAACACAAACATATAAATATTTCACACACAAGGCTAAGAGACATATATAATAAGAAAATAAGTCTTAACTTATGATGTAGAAAAGTAAGAATTTTAAAAAGAAGCATAAAACAAATGAGACTAGTTCATATGTATTAATGTCATTGTTAGTAAAAGATCATATCCATGTAACACAACATGAGGTATGAGTGATTAGACCAACATTTGTGTGATATATAGCTCAACATGGTTGAGAGGTTTTGGATAGATACAACCCATTGAAATGTTCGTGGAGGACAAAGAGATGCCTCCAGTTTAGCAACGGTGCTAGATAAAAAAGGAAGTCCAACATCGAAGAACCATGTGATATTACACTCACATACCTTGTGAAAAACATTGGGAATTGAAATTTAAAATATGTTATATACTTAACATGAAATAAATAACATAGGTAAAGAAGTAATCTAGAAACATTTTAAAATGCTTGAAAGTCATATTTTTGATTTTTTAAAAATATTTTGATTTTTTTGAATTAAATGATTTTTTTGTATTTTTTTCATATATATTTTTAAAATATTTGAACTTAAAATATTTGAAAATTACTAAGAAGGCTTCAAAAATAGAATAAATGGGAAAGATTCATAAAATATGCAATAAGGTGCTAAAGCATAACGTAGTGAGAAGGAAGGAAAGCAAAATACCCCCAATGTATGCATAAAAGAGTTATAATAATATAACAAAAATGAATGATATAGATAGGAATGTACATGATCATAATGGGAAAAAGACTATCTGTGCTCATGAAGTGTGTAGGAGTAGATATATTTGATCATGTAAGTGTAAATGAAGCCATAACATGATATATATGTCATAATAAGTAGGTGGACTGTCATAAAGAATTAACATTACAAATATTATTAGTTAGTTGTTTTGGATTATTTGAATTGGTTTGAAAATTAAGAGGAAAAGTTCTCAAAGTGGAAATAAAGCCAATGGATAGAAGAATTATTAGATAAGAGATAAAATAAGTACTAGTGAAGTAAAAGAAAAGAAGCTATGCACAAACAAAAAATGCAAGTAGCTAACCAATTATGTCTATAATGGGAAACATATATGTATAACCTAGGGCATGATATGGAGTGAATTCATGTGAAGAGGAAGTGCTAACTATAGATATTTCTCAATTTTAATATGAATCATATGCTATAATATAACCATCGAATCACTACTCATATATCCATGTGACCTTGTATCCTCATGTGTAATATCAATATTTGTAACTACCTATACATGTGAAACATTCTAAATAACCTATGATATCTTAGGAGATGATTTATTTTTAAGTTCCACTCTCTATGTAGGATAATGTACCATACGTTTTGGAACTAACTAATTATGTTCATGTGTAATGTATTATGCTTATCTATAGATGGAGAAACTATTTTTTAAATATTGTCATGTGTAAATGGATGATACTTATAAGTAAATGGAGAAAATGATTCTATAATAAGCTCTTGAATAGTTAAGTACACTAGTTTATTACCATTTTGCTCAATATATGTGCCAACCAACTATTCTATAGGAGTAAATATCATTAGTTCCAAAGGATAATCATATTAAATTCTTGAAAATATGACCACTTGATTACCATGAATATATTTGAGACATTTATTCACTTTAGAAGGTACTAATCTAAGTTTTTTATAAAATGGCATCCTAATAACATTATAAAGAGCCATGTGCCTGGTAAAAGTGAGAATGAAGTGGGCACTATGAGAGGTCTCACTTGTAAAGGAAGTACTACATGCCCAAGAGTATCTTGTGCATGACCATCAAATGCTTTGACAACTCTAAAAATATGTTTCAAATATTGATTTGTATAACCAAGAGAGTAGATGAGTGTTATGCTGCATAAATTTTCACTTGATCCATTATCTCTCATAACACTATGTATGGAGTGTTTGTCAAAATATGATGGAATAAAGAGTGCATGCCATCTGAATCATCATTAAAATCTTCACTATCATCAAATTTGATCATAGGACGTGATGCCTGTAATTGTAACAATGATGCTATCAAGTGGATGCCCAGATGTATATGGAGGAGGTTGAGCATTGTATGCATAATGTACATCAAAATTATCTTTGTTATTTTTTGCTTCATGATTTTGAAATAAATCTTTGTACATTTTGAGCTTTGAATTATTATGTGCTTATAGTTTAGCCTCTTTGGTAGGTGTGCCAATATCAATAATATTCTCATAAATGCAATATTGAGTCTTATGCTTGTGGTTGAAACACATTTTTGTGGAATGTCTAATACATCGATGATATTAAAAATATGCATTACTATATAAATTTCTAAATGGTGGTTTAGACATGTCTACTTCCACTGGTGGAGGAAGATATATGAGATTGCATTCAAGTAGATTTTGCAACAAACATGAAGAGGTGATGGCAACCTTGATAATTTCCTCCTTGGTGGATCTTGTAATTAAAGCTTTTGTGTTAGTTGTGAGATAACATTAGCTGTAATCTTAGCTTCATTCTTGATTTTTTTAGATTTGCTCTTATAGTTTGGCTTGATTTGAAACTTAACATTTGAAGTGGAAGGAACATTTGAAGAATATTTGAGCTTGTTTAAGGTAACCAATTTAACTTCATGTTCTTTGAATGTATGGTATAGTTTATCAAAATATTTGAACTTACCAAACATAATTAACTCTTGGAGTGAAGATAATAAACTTTGAGTGAAGATATCTTGGAGGTCATTATCATCCATTTGATTTGACATTTTTACTAGCATAGTTTTGAATCTTAGAATATATTTACTTATTGTTTCATTAGACACTTTTTTGAGCTTTGTAATTTGAGCATAACTTTTCACCAATGTTGATAGAAAAATATGTTAAGAATGATTCTTCAATGGGTTTAAAGATTTTATTGATTGAAGAGGAAGATCATAAAACCATCTAAAAACACATTCTTTGATGTTTCTTTAAATGAGCTCTATCAACAATTTGTTATTATCTACATAGTCTAGATAAGTTGCATGGAATGCACACAAACATTGTTTAGCATCACATTTGCCTTCATATAAAGGAAATGTAGGAGTCACAAAGTCAATTGGTAATTAATAAGTGCAATTTTGGGTGCCAAAGGGTTATGTAATAAGGAACATGAGTCTATGAAGGGGCTTGTATGAGAAAGAGTTTAATCATTTTGAGATAACTTAGCTTTTAAGAAAAGAACTATATGATCAAGAGTAGTATTTGTAGAGTTTAACACAGGAGTATAAGTAGCTTGATTAGGCATATGCATGGATACATGTTGGAAATTGATTTAAGTTTTTAGGGTTATGGAGTTTAAGCCTAAGTTTTATAAGCATTGAGTATAGTAATAACTTGAAATAAATATAGGAAATAATTAATTCAACAAGTTCTTCCCAAAATAGTAAAGATGGTGAGAGAGTGTACTTATATAGAATAAAATAGGTGTTTTTATGAATCAAGAGGCTAGAACAGGCTTGGAGATTATCCAAATATATTTTATTCTATGATTGTAGTTGAAAATAGAATTTAGACAATAGTGACATGTGGTGCTAGTGTCCTTCTTAGAAGATTTGCCTAAAAATTTCAAAGATGTTGTAGAAGAGTTTGGGGGACCTATAGGTGATTCTGTGACTTCTAAAAGTTCATATGTGTTATTTTTCTTGAATCTCTTTTAAAACCCTAATGAACATGTGCACACCTGAAATAACAATAACCAAATCAAATGCAAAATAAAGGGAAAAATTGATTTGTGGGATATTACAATCATACGAAATGGAACCCTTATTGTCTTGGCTACTGCATACATTAAATTCTAATGTTGTGGATCTCAGATCTCATGTAGTTTTCCCTTAAGGAATGTGCATAATCAACGTGCGCAGTATACTAAAATGAATTTTGATTAGGCCCTTTGATCAAGCATGTAAGTATAGATGTGATAGTTGAGTAATATGTAATGTGCTGAGCTGTACTATTGATTGATTTTATGTAGTTATGTGAATAAATAGTAAGTGCTAGATGTAAAATACCTTATGAAGTTCTATATAGATTTTTTTTAAATTTGAATGTAATACCTTGTTCGCTAGTTGATGAGACACAAAATAGGGATAAAAACATAAGAAAAAGCTCAAGGGAGGGTTAGTACCTGAACATGGAAGAAAATGACCATTGTAAAATATTGACAAAATATGGAAACTAGCATGAATAGTGCTATTATCTAGATAAGGGCATTAGTGTCACGAGGTCCCAAAATAGAGCAAAGACTGGGCATAATAGGCTAGGGTCCCTTGTGATTGGGAGGGGATGACCTAGGACCACTGGGGGTGAAACAAATGGGAAAAATAAGACATAAGAAAGACCAAAAGACCTAAAATGACCACATGAATAAGATCTATGTTTGTCACTAAGACCTTCATGTGAAAGAGAAATAAAATACATAGTCCTTGTAGTTGCTTAACTAAATTAGGGTGTATACATTTGCCCCCATTTTATTCTTGTAATGTAATGAAATTAAAGTACTAGAGTAAACAAAAAAGGGGAACACATACTTGTACTTAGCTGTGCAGATGTGCTCTAGACCTGACCTACTTTTTGGCCAAAGAAGTGGATAGGAGCTGGAATGAAGTATGTGAAAAAAAAATCCATAATGTGGGTGCCCCCTATACTAGATCTAGATAGTGAACTAAATTGTGAGGAACAAAACCATGTTTTGTCCCCACCATGATATATGTACTTAATCTGAGAATGTAAATTAAAATTTTGGAGAAACAAGTCTTTTTTGTCCCCACTTTGATATCTGGATTGAAATTGAGTATGTAAACTAAAAATGTGAATAAAAAAGCCCTGTTTACCCCTACTATGATATCTGGACTAATTTTGAGTATATAATCTAAAACTGAAGGGTGAAAATAACACATGGCCTACATAATCTGAGTCTGGTGAAAGGTTATGGATCAACTGTTGTAGATAGTCAGGTGACCCAAACTAGTGAAGTCCTGGTGACATTCTAGTGGTGATCTAAGTGTACCTTGATAATTTGAACATAGGGAATGGTATAACTTTCCATTCCATCTATATAATCTAGTGAATCTTTATGGGTTTGAGGACATGTGCCCTGTATCATGCCCCAGAGCTGATAATTTAGTAATGTAACTATGTATTTGAATATCTATATATCTAAGTCAAACTATATATCTGAGTAAACCTGTGTATGAATATGTATATTAGAGTAAACCTATTTCTAAATATTTGTATATCTCAGTAAACCTATGTGTCTAAATATGTATATCTGAGTTACCTTGTATATCTGAGTAAACTTGTGTATGAATAGTATATCTGAGTAAACCTATATGTCTAATATTTATATATCTAAGTAAGCATGTGTGTTTAAATATCTATATATCTAAGTAAAACTATGTGTTTGAATTTCTATGTCTAAATAGATCTGTGTGTATATGTGAATATGTATAAATAATGTGTATATGCCCCCCTTTTGGTGAGAGAGCCAAAACTATGGTAAGATTGTCTAACCAAAAGTGATACCAATTGGTATGGTGGTGATAGTTAGCTGGGGTAATGTTGTTTTTAGGTTTGAATATTTTATCGATTATAATGGAGTTGGTTTTTTAAATCGATAGTGGGACAAACCTTTGGTCTATATTGAGTTTGTTAAGGGAATATATGTTTTATAATTTTTTAGAGTTGAATGTGATCAATATATTAGTGGAAGTAATGTAGGGCAAGGTACATCGGGATCAAGTCCCACACAAGAAATGGATTACAAATCAGATTTATGGTTCTCTAGATATCTTATTTGGAAGAAGTTGATATTGGTTGGAAAAATTAGCATGAAAGGGTCAACCTTAGTAAGGTGACATTTTTAAAATGTGGCTTAAATAGGTTGGTTGATTTGTTTGACAACTAATTTGAACCATTTGAATTGATAGTGATTGTTTGTTTTGAGTTAGAGAGTATGCCAAGGAAATGAGGAATGAGTTTGACCCAATATGAGGAGGTGGAGGCACTTATCTTGATTTGGAGGAGATTACCCTGGTAAAGAGTCTATCTTTTTCCCCTAATTTTGAGACATTTAGTACATTTATTATTATTTTTAGTAGTTTAGGGTCATTTTGAGAAATATGGTGCTACTGTCCTAAAAATAGTGCTACTGTCTAGTGTTACTATCCCATATATGATGCTAGTGTCCACTAGGCCATGTTTTTAGTTATTATTATTACTTAATGGTGTTTTATGGCTATTATTGTATATTTATCTGATATTATATGATGCTCATTCTAGATTTGGCTATATTTTATAGTTGGATGTGCACATGTGAGAGTTTTAGAATGGCCAAATTATTGAGATGTTATGGAATTTTACCTTGACAGATGAGATGGATGTGGTAGATAGAGTCAGTTTGGGTCATGTGGGATCATTGGATATGATGCCTTGGGATAAACATAAGATGACAACATTGTGTGAGAGGTGGATTGGTATGGCCCACATGCCTAGGAGGAGCATGATGTAATGTTAATAGGTGTTGGATAGGTTAATGACTAGAGATATTATTTGGAGTCCCTATAAGGGCGATGAGGGATGGCTTGAGGATGGTGTTTAATTGAGATAGGTAGGAGTGAGTTGATGGTTTCATAACCATTGGGTTAATGTATTTGAAAGGTTTTAGTATGAGCAAGTGACATGGTAGTTTGGTGTTAATAAAAATGTGCTAACAACACCATTGGTGTATTTGAGGAGTTATCAGGATCTAGTGAGACGAGGGAGTATGCCCAGACCATCAACTACAGAGTTAGCTTCGATGCTATTGATAGAGTGAGATCTGGTGATTGATATACCAGAGTTGGATGATGTAGGAGTGATCGATGCATATGGATCATGGTGGAGGGAACATAGATGGGCACCACTATTCCTAAGATGTGGGATCATTACAGAGGATGTATTAGATGTTGAGCCTCTTATAGCTGTTGAGGGTAGGTTTCCATTATATATTTGTATATTCTACTTACTTCATTACTTATTTACTTGGGTAGGTATCTGATGTATTATATTGGTATGTGTAGGTCCAGGTCATGATGAGTATTGGGAGACTACCATTGAGTTTGTGATCTGAGTACTAACATGAAATATCCTTGATGATGCTATGGACGATGGACTAGTGGAGAGGGCAATATATATTGCTGGTGTTTATGCATATCTTTTTGATCAATTTGCCATTTCTATTATGATATATAGGCAAGTAAATGTTGATAGGGATGAGGAAAATGTGGAGTTATAGAGATGAGCTATACCCGCACCCAATGTTCTAGGTGGGGTAGGTAGCTAGATAGTGAATGACTGTATATATCTACAACAAGAGCATGCATAAGTTTTGGTCGAGTTTTGGAGGTGTTACGAGAGATAGATAGTAGACACAAGTTTAGATCAAGTTCTTGGAGGGATAGTGGAGCCTATAGTTCTAGTATGGACATATCATAGAATGAGAGTGAGGGGGCTGGTCTTGGTGACCAAGCCCAAATTATTGAGTTATTTACAGTATTATACTGAAATTATGCTCTAAATTATAAACATATATGAATGCTTGTTATTATATGCGTATTGTGTATATTGGTATCTTGATTTTTGGAATCATGCATTTTTACATGTGTATGATTATATTCATTATATTAAATGGTGATATGGAGATATGTTATGTGTTTAAGTAATGGTAAAACATAATTTATCTATTTATAAATGTTTAAGTAGACATGTATAGTGAATTAGGAATGTTAGTTGTTAGTACGGGTGTTATAGGAGAATCATAGGATATATATGTGTGAATCATGTAACTATGGTATGCATTATCTGAACTTGGATGACATGGTGAATAAGTGACCATACTACCCATTTTATGTTGGTGTAGAAGAAAATTCTATAATTGATACTACACATGGTACACTACTAGTAGTTAGGTGTGTAGACTCTATAAAAAATAGCTTAATCAATTATCGTACTAAAACTGTGCTTTGATATATGTGATATTTGGAAAATATCTTAATTAAATTTTGAAATGTGTTTTGATTCTATGATGTCTTGGCAAATATCTTAATTATTGGTCGAATTGAAACTATGTTATGATCTCTATGATTATTTCCAAATATTTCAATCGGTGGGTGAACTGAGACTGTGTTTTGATATCTATGAACTGGATGCCATCTCTACTAAATATGTGGTGCATAAGATCTATCATAATTAGGTGTCCTAGAAACCAAATGGATTGTATGATGAGTAACCAATGGCTCCTTAAAAGGATCATCTTGGGATAACTTGATCTAGAGGAGTGTGATCTAGGAGATAGGATATTGAGATATCGATGCCCCTTGTGTAAATTTTATAATGCCTTTGTTGACATAATGGTCACTATGATTTCAGAGTGTATAATAATTTTTGTCCAAATGTCCATTTATATTATGAAAATTACAATATGGTTTATTTTGTATCCTATACTAATGGTGTGCTGGATGGTGATGAGTAGAAGGAAGAGTGATCATCTCCTTATCTAATAATGCAAGTAAGATAGGATGAGGCCTATCTCTATCTAAAAATTGTATAGCCCATCTGTTCATGTCCTATGATTTACTCACTATAAGAGGTTCATTGTGAAGTGGATCTTTACCCTTGCTGAGTATCTTGATTAGTTATTTATGTTCCACTTGCTTCTTAATCATAAGTAGAGTTGGTTGTTGTACATTGTTAAATGACTGTGGCTCTAGGAAACTTACATCCAAATCTATCTCTAAATGTGTAACAACTAGTCCCAACTCTTTCTCTAATGCCATAGCTATGTTACATAGATGCCAAAATGATTTGGATATTTGATATAATAATTTCTTATTAAAAGGAAAAATAAGACCTTTAGTAAAGACGTACTGTACCTTTAAATCTATCAGCTAGTAAATCAACTGATGCATACATGACTTGAACTTAGAAGGTACTTAGTTAATGGTTCTATCTCACCCTATTTTAGTGAAGGAAACCTCTCATATGTGACTTGAGGTCATTTATTATGTATGTAGTACCTAATAAAGAATTCTTCTAATTCATCATATGCATGTAGTGAACCACTAAGGAGTGCATGATGAAACCAATTTAATGCCTCAACTTCTAGAGACTTTGGGAATAGCTATACTAGAGTCAAATTATTGGTGACATGTGCCATGAATTTATCATAAGCCTAAAGGTGCAAGTATGGGTCTCCATGTCCATTAAATTTTGGTAACACTGGTATGTGAAAGTTGGGTGGAAACTTTGTAGTGAAGATTCTACATAGAATAGGATTGCCATGGATGGTATTGGAATCAAACCAAGAGTGGTATGCTTTACTTTCCAATGTGAGATGGTGACTTATCTAGAATAAAATAGGTGTTTGTGAATCAAGAGGCTGGAACAGACATGGAGATAATAAAAACATATTTCCTTCTATGATTGAATTGAAAATAGGCTTCAGACAATAACACCCTCATGAGGACAATAGTGCCATGTGGTGCTAGTGTCCAATTATGGTGCTAGTGTTCTTCTTAGAAGAGCTGCCTAAAAATTCTAGAGATGTTGTGGGATAGTTTAGGGGAACTATAGGTGATTCTATGACTTTTAAAAGTTTGTCCATGTCATTATTTTAATTGAATCTCTTTCAAAATCCTAATGAACACCTGCACACATAAAACAACCAGATCAAATGCAAAAGAAAGGAAAAAATAGGTTGTGGGATATTATGATCATGTAAAATAGAACCCCTATTGTCTTAGCTTCTACCTACATTAAACCCAATCCTAGGGGTCTCATATTGCATGTATTTCTCCTTTATGGATCATGCATAATCAATGTATATGGTATGCTAGAATGGATTTCATTTAGGTCCTTTGATCAAACATACAAGTCTAGATGTGATAGTTGGGTAATATGCTATGTGCTGAGTTATATTATTAATTGATTTTATATAATTATGCACCAAAATAGTAAGTTCTATATGTAAAATATCTTGTGAGTCTCTTTATATATAAGGAATTCTGATTTGAATGTAAGACATTGTTCATTGGATGAGAAGAAACAAAAAAGGAATAAAAACATAAAATAAAGATCAAGGGAGGGTTAAGACCCAAAACAAAAAAAAACAAAACTATTGGATAATAGCGCTACTAAAATATGGACACTAATGCCAATGGAACTACTATCAAGATAAGGGAACTAGTGTCTTGAGGTCCAAAAACATAGCAAAGACTGAACAAAATAGGTTAGGGTCCCCTATAACTGGGAGGGGATGACCCAGGACCACTGGGGGCTTAAAAAATAGGGGAAAAAGACAAAAAAAAGACCAAAAAATCCAAAATAACCATGCAAGCAATATCTACATTCGTCATTAAGACCTTCATGCGAAAAATAAATAAAATATATAGTACTTATGGTTGCTTGACCAAATTAGGGTGTATATAGAAACCAAGAAATGTTTCCAAACCTAGGGATGATGTTATGAAAGTAAATGTAGGTGCAAAAGTAGGAATGGATGGACTAGTGGAAGTTGCAACATTGGAAAAATTGCCTTGGGGACCTTTATTTGTTCATCTCTAGCAACATATAAGAGTGAGTCATTTTTTTTGGATGTTTGCAAAGATAATCCATAAATTTTATTTCATTAGTTTCACTAGACTTCTCCTGAGTATTGGGTTATGAAATAAGAGCCATAATGTGCCCTTTAAGAGGATGTGGAATAATCAATGAAGAATCCTTTAAAGTTGAATGTTTTTACATATGCTTCTTCTTATTCCCAAGTCATTTTAGATTTGAAACAAGATATTTTTGGTCATGTGTGCATTGGAAAAGAATAATGCCATGATTTAGTAGTGTAATCATTTGAAATAGGAAGGACATAATATTGGGCCTTGTTTAATATAGCTTCCTAATTAATTTTTTATCGAATTAATTTAAAAACATAATGAATAACATGTTGAAAAATAATACAAGATTCAACAATGAATTGCATAATTCAATGTAACATATGGGAGAGACGTTCATTTACTGATCCCATTATAAATACAATACAAACAAAAAATAAGGTATAAATGGTGATCTAGGTAAGGTATTGAATGATTGTGTGGTATCTCAATTATACTTTATTATTTATTGATTAATGTTAACCCGATATTTTAAATCACTAACTATAGAGGTTAAATCACTCATAAATCCCACTATTCTATCTCTAAGGGTGTGACGAGAGTAACTTATGTGGATGATATGCTCCTCTCAGGAGCACCAAATAACAAACTATTAAAGAGGCTTCTCATGGTGTAACCAAGGGACCCTAACAGTTTCTAGTATACTGTGAGGTAAAGAGAAAATAAAATCCATATTTAATATTGTACAATGGCTTGAGTATTGGGGCAACACACTTCACACCACGATGTCCGTAAAATAGATTGTTTATCCTATAATGAGTCACTAAGTAGTTTTAAAAGTGTTAGAACACAATATATAAATACAAATAGTAAGCAAATAAAGAATAAAAATAAAATAATAGTTGATTTTTTGTATATAGATCAACAAATTTCAATTCGAGGTTGAAGAGAAATGCTTTAGTGTTAAATGTTTATATGAGGTGACAAGACAATTTCATTAGTGTCAGATTAAATCCAAGGTTTATGAATATTAACTTGTAGTGTCAGATTTATATCCAAGGTTGAAGTTTGTTTCTTTAAGTGTTAAAAATTTACATAAATTTGTATGAAATCCTATGACAAAATGTCATATCTCACTTGGACATACACTAAATAATCTGTTATGCCAAACTATTTAATGAGCTATTTTTCTATTATGATATTTGACATTTGATTTGACTAATATTTACTTATGAACATGTATCACAATATTTTAGTTTACATTACAGTTCACTATATTATATTCAATATTTGCTTTGGTCATGATTATGTAGATCCGGTATTACTGATGTCATTTTGTTATCACAGGTAACAACTAGATGAATGAGCTAGGTTTGGGCTTGGAAGACTTTACCAAATTGTTGCAAAAACTTTAAACAAGTAAATGATCACAAGGTAAAGAAAGAGATCAAGTGAATCATCCACCATTCCCTTCTATGATGTTTTGTATTATGATTATCTAGTAATGTGCGTAATCATAATAATTATTTTTTTGAGGTTGTCATTAGCTTGTATCCAATTATACCTTATATGCTTGTGTTGATACTCATTTTTGATGGAAAGCTCTTTTGAGTTGCCAGAATCAAGCAACATAAGTTTCTAATGGACATTCATATGAATCCATTAGCTAGATGAAAAAGCTTAAAAAATAAAATGCTTGTCAAAGTTTTTTTTGGTAAGCATACCTTGGCACCTTGAGTCTTGTGGATACCTTGAGCACATTTTATTATTAAGGAGACAATATGTCTTTGGCATGTTGGACTTCACTAAGGTCTTAATAATTGGATAATGACTATGTTTTCATACATTACTTAAAGCCTAATGATTATTGGTTAATTAAAGCATTATTGACTTAAGGATATGATGATGTTGGTAAAATGCTACTTTTGACCATAGTGAATCATATGCTTTGCACATCCATCAACCTTCATTTAATGAAATCATCATTTAATTAAGGTTTATGTGGAAAAATCCTTATTGGCTATTATTTTGGTCATTATGCATTTTTATTCAAAGATGGAAGTGCGAAGCTTATGGAAGGAAAGTAGGGTTTGATCTAGATTTTTTCCATAACCATGATGGAAGTGGAGGCTATTCTTAGAATCCATACTTATGATGCATTAATATTGTTGGTGGTAGCCATGGAGTTTGGATAGGATTATATTGATGTGTGGGACTATAGAAAAAATATGCAGTAAGGAACAAGAAGGTTGTGGGAGAATAAAATAAGTAAGGAAAGTAATAGAAAAAGGACATTTTTCAAGTAAGTATATTTTTACTTGCTTATTTTAGAGTCTATGCATAGGTACTACTATTTTCTTTTTTGAAGGAAAATTCTAGGTGAATGTGTGGGCTATATGGAGGACCTTCACCATCAATGTAACTCACCCATTTCACCTTGTAAGTGTTCTTCATATGTTATAGTTTCTATTACATTTTGTATTTGAGCAAGGTTGCTAAGTTGGAAATGTGTGTTTTTTGTTAAAACCTTGATGGTTATACTTGGGCATGGTGAATTTTGCCCATAAATGAGATATAGATGACATGAATGCTATTAGAATATCCATTGAGGCTCTCTATGATTATTTTAGACTGATTTCATGTGTGCTTCTATTTATTATTTTGTGTGTTACCTAGATCTTTTTGTATGTGGTTGACCTTGGGTGAAAACCTTAGCTATAGTGGATTTGATATATTTATAAACCGTTGCTTTCATATACTTTTATAACCTTGGGATTTGATTTGGTGACCTCTTCGAACCACAAACTAATGGTTAAGGTGGGTAGGGATACCACCATATGAATGGGCTCAACTTTCACATTGTTTTGGTGTTTGTTCTTAAGGAGAACATACACAATTATTAATTTCTCTCAACTGATGAAATAAACTTCTAGTTGTGCCAATGATCCTTGAGGAGTTTAACAACTTGCAGTCTACTCTTCATTATAGTACATTCTGTAGAGGAATCTTTATTATAATACTAACTATTAGTTTTTATTAAAGATTTAAAGTTCAATTGATAGCTATGGAAACATGTTACATCATAGCATTTTATTATTTATAGGCATTGTATATTTGTTTTTCTTAATTGTTATTGCATGCATGCATAAATCAGTAAACTGACTTGTTGCATTAGTGTTCATAACTTGTGAACCACTTGTAATACTTGTCATTTATATATACTTTGTATGAGGATCTTGTATGTTGACTTGCCATTGGAAAAACTTACTTCATTGAGTAATGGATATATTTTGATCATTAAGGATATTTCTTAAGTTTATGAGTTGCAATGTTTTAAGTTGGTAAATAAAGACATAAGGAAATGTAATGGTCCATTCATTTTTGGTTGTATCCATTTGATAATCATGAGATCATGCTTTAGTGTTACAAAGTATTATCATTGCTCATTACTTATTTGATGAAGGTATGAATATGATTCATTTTTGGAGACTATGTTAAACAAATTAAATTTGAGTAATAATTCATTATATGGTTGATCTATACTTTGTGTTGTAGTCTCAACTGTGAGTGTGTTTGCAGTCTAGTATTCTCTATTTTGATAAGAAGTTTAGTGTGGTTTGGTGTTGGTTACATTTTTGAATGATCATTAGGGTGATAATGTTGGATAGGGATTGAAATGGTCTAAATACTATAACATGCTAACTATGTTTACCTCACTTATTGATTCTTAAAGTAAAGTGAATCCAATTATCATCTAATTGTATGTCTTTATAGATCCAAGTTCAATATAATAACTACGTTGGTATGATCACCTAAAATTTTATAAGAGGTTCATGACTATTTTGCATGGAAAAATTTGAGTATGGAATGTTTTCTTAGTTAATGAATGATTATCCTATTTAATTCCAATTCTTTAGTAATTCTAGGTTCATTTTGTGCATACTTGATTGAGCGGGAAGTGTTAAATTTTCAATGAAATATAAACATAGGTCAAGACTCTCATGGTTTTAGCATGCAATGGAAACATATTATTATTTAATTATAACATCAAAAGACCTTTTTAATGTTTTCCTTACATAAGAGATTATGAATTTCTGATATTATTACTAAGGGTAATTGAGTACTATGTAGATGAATGGTAGACGTGTGATTTTTCCTTAATATGGATGTAGTATCTCTCACTTTGATTACTTCTCTTATTGGCTCTTAAATATAAAGTTAAGTTTGTTACCAAATTAGATAAGTATACAAATGACATCCTTAATTTTATCAGCATGGTTGAAGGATATATATGGATTCACTGTGTATCATAAAAGTTTACATTATTTCCTTGACTGCTGTCATATTAATGTTTTGACATTCTTAAGAACATGAAGGATGTAAGGATTATGATAATGTGATTCATGTCTTGTATTAATATTAACATTAAGTTGTAGCTCAAGGTGGAAAGATGGGATACCATGTTAAAGAAACCTTAATATTTATTTGTGTCAAAAAATAGTCCATTCTTATTCAAATAAGTTAAGATTGCATGGATTATGAAATTATGAATGAATGCCATCAGTTGTTCCACCACTATGATTGGTAATATGAATAGTTGTACTTGAAAATGTAATGTATTGTCTATGATTTGTTAGGGAATGAACCATGCTAAAGTAAGCATGTTATGTATCCTCCAAGAAGACTGAATAAACTATGTTGGATGTTGGCTTGACCTTGCAATGAATGTAGTCTTTTGATCATCAAGCCATCGTTAAACTCAATTCAGATAATAGAATATATATTTATTTGAAGTCTCATCAAGGTTGTACTTTTTATTTAGTGTAAATATCCTCTTTTTCATTGATAATTGTGTTTAATAAACTATAGTTGGATCCTGATATAGTCTAGGATTAGTATGAATAATGGCCATGCCAAAAGTAAACACACTTTGTTCCATGCTCTGAGACTAGGGGAAGAAGTAATGATTTATTGCTTCAATAGATTTAAAAGTTATTTTTTTTAATTAAATTTTATAACCTCTATTAATATAAAAAGGAAATTGGTAAAGATAAAAAGGAAAGAGTTTATAACTATGTTGTGTAGTATTTTATTAAAGTCCCTTGCCTTAATTCTTTTAACTAATACGTCAAGACAACTACTTTATAACTTCTTAGAAACATGTTTTCATAGAGGAATATTACCCAAAAAAACTAACCTATTTATTAAATTATTCACTGACAAGTCTCAATTCCAAATAAGGGTAAACTCTATTTCATTTTAATTCGCCCGCTCCCTTTCCCACTCACCATTTTTTGAATTTTATGTCATTCCTTTGCTTAGATCTGGTTCCACTTTGGGTGTTTCTTCATCTTCTCTATTTACACAATGCTTCAAGGTTGATATTTGGATTTTATTAGAAATATTCATACATTTGCTTGGTTTTGCAGCCCTAGAACTCACCCCATTCTAACCTTGGATTTCATCTCATTCTACATTCTCCTTTGGAAAATCCCTCATGAGTCTCTTCTAGGAAGAGACCTAGTCTTTTGGACTATTCTAGTTTATTCTTATTCTTCCCCAACTGTTATCTCTCCCTCCTTATCACCCTCTTCATTTGGTAGGAAACTTTCCTTTGATGACCCATGGTGAATATCATTGACCCTTTCCATTGACCTGATCATTGGACTCAAGGTGAATCAAAAACAAAATCAGCCCTATTTTCTTACACTATGGAGATTCAAGGTTGGAGCAACCCTCTATTTCCCTAGGGGGAGTTGTGCCTTTACTCAATTTAGTGTTTATTTTGGAGGAAGGCTATGCCCTCATATCAAAAGATCATGCCAACATAAGGTCCCTGTAGTTTGGTAACCCATATTTCCTTACCAATTGTATGTTGGTTAAAACTTATGATGCGACCAATATTCCTATGTTTTGTCCCACTACTAACCATTATATTTTCAATGTAAGATTTGTGCTGATTTATTCTTTGGTGAACATTAACAATCACTCATTTTTTTTTCACAAAACCCCTTAGATTTAAGAATTTAAGATCAACAAAGTAGAGCCCAAAGTTTGGTTCAATAAGCATGAAACTCCACAAAGGTATGCTGAATACTCTATGAATCTACATAGGTTCTCTAGTAAGCGGACCCATTTCAAGGTTAGAATCTCATGGGTGAATCATGTTGAGGTAAAGTCTTCCACCCTATCAGAAGTTGCTGTCAGATTGTTGATTGATCATCTATTAAATCTTGAGCTTCGTATGGATTGTACTGCCTATTTAGGTGGTTTCATTCCCATGGTTGGGGCTATGTTTAAAACCCTTATTCTCACCACTGAAAGATCGAAGTGGGAAAGGCTCAAAGTCTGGATTGCCTTTGCCAATGCTATGTTGAAGGTTTCATGAAGCTAGATTGGTCCTCAATTTGGGAGACCTACTTCAAGTTGGGCACCCCATGGAGATTCTACATGAACTTAAGTGATTTTGTAAGTTATGGTTCATGGATGGGTGGATCAATATCAATTTTGTCTTAACTTGAATCCTTTGAGGATTTTTTAGGTCTACTGTTAGTTTCTTGCTGTTGAGGCTCTACTAACCCTTTATGGAAGGGAAACTAAGGTTAGGCTCAATTTGGTTGGTTCTTTATTATAATTTTATTAATTTATAGCTATTTTGTTTTATTTAATGTATTGGATAGCCTCTAGGGTTAGTGTGTGGTTTTGGATGGGTACTCTTTCTTGGTTCCATTTGGGTCCACAAGTTTATTCTACTATAGTAGTTGTGGGATCAATCTTAAAAAAAATCTCTTAGTCTAATGTAAAGGTTGTGGGACTTGTTTTTAAAACCCTCTTCTTGGTTGGGGGACATATGTAAAACCCTCACCTTTTACCCACATCTAATAAAAAACTAATAATGCAAGGCAACATGTGTGTAAACTTTAATGGGAACTATTACTTGGGTGTATCATGTGTTGGGGTGAAACCTAAAAAATATTTTGTTGTTCTATTGTTAAGGTTATTTTTGGGAGAGTTTGAAGTATGATACAATGTAAATTCCATTGTAGATGAATATAGTTTATGAAAATCCTTGGTCAGTAGGCTGTGTTTGATAGATCATTTTGACCAAAGGAGACTACATGAATATTGGTCATCATTTATAGTACTTAAGTTTACCTAAAGTAATTATTGCTTATATTGGTAATACATGTTGAATTAAGCTTGCTTTTGCATAGTTTAGATTAATAAAAATAATGGTTCAGTAGTGATCATGTGAAATTATCATTACAACTATAGTAAAAAGTAGTGTATTATTCAAATAGAACTATTAAGAACCCAGTTGACCTAATATCTCTCAATGAATATGTTGACTTTAGAATCATCGACTTAGGTTATATTATGTTCATGTTTGTGTATGTGATATCAAATAAATTTAAACCCTAATCTAAATATCTTTGCCATGATTTAATTTTGCTTTCAATTCTATTTTATCTTTCATGGGTATTCTCTATTGAATTCAATATGTTATAGAGGTAAAAGCCTCATAAGGACACAGTGGTTATTCTTGAGATAAGGCATATAATTGTTGAGGTTATTGTTGGAAGAATATGATTAATCACTTAACCTAGTATGCCCAATAAACTCTACTTATGGCTACCACAAAAAGGCAAGAGCAATCATGTACATAAATTTCATCAAATTTGTTAGGATTCAATACACGTGTACAATGTTTGATGTTAGAATAAAGTATCATAACCCTACATTATCATAATTTTGTGGAAGGTTTTTGGGGTTGACACAAAAACCAAGCAAACAAGAAGAAATGTTCTAAATAAAATTGACAGGTTCACCAAAAATTTAATATGTTTATTTTTGATTTACCAATGAAATATAATAAACACTAAATAATTAAAAACTGATTTAGATTACACAATATATAGAACTTAAATGTAGAATACTAAACTACAAAATTTGAAATGCGTTATGAATAGTAATAAATAATGACATGCACAAATCTAGCTTGGATTTGATTTTTGCTAACTATGCAGAAAAATATTTGATGTAAAACATGTTGAAAAGACATGTGAATTGTGTCAAGACCAAAAATAGGATTCTTTGATGTAATGGTGCAAGGATGAACTAGGAGGAACAAGGACACATTATAGCCTTCTTCGTTGATTATGACTATGTAATTGATTTTTTTATTTGAGTGTCTATCACTATTAGAGATGGTTTACTGATTGACTATGAGAGATGATTTTATGTGTGAAAGACATGAAATAACAAAACCCTATTTATTGCACATAAACTAAATAAAAATCAAATAAAAAATTTGGGAATTAGGCAAGGGGAATAACTGAGCTATCATTAAAAAACTCTGCATAATATGAGTGATACCTACATAGCCCGAAAGGGTCTCAAGATGATGTAGTTTTTCCTCATAGAGTGAGTGTGTGAATCTTGATATTTTATTTATAGATGCAACTAGTAATTTAACTTGTTTGACAATGAATTCTATTGACCTGAAATAAAATAGATTCAGACTTGGCCTATGACCTATAAAATAAATTAGAATTAGAATTGGAAAGTTTAGTGCCCTTTTGCTCATTATGTAGTATAATTTCTAAGTGATTCTATATTTTTTTGAATGACTTTCATATGATTATATATAGGAATATTTATGTTAACTAATATGAAGTTAGCTTAACTAATATGTTAACTAATATGTAGCTACGTTCAGTTATATGAAGCTACCTTCTTCTTTCTATGCTTTCATATTTTGGTTATATTTCATCTTTCTTATCTAATTCTTCTCATGGTGTGTGTGCATGTTTCCAATTTACTCATAAGTTAATCCTAAATATTTCATCCTATACATGTGTGTCATTCTTCTAGCCTCTTCCTCTTGTTTGGTTATGTCATTTTATTTGCTTGTAGCTAATACATAGGTTTTTTGTGTCAAAACTGAAAAGGGGACACATACTCCCCATGATGAAAACACAATGCATATTGAGGCTTTATGTCCTAATGCACACAAAGATTTTAGGGAATTTATAGGTTTGTGGGGATTCTTTCCTTGTTTATTCTTTATGCTTTTTCAACTTGGATTGATTTTTATTTTTTGATTCCTTTGATTATTTTGCAATCTTCTGAGCTTTCCTTGCCTTTATTTTTGAGCATTACATGCTTACACAACTTAGCATATTTTGATTATCTTCCTATTGATAGAGTTTATACATTACATACATGTTCTATTGATGGTATTATTTAGTTATATGTAGGTGTAGGCACCTAAATTTTATTTAGTGTCGAAATGCATCTATTAACACTAATTCTTATTCAACAAATTTAAATTCTAATTCATGTCATTTCATTCTAAAAAAATCTTAGAATAATTAAAAGTTAATCAATTATGTACAATTTTAATCCAAATTGAATTTGCAAATTCAGATTTTCCACCTCACCCATACATCCTCCACCTTTATCTCTCACTTGTTGACTCACACAACCAATCCCTTAACTTCCTTAATTACACTTGAGTCACCCCTTGACTTATCAAATGAATTGATCCATTATTGGTGACTCAGCTAACTAACTCCCCATTATTTGCATTGGTCATCATCCTCATGGATGAGCACTCATTCTTCACTATTGATTATTTAGATAATTTGAAATATTTAAATAATCCTCCACCATCTAATTTGTCTTTTAAAAAACTATAAATAGGTATGCAAGCCATCAATTTTAATCATCCATCTTCAAGATAATGAAGTGATTTCAAATTTATAAGCAAATATAAAATGAATTAAAGCCATTAAGAGTGTATTTGATTATCAAAACAATGTTTATTTCTCATTTGCATTGGACAAAGGATTGAACATCCACATCCACATAAAGAACAAATTTACCATTGATCACACAATGGAGAATGTGACAAACTTTGCATATCTTTTTAAGTAGTTATTTTATTAGTTTAGTTTATTCATTTTGTTGTTGCTCTGTCTTGAGATTGTTTGAGTTTAGATTAGGATTAGATCATTTAATTTCTAAGTTTAGTTGCATCTAGATTTTCTTCATGTATTTTTGCATGCTCAGTGGGATCTTCCCCTATATTTTGAATATTAAAATCATCATAGGTGTATTTAGATGTTTCTTTTAATTGATATTTGTATATTTTATTATGTATGTATGTTTTATCTTAGTCTTGACAATTTTGTTGTACAGTTGCAAGGCATTTTCTAGTGCTTTCAAGTCTACTGCGCGCATTTTTTATGTAACTACTAAATTGAAGATGTTAGTAGAAAAATTGTAACTAAAAATTACAAAATGATCATTTTGCCTATTTTTACAACCTTTTTTTTTTCTTGTTTCCAACATCTTTTTGTTTCAATTTTGGTCTTTGTTATTCTTTCTATTTTTACAACTTTGTGTTTTTGAAAAACTATGAAATATGAGAGTTTGGTAGAGAAATTGTTAGGGATAACTACAAAATTATCATTTTAGTATGTTTTAAAGGTCTTTTCATGGGTTTTCGCTTTTGAAAATCTTCTTGCCTCATTTATGGTCTAGTCTGTGTTTTCTATTTTTTCTAACCTTATGTTTTTAGAAAATTGCAAATTCAAAGAGTTGAGCAATGAAATTGAGCCTTTTAACTGTGAAGTCATTTTAAAAATGCAAAATTATTCTACATTATTTTCCACTAACAATGAAATTATACAGGTTATCAGTGAATTCAAACCATTTAACTACAAAATCTGAGAACTTATCAAATTTGGTGAATAATATTTCAAAATCATTTTACAATTATAGAATCATTTTATTTCTATTGCTAACCGGTTAACAATTTTGCATTTTTATTTAACTGTGTATTTATGGATTCATCATAGAGTATTTTTTCTTGTGTTTTTATGTTATTTCTAACTTTATGTAGGTTAACTTGATGCTTAGCCAAATATAAACTCTCTAACAAATTGTTTGCAGGACGTTAGTTAAAGACAAATTGTAAAAAAGCTAAAAGTATTTTTTTTTTCAATATTTATTACTAACATTTTTTTATTTCAATTTTTATTTTATTATTAGTAATTAGCTCATACTTGATTTCTTAAAGTTAATTTATTTTTATTTTTCAATATCTAGTGTGTTGTAAGGTTATGTATGCTCTTTATTTGGCATCACGTTGGTGACAATACTTAAGAATAAAAAATAACTTTATAAAATTTGTGCTACCTAAATTATGGTTTTGTGTATGTTTTTTCTTTAGTGTCACATTGATGATGATACTTAAGAATCAAAGACAAACATTAACTTTTTTATTTATTTTTTCTAGAAGCTCTATTGACCATAGATTTCACTACCATGCAGTAGGTTAAACTCCATGTATCAATAGGGTATATTAATTGAGTGTCAACTATTTTAAATAGTTAAATGGTTGTGTGTTTTAAACACACCATGATGTGAGGGGATTTCATGCTCTAATACCCAAGTTTTTATTAGTTTTCTCAAATTAAGATTTTGTTGATGTCAACACACTGAGACCTTTATGGTTGTGTTGGGTATATTGAGATAAAACCTAATAATATGCATCCATTTAATTGAATTCTTCCATAAAATTAGGCCTCTTCATACCAAAAAATATATCGGAAGACTCCATTAGATGAACTTGTGAAAGTGTTAATCCTAGGTAAGATTATTTACAGTTTAACTTTGGTGCATCTATTAGTGGTTAGCATCAAAATGTTACTTTATATGTATCCTTAAAATTGGACTTAGTGGGCTATAGGAATGACATGATACTTCATGGTTAGTGCATTGAAATATTAGGCTACAACTAAGAGCACGTATAAATAATTGACATTAGAAGGCTTAAAAGTTGTTCATGATCTTAATCCTAGATTTTGACATTTTTTGTGCAATTGCGTGATTGTTTAAAGTGGGACATGTTTATTGTTTTCTTGTGATTTAAAATGTACTAAATAATCCTTGAGTGAAAATAAAGTTCTTGTGAGTATTAAAACTGCCAAAAATCTTAAAATCAAACTTTTTCAAAGATAAAACTCAAAAGAAGTTAGAAATCAAAAAAATTTAGTCACTTTGGTTTTTATTCTTAGTCCAAGTTTTTTTTTGAGTCAAGTAATTTTCCTATGTCACCCATAACAAGGCACATGGTCATGCTTAACAATACTAATGCAAGGGTTGCGTCATTTGGTAATGACCTTTTTCAATTTGGTAGCCAAGACCATCATGTATAAATACATGAAATACTTGAACATGAAGGAGGGGCATAATAAGATGAGGGTATCCCCAAAGCTATTTTCACTCTTACTTCCATTGATCAATACATCATGACCAATAAAAATGAAGTTTTATTTCAAGCTTTGAACTTATGAGGCAAATTCACACTTAATTTTGATGTACAAAACTTGCAATACTTGATTACAATTAAAGAGCTTTTCCCTTCCATTCATGAGCAATCCACACTGTAAGGATATTTAGAGGGTAGTAATGCCCTCATAAGATCCTCAAATCTCAATCCCCACATCTACCAAGGTAAAGAGAAATCCATCCTTCATGAGGAATCCTCCCAAGTAAGTCATGGGTTTTTTATGGAAACTCATGCACACTACGTCAACCAAGATATTATGAATTTACAATCCCATCAAGCAAAAAATCCCTTTGGTAATCCAGATCCTAATCATCCTAATGTGAGTGTGAATACCAATTCACACTCATATTTTAATCCAACCAATCCGAGCTTGAATCTACATGAAGTTCACCAATCATAAATTCAATTAACCAAATCTTGAATGTTCATTTAATTTTGCCAATCACGTGTCCAAAATTGAATATACATTCAAGTTTACGATTACCAAATTTGATCACCCTGAACCTGATTGTGCATTCAAGTTCAAAAATCTATAATCAATCTAATCTAAGCTTGAATGTTTGTTCAAGCTCAAAAGTCAATCCAAATTTGAGTCTTCAAGGCTCACCAATTATCGTCAATCTAAATCAAAATATGAGATTGAACAATCATTCTACCTCACCAATCCACCCATCCAATCCAAGCTTAGGCATTAATAAAAGTATGTCGATCAATCCCATTCCAAGTGGCAGTTTAAGAAGTTTGTAAAATCAATTTACTCATTCCAATTCTCTTGTAGGACTAGTTCCATCCAATCCAAATCTAACACCACATAACATTAATTCACTTAACATTAACCCTAATGCAAACCATTCTTTCAACCCTAAAACACATGATAACTATGTGAGTAGTTCACATCCAAACCAAAACATAAATTAAACTAACACAAACAACCATAACCTGAACACAAACCTTAACTCAAATAACTTAAACTTGAACACAAACCCTAACCCCACTAACTTCAACCTTAGCACAAACCAAAAATAATTTAACCCAAATCAATCCAACCCTTACTTAAACATGAATTCTAACCCACCCAGCTGTAACTATAACACAAATATAAATCAACTTAACCCCAACTTGTTAAACCAATCCAAATTTAATTGTAATACTAATCCAAATCCCACAAATTTTAACACCAACCCTAATACAAAAAACTTCAACTTTAACAAAAAGCCAAGCCAATATAATCCAAACATTAACTTTACAAGCAACCCAAATCCAACAAAATCTAATTTCAATACCAAACCTAACCCAAGAAACCTTAGATTTAACACTAAATTGAACAATCCCAACCACTTCACAAATCCAAAAAACACTAACTTTTCCAACCAACCTCATAATTACTTCAAACCATCATTTAACCATTTTCCACAAATCACAACAACACAAATCTATTCATAGGTCAACCATTCAAATTTTATACTTCCTCAAGTTGAATAAACCAACTATCACCATACTTTATACAAGAATTTCAAAACATGAAAGATAGGGTTCAAGGCTTACAAGATGAAACTCATTCTTAGAGTAAGTAATTTAAATTTGAGAAAATTTATTCATACACCTATGACTGAAGTACCATGACAAAAATTGTTTCTAAGTATTTTGAACTCCCAAAATTTGAAAAATACAAAGGTAAGGGAGATCCTAAGGAGCACCTTATAGGCTTCTATTAGGTATGTGTGAATGTTGCTTATAACAAATGAGTATATGTTATTATTATTTCCATGAAGTCTTGAGGGTCAACCCATCGAATAGTTTTCACACCTTCCTAAAGGGTCAATATTCACTTTATGGACCTTTATAAGAAGTTTGTTCATCCCTTTTTTAAAATATTGAAAAGGACTTGACCACATTAGACCTACACAACACCAAACAATGCAATGGTGAAACCTTTGATTCCTTCTTACAATGATGACAAGCATTGGCAAGTCATTTTACGTGGTCATTTTCTAAATCTGAACTTGTAGATATATTTATGAACAATCTTAAAAGGATTATTTCAAATAATTTGGACTTATATCCACTAAAGTGGAGTAGAGAAAATATTCTCCAAAAATAATTTTCTTATGTTCCAAATAAATTAGATTGTTTCAAACTATTTAGACATAGATCATTTTGAATGAATTGGACTATTTTGAATAATTTGGACTTATACCCACTAAAGTGGAGTGGAAAAAATTTCTCTAAAAACTAAATTTCTTATATTATGAATAAGTTGGATTGTCTAAAACTATTTAGGAATAGATCATTTCGAATAAATTCAGCTATTTTAAATAAAATGGACTTATACCCACTAAAGTGGAGTGAAGAGAATTTTATCCAAAAATAAATTTATTATATTTGAAATAAATTGGACTGTTTCAAAGCATTTGGCCATAGATCATTTTTAATAAATAGGACTATTTTGAATAATTTAGACTTATACCTATAAAATAGAGTGAAGAAGATTTTCTCCAAAAATAATTTTTGTTTATTCCAAATAAATTAGAGTATTTCAAACCATTTGAGCATAGATCATTTTGATTAAACTAGGCTATTTTAAATAATTTAAAATTATACCCACTAAAGTGGAGAATATTTTCTCCATAAATATGTTTTTTATATTTTAAATAAATTTAATTATTTCAAACCATTTGAGTGCAGATCATTTTGAATAGATTGGACTGTTTTAAACTCCTATCACCCTTCTAGGCCTTCATATTGATCACTGATCCTTTGAAGTAGCTTCCATTACTAGGACATGTGGCATCGTTTGACTAGCTAAATTATGGATGAAAGCATATTAATCAATTTAATTCATCTACATAATAAAATATCTTGACAATTATTTGTTGTTCATTGGGAAGATCTTCATGAGCAAGTTTCAATATACTAATTCAATAATTTCAAGGAATCTCCAACTATAAATCAAATTGCACTTAACCAGATCAAAGTAATTCTAAATTAGAGTCAATTATTTTATAATTAATTGAACTATATTTCAAATAATTTAGAATTGATTGGTATGAAATTGGTGATAATATTTATTACTAAAATTATAGTTTATAATCAATAAATACACTTGAAAGAATCAGACAAAGTTACATCTTTCTAAACATTGATTCACAGCGGATGACATGGATTTTTCGCTTTCTCCCAAGAATGTGATGATTGATGTCATTTTGATTATCCAATCCTTTTCATATTTTTGACTTCCATTTCTAGTATATCTACATGAGGTAACATAACTCATTTTTAATTTTTGATTTGTAACACAATTCTAAGAATTAAATTCAATGAATAATGTGTTGATAATTAAAAAATCATCTCTGAAGGTCCCTTTAAAAGTAACTTCATCCAATTTTTTATGTTTATATTGAATGGCTTAGAATATCTTTTCCCCCAAACAAACATGAAATTTGAACTTGTGTAACCCATGGCTTGAATCAGTATCCTCAAATGATTATCCTCTATCATTGACCAAATGCCAATGTGAGAAAAAGACTATAGTGCCACCTTAAAAATTTCTTTGGAATGATCTCGAATGTAGTATGACATATTTTCTATTTTCTATTCTTTTTTTATCGTATCATGCATTTTCATATCTTTTGTTTTGTGCAAAATAAATAATATTAAGTCATCCAACCACAAAATCAATAGTTTTTTAAAACTCAGTTTTAGCTTCTCTTTTGAAATGTCTGTAGTTTGTTAAAAAAATGAATCATTGATTAACAATATTATATTATAAAAAATATAACATAAATTTTTTCTAAGATTTTTTTTTTATATGTTACTAGATTGGTTGATGTAATTTTGATTTACATTTATTTAAAGATTATAAAGATTCATATAAACACATAAAAATAAATACATTCTTAGGCACATTATAACTATAATACTCATTAGACATGGATCGACCATTTTTATTTCTAATTTTGTAATATACATATGCATATAAAAGTTCATATTAAATCCTTATAGCTTGACCATGACTATATCATATTTTGAAACAATGTCGTTTTACCATAAATTATTTCACATAGATGTTGATAAAAATTTAACATTCATCAACCTACATGTATATTCTTACAGTAATGAAAGTATCAACTGTTCTTATGCATATCAATACATATCTATATGTTTATGTAGTCCATCACAACAAACAAAGTAGGATTTACTCTTCTAAGCTGTAGTTCACTATCACTAAATTCAAATGAATATACACCTTAATAATTGAATCCCCTTCATATACTTTCAATAAGACACATCAAATTAAAAATTATTTAAATCAATAGCAATATAATTATTTCTAGTACAATATACTTTATTATTATTTTATTGATAAAGAACACATGGATACTTTGCATCAAAATTTATTGTATTAAAGACATAATATAACACATATTGTATTATTTTAAACTAGGTAAATTATACATGTAAACAACATTGTAATGGGTAAATTAAACATGCAAACAATATTTTAATAGGTAAATACAACCACATTTAAGTCTACACAACAATAAAATGAACCCACACTTCCAAATCCCAAGCTGATGTAAGTCTATATTTTATTGTCTTCTACAATCTCCTGTCCATGAAAAAAATTCAATTGTAATGTGTTTAAATAAATAAAGATAATTAATATATTCTATACTTGTATGAAATTTTATGGTTATACATTTATTAAAATTAGTTTTCATCTTTTTTTTGCCTTTTTATAGTTTGTATGGGTGAACTCTTTCATTGAAACTTTAGTTATTTATTCTCTGCAAGGTATTATATAATGTAGTAATTAAAAATTCTTGTCATCAATTTATTTGATATTTGTATTTTTAAAAATGTGTCTCGATGTAGAATTTTACCTTGTGTTGTTTTGGTAGAGGCACCAACCTGCAGAACTGTGTCATGGGTGGTTGTGTTGGAGACACAAAGTTCTAGAACTGTGTTGTGAATTATCTTAATTGAGACATAAATAGATAAAAAATATTTTTTCATTATTATGAATCGTTGATAAATAAAAAATTATATAATTAAAAAAAATTTCATGATCTTATGTTACCTTTTTCAACTTGTGATGTGTCATGTTCATTGATATGATCTTTCTTTATTATTATTTCTTCACTTGAATGCAATGCCATTAGTGATACACACCAAAAGATTGCAAATCTATTAGGTTTTAAAAATAAAGCATACACACTGAAATATTGTTAAGATTTTATATTTAGAAAATAAAGAATGATTATAAAATAAATTAAAAATGTTATGCACCTAGTATTGATCGAAGCAGTTGTTTTTGTATTGGTTGTTATTAATTTGTCAAATAATTTTGAATTTAAATATTAAAAATTATTTGTTTTTTAATTTTTGTAATGCAAAATAAATTTCTTTGCAAGTTTGTACAAGTACGTACCAATCTAGCTCCTGTATATACCCCTAACATGTCCCATGCATCCAAGTCATTGAAAGTAGAGATAAGTTTCTCCGAAATGATGTTATCTAGTTCATTTTTGAATGGTCTTATTTTATGCAAACCAATCATTTAAAAATTTGGCACATCTTTATAGACGTCAAAACCTTCCTCTAATCTACTTTGTTGTGAATGGAGGCTGAAACCTTAGCGCTAAAAATGAGTGAGATCTTGACAAAAATTTATACCTGTAATATGTATCCAATTAAATTTATAACTATCTAGACCCCATAATATGAAACCATATATTGCATGTTATAGACATCACCAACATGTAGATTATTGAGAGAGGTATGAATGGCAAAATAATGTTCTAGTTTTGTAGATGATCAATACATTGAAGCCCTGGACAATAAATTTTTCAATCAATGCTTAAAGAAATAGGCAAAGATGTTCTTCCTTAAAAACTTTAGTGAGATTCAAAAGAACAATAATTATGAAATCAGTGTTTAGAACAAGAATGAATGTTTCACTAAAATATTCTAAAATGGATGGCCAAAGACATGGGGGCTTGTAATGGTAGATGAATCTTTCTATGTCTATCTTGGGAAGATGATCTCCATCATTATGTATATAATTTTTTAAAATACTTAATAAATTTTGAGATAATGCTTCTTAGACTTTTTTATTTTTTGAATTACCTTCATTCAGGACACACAAATCATCATACTTTTTCACAAAATTTTTATAATGCTCCATTACCTCTTCAGGGGTGATTGTTTGGTCTAGTGGTAGTGTTATATCATGGTTGCTGAAATAATCTATAATTTTTTATAATATATTACTTTTTAGCTTCACCTTTTTACACAAATTATCCATGTTGTTGTACCCAAAGGTTTTTACGAAGGAAATATACCATTTTTCTGACAAATATGCTAGTTCTATTTTTTATTTGTTTGGAAGCCCTTGAATATTTATAGGTATTATTGTACCAATTAGATTTAAATCTTATTTATTTGAATTAGGTAAAGTACCACTTTCAAACAAATCAAATGCCTTATCAAAACAATCTCAAATAAGTTATTTCATGAAAAGAGGGTATTTTCTCTACTACAATTATTATGTTGAATAGTTTATTTATGTAAATAAGTGTCTATCTTGTTCGTGTATTTATTCCATATTTTTATTTTCTATTTCAAGATTCTTCCAACCTCTTAGTTTTATGAGGTCACATGTAGATCAAACTCTTTTTACAAATGAAGCCTTATAAATTGTTTAGTTAACTTTATTATATTGGTTACATATTTTGTGTACAATACGGAATAGAGTACAAGTTTTTAGAAATCTTGCCCTTCTAATAGAACACTTATTTCTTAATGATTGTGAATTATATTCCTCTTCTAGAAAAATTCTCTATTGTGTCATAATTGTGTGTTGACCATCTGCAATTTTGAACCTTAGAATTTTTTCTCCATCATATCTTTTAGGACTTCCTTTGATTCAATAATACATTTAAGGTTGCTTGGATAAAAAAAATTAACAAAGTATCCTTCATTGGAACCTCATTATGTTTTAAAAATAAATAAATTATATCATTCACCCCTCTTTTATTTAGATTTATTATTTTGATATTAGTGTTCCCCAATTCATAGAGCCCTATAGGGATGTTCAAGGTGTAATTGCTAGAAAAAATATATCATGTAGATAATTTACTATGTCTCATCAAAAGTTTGTGTCAACAAAAATGTTCCAAATTTTTGTTTGATCTTATTTTTCTCCATTGGTGTGAGTACTTGTATGGCCTCTTTCAAATCTGCATGCAAATATATTTTCCTTGCTTGTTTTTTTTAATATTTTTTCTATCATGATTATAGCGTATCTTAAATACATGTTTGCATGGTGGAAAGTAGAATAAGTTATTTCCTCTTGTTCATATTTTTATTTCAACAGATGTTGCATTCTAATGACTAAATTATCCCTGTCTATCAACCTAGACATTTGAAGGTTATCATAACTATTCAAATGAAACCTAAATGTTTCATAAGAAGGAGAAAATTATTTTTTTCAACTCTATTTTACTAGGTGTAAATTTATTAAAATTAGCTGTAGCTCGACAGAGAATTCCCTCTTCTCCATTCATACTTCTAGTTAAAGTGAAGGAAATATTCAAGTTCATCCTTATCATAGGTAAATATTATTTCAATCAGAGAAGATTCTTTTCCCAATGTAGTGCTAAACAAGTATATATATGCATGCATGTTTGGCAGACTAAACAATTCAAAATACCAATCAACAAGAAGAATTTTGTCACCAATATAAAATGGAAGATGTTGAGGTGGATTTAATTTTAGTTTTGGTATTTTAAATGGTACTCTATCCAAATTCTCTTAGAGTGAGACTTTCTTCTATCTTTTATCCAAATTTTCTTCAAGTGAGGCCTTCTTCTACCTTTTAAGTGTGAGAATTCCTGTTTTGCCTGAAGACATTTTGAAAATAAATTGAAATGATTTAAATATTGATTTTTTGTAAAATGCAAGTTGCATATTACATCAGTTCATGATTTTTTTTGTGTTTGAGTAGTGATTAGATGCATATCAATAAATTTTAATTCTAAACTACAATACAAAATACATATTAAATTTTTGTAATATATACATTAACTCACACTTAAAATAATAAGGTATGACCAAACCAAAAATAAATTATGTGCACTAAATAATATAATATGATGGGCAAAGGAATCCACAAACATTTGTTATAAAGGAGAAAGATGAGGGGAAGTTTGTTTTTAATATGTGTCAAAATGCCCATCGATAGATACCTTTAAGGTATCTTCTAAGAGATACCTTTCAATCATGCACAAGAGTGAATTTTTATTACAAGACATCTCATAGGAGATACCTTCAAGTTAACCATGATGGTATTATAAGTGTACTTCATGGCCCTTGAAATAATCTCCTAGTGGACACCTCGAAAGCACTTTCCTTCACCTTGAATGTATCTCTTAGTAAAAATTTTCTTCACCTTGAAAGCACTACTCGTTGATAACTTGATAACTTGAAGGAGCTTCTAATACTTGGGAGAGCACATATTTTAGGTCCTCCTGTGCACATGTTCTTTTCACCTCAATCCAATTTAACAATTTTCCTTATTATGTTAATAGTTTCAAACCTGAATAATTACCTTGTTGTACTTCTAAAATTTTCCTTTACCTTGATGGCCCTTTTAATATATTCAAGGTATCTCTTAGGAGATACCTTCAGGTTACCTATTAAGGTATTACAAGGCTCTCAAAGGAATCTCCTATTAGTTACCTCGAGATTGAATTTGTCTAGTGTTTTTGAGGTTTTTAATATCTTCAAGGTATCTCCTATGAGATACCTTCAAGTTACCCATGAAAGAATCTCTTAGTGGATATTGTTGATGCCTAAAAATCTCACTCTTGATGAAAATTTTTATATGAAAAGCTTTATAGATGTGGGATGAAATTGAGATCTATGAAGAAACCTTTGGGATTCTCAAAAATCTTAGAATAAGCACTATGGTGATGCATTTCTCCCTCAAAACTACCTCTAAAATTCTTGTTAGAAATGAGGTCCACTTTCCTCCACCAGTGGCATGCATTTATTTTAAATAATTCCCTTATTTATTGAGGAGTGATGTGATGACATGTGTCATCAGTGGAAGGGACCAAGACATAGCCAAAAAATGAAAAAGAGGAATCAGAGAAAGAGGAGGTCGATACACCGCTCATTGAACTTCACCAAGCATGTTGATGACAAAAACACTAACTGACCTAAAACTTCAAAACATGGACTACGATCCATATATAACTTGAGGTTGAAATTTCCTTAAGGGATTAAATGAGATACCTTTCAAACATGCACAAGAGTGGATTTCTCCTTCAAGGTATCTAAGCAACCTTTGGCCCAGATCTCTGAGGTTTTCTATATCAAAATTTTTGTGACTACTTGACTGTGTTTGTCTATGTGTGTGAAACACCTACTCACAATAAAAATTGGTTATGAAGACATTTATCCATAGAGAATACATATTCAAAGGTAAATCTTGAGACCATAGGGATTATTTTGCTCTACCCTTTCCCCTATTTTGGAAGCTTCCTAGAGTGAAATTTTTTAAAGGAGATAATTTCAAGTCATCCATTAAGATACCTTCATGTTACCTTGAAGGAGATAATTTCAACTCACCCATTAAGGTATTACAAGGTGCTTGAAGGAGTCTCATAGTAAAATACCTTGAGGTGGAACTTACCCATCATTATTGTGGTGTAGAAATGATTCAATGAGTAAATAGGTGTTTCAATTAAAGAAGGTAGTTAACATTACATTGATTATTGTGTATAAAATCTTCTCTATCTTATCAAGGGGTAAATGTGTCTTAATTCCAAGATTCAATGTGAAACCATAAAAATTATAGACCTCATAAGAGTCAATGAGTACTCTTCAGGCTTTTTGAAAGTACCCTTCAGGTTTTTTGAAAATCACCCTAAGGGCTTTTTTAGAAAACCCTTAAATATTTTGTACTTTGAGATTTCAAAATGACCCTTTGAAATTTTGTTATTGGACATTTTATCTGATTCAAAAATCTTGAAATAATTCTTCCTAATAATCTTGCCAATGCAATTTTGCCAAAATAGTGACCCTAAGGGCACATACCCTTTAGGCTTTGTGCTACTTACCTTTTAGGAGTTTTGGCAAGGATAATTTCCCTATAGAATTACCTTTTGGAATTTTCAAAATGGCCCTTTTCCCTTCGTGATTACCCTTCAACATTTTTGGAATGGCCCTTTGCCCTCCAGACTTACCCTTTGGGACTTTGGTCTGAGGCCCTTTCCCTGATGAGAAGTGCCCTTCAGACCTTCTGAAAGTACCCTTTAGGATTTTTGAAAGTACCCTTTGGGATTTTTGAAAGTACCCTTAGACATTTTTGGAATGGCCCTTTGCCATCCAAACTTACCCTTTAGAACTTTAGTCCTATACCTTTCCTCGATGAGAAGTGACCTTCAACCTTTTTGTCATCACCACTTTGGCCAAAAAAATAATTCGTTCAAGACAATTTTCCATAGACATTGATTTCCTTAGAGTTTTTTTGTACCATGATCATTTTATCATGTTGAAAATTTTAATCTGTCACTTGGTTTAAGCTTTTATATGTTCCTGATCCCTAACTTTAGATTTTCCAATTTGGAGATCTAACAATTGGTATCAGAGTGGGTCCTTTGGAGGAAGCTTAATAGGTTGAAAGAGATTCTTAATATGTACAAAGATGGCTAAACAATTGAAGAAAGATAACCAATAGTGGAAGGATGTGATTAAGGTGATTGAAGAGAAGATATGTATTTTGAAGAAAGATGCCAAAAAGGATGATAAATTTATCAATGATCTCAATGTTTAGCTAGAAGATGCCAAGACATGTTTGTATTCAAAAGAAAAGGACATCATGTTTGATAAATAAACTTGCCACATGGCATATTTATATTCATGGTGAGCTCTTGGGTGGGCCCCTCTAATTTTGGTTGGTTACAAGAGTGTCATGCATCATTCTCATAAGCAATCAGAACACTTACCATAAACAAATAGAAAATACACATCTACAAATTTAGAGTAAATAAAATGAAGCAAACCGAGGAACCTTTAATTAAATAGAATTAGCATAAATTGATAACTCTACAATCAAATGTACACATCAAAAATTCATGAGAACTATTAAAATATAAAAGTAGAACTAGAGAAAAACTATATAGTACTTCACATAAACAAATACCAAACAATCTTTTCAAAATTCCTTGCTTATATTAATTATTGAGAACTCCCTCCCTTTTTTACAATAGGTTCTAAGGAAGCATGTCGATTAGTTGCATCAAATGATAAGTGTATAAGGATGGTTGTCCTTTTACAAAGTCCTTTAAAATACCTAAACTTTCTAAAATAAATTGACCTCTAGGAAATGTGCTAAAAAAATGCACATGGCTTTATATATAAAATTCCATTTTCATAGATTACAAATTTTCCATCAAAATAGAATATTAGTAGCTATCTGGTGGGCCCTGTGCTAAAGAAATCCCTTATTGTTACTGAATAATCCTCATGACATTTTAGTGTTGGTCTTTAACAAGTTTTAAATTGATAGGTTGCTTTAGGAAGTACTCATTATCTTGGTCAGCCAAGTCTTCAAAATCCTTGTCATTTCTTATCATTACTTCTTTGATGATCCTTAATTTAGAAATATTATCCTCTGTAGTTAGGATCATTATCATGAACCTGCTATTATTAGTCTTAGACTTGCCTTGGCTCTTGCTTCTTAATTCTTGAATGACTAAAGTGACTCTATACTTCTATTCATCATCTGCAATGATGCCTAGGGAGCTGAGTTTTATAGGTTTAGTGATCATGGTTCTAAGGATTTATTTAATTATATCCATCAGTTCCTTGAAAATGTACTCAAACCTTGAATTATTTCAATAACTAATCCCATGATTGTGTTTAAATGGGTCAGACTAATGGTTTTGAAACCATGAATTTGACCCTCAATTAGTATGCTAATTAGCTCCTTCATTTTATCCCTTGAATCTTACCATTGGGCTGTTAAACCCTTGGATAATGCATCTAGTTGGGTAAGTGGACTCTATATTGCCTTCATTATTTTCAATAAATCAAACATATCATAAAAATATGCCTCAAACATCTTAATCATTTCCTTAGGGACTGAGAGAATAGCCTGCTTCTCAAGATTTTCTTTTTATTTCTATAAGTTATCTATCTTTTGATACATGCCTTTGATGCCTACTTGTATTTGAGTGGAATGAGCATCAACTAATCCAAATATATATTTTTCATGGATTGGGTCTTCATCGGGTTCTTGCCTCCTATAGGAGTCAAACCCATAAATGGTTCATCCTTTTGAAAAGTGAGCTCTTCACCCCAACCATGGCATTATTCATTGTCACTCTTCCCAGTCCTATAGTCTCTTAATTGAATTATACATTGACTGATAATTATATCATTTTTGGAGGTTTTGGAATCTCCATTTATTTTCTACTTGAGGTCCCAAGAGCTGTCATCTTTCTTTCTTGCTCTTCTTTCATCAAAGTAACTATCTATGTCTTGAGTTCATCATGGACAATGATGTTGATTGCCTTTGTCATGGCCCATGAATGGTGTAGGGTTGGAATATTTTATATTTTTTCATATAGGAACAATTCAGAGATGATTGGCCCATAAATAGGATTCTCATCATTGAATAAGTTAAATTTACTCAAAGAATGAGTGAAGGTTAACTTTGGTTTCTTCTTTCCAACTAGGACCAAGGCTAACTCAACCTTCCTCTTTTATAGGGGTACAAATGGAACTAGGTCTAAGGCTATTTCCTTCCCATTTTATTTTTGTACTTCTTTGGTTTTGGCTTGAGGTTCTTCTACTTGTCCCTCTTCTTCATCTAATCTATAGGCATAAATAAGTACTTTGAGTGCATCCTACGCTATCTCATCAAGAGGTAGTGAAATCATATCGATGTACTCAATTGGGAACTTTGGTCTACTAGGTTGAGTTCAGGATGACAACCCCTTACCAAGTCTTTCTTCTAATCTCTCCTTTTTGGACCTTTATGCAAATTTCACTTGAGGTTGTTGTACTTATGGTTATGGCTATTCTAGAGGGGTTCTAGAAGAGGGTCCAGGTAATAAGTTATACTATAGGGGTCCCATCTACCATATCTCACCAGGTGGTTTCTCATATCTAGCCAATCTAGCCTCAAGATTGATACTATGCTTTTTCAACCTAGCTAATACTTCTATGAAACTAGAGGCCCTGATATAAATTATGTCATGAACACCAAGTTGGTGTTTATAGGAGTAGTATATTATTTTTGCTTTCAAATGATTCACAATCCTATCATGAGGGTCCCATTACCTTAACTCATCCAAATTTAAGTTAAAGGAGTCTCTATGTCTAGAGATGGTGTCTACTTGATCCCAATTCTGTAATACAATCCTATTGATGGTTAAAATAAAAGGGTGAAGAGTCCTTTCCTTTTGCTCTTGCATATTCTGTCTATGCCATAGACTAATTGGTATGATATTTTTTGCTATGACAATTTTGTAGGCACATGGATTAATAATTTGAGTGATTGAGTTAGGGTCCCTTCTATTCTAATTACAATGTAGTTTGGATACAACAAGATATCCCCAATTATCTCCACATACATCTTAATTAGAGGGGCGACCCTATCTATAAAGATCCCTGTAATAGCTTCTACTAAAGTTGGATATACATAATCACAAATGAATTGTATATTATGTCTATAATTGAATATATATAATTTCTAATAGTGATGGGAAATAGTTTGTCTACCCTCTGATGACCAATTCTTTATGTCAGAGAATGTGGTGGTGGCTAGCAAAGCATCTAAAAGATAGGATATCTTAAAGAAGTGATTTCTAGTTTTATTCTTTATGGCAAAGAATTGTTGTTTCAATTAAATGTTGATCATCTCACCTATTGGGGGAGTGACATAGGTGGAGGAGGGGGCCCCAAAAAATCTATTCAGTAGGGTCATGATCATTCTAATTCCCTCCCTAAACTAGGCAATTGGGATCTTACCAGTGGGGTGTATGAATACATGGGTTCTTGATTGCAACTATGAGGTAAAGATGGATTTCATGTCATTTTTACTTGCCCATTATTTAATTATGGGAAAATCCACTTGAGGTTTACATAGCTTGTAATAATTTTCAAATGCAAGAGGGGAGATATATGCTACCTTTTTTAAATTACATTCATGTACTATCATGTCCTACTCAATCTTGTAAACATTTAAAATAGGAGCAATGACATTGATACAATGTAGTACCTCAAGTTTTACTACCATGAAGTGGAGATGAGTCATTTTAATGGAGATCAAGTCATTGTACCTCTGGTTGATTGTGACAACCTCCTACTCTTCCTTTGTGATGGCCTGCATCTCTTTAAAGTTTATTTTGTATTAATAAACATAATATAAACTTTAGGCTAAAGTATTTAAGCTAAGTCCCAAAACATAATATAAATGGCCCTCTTTGTCAACTAAACCTATCAGGATCTAAAGACCATGGGGTGAATATAGACTAAGGTTTGGGTTAATGTTTGAAAACACAACTATATGATGGATGATATTCAAGATTAGTCTATAAAAATTCAAACTTGGTTAAAAGGATCTTGAGCTTAAACATGGATTTAAATAAATCATATAAGTATATGGGAGACCAATTTTGTCATTGAAAAGCAAGACTTAAGTGTGTTGTTATCTTGGATGTAATTGGCTATTGAGCTAAATTTTGATAGTCTTACAGACGTCAATGAGAGCCTCACAGATGTCAAATGATTTTTGTGAGAACATCAAAATTAAGCTCAAATAACATTTCACATGAGGTTAAAATTTTACATCCTTGCACATGTTAATGACGACGTCATGAATGTCAAATGATGGCTATGAGGTTGTTAGATTTAAGCTCTATTAACCTTTCAAGGGATTTGATATAACCATGACACCTTTTTATTTGACAAGAACCTTGATGCACATGATTGGAATTTTATGTCAAGGTATCTCCTAGGATATACCTTGAAAAAAAATTCCAATCATGTACATGTTCAACGTATCTCCTAGGAGATATCTCAAAATAAAATTCTAATAGTGTGTATGAGGGTTCTTGCCAAATAAAAAGTTGTCATGGTTATATCAAATTATTTGAAATTACCTTTGAAATCAACATGGAATGTATTCCAAGGCCATTTGAGGCATATCCTAGGAGATACAATGAAAGAAAATTCCAATTGTGTGCATGATCAAGGCATCTCCTGAAGATACCTCAAAAGAAAATTCTGATTGTGTGCATCTGGATTCTTGTAAAATAAAAAGGTGTCATGGTTATATAAAATCCCTTACAAAGACCTTTATAATCAATATGGAAGGTATTAAAAGGCCCTTAAAGGCATCTCCTAGGAGATACATTGAAATAAAATTTCAATCATGTGCATGTTCAAGGTATCTCCTAAGAGATATCTCGAAAGAAAATTCTAATAGTGTGCATCAGAGTTCTTGCCAAATAAAAAGTTATCATGGTTATATCAAATCCTTTACAAGGAAATTTATAATAAACATGTAATGTATTATAAGGAACTTAGAGGTATCTCATAGGAGATAACTTGAAATAAAATTCCAATCATGTGCATGATCAAGGTATTTCCTAGGAGATACTTTGAAATAAAATTCTAATCATGTGCATCAGGGTTCTTATTAAATAAAAAGGTGTCATGGTTATATCAAATCCATTGAAAGGACATTTAAAATAAATTTAAAAGGTATTATAAGGCCATTAAAGGTATATAATATGAGAAACCTTGAAAAAAAATTCTAATTGTGTGCATGTTCAAGGTATCCCCTAGGAGATATCTCAAAAGAAAATTCCAATAGTGTGCATCAAGGTTCTTGCCAAATTAAAAGTTTTCATGGTTATATGAAATAATTTGCAAGGAAATTTGAAATAAATATGAAAAATATTAAAAGGCACTTTGAGGTATATCTTATGAGATAACTTGAAATAAAATTCCAATCATGTGCATGTTCAAGGTATCTCCTAAGAGATATCTCGAAAGAATATTCTAATAGTGTGCATCAGGGTTCTTACCAAATCAAAAGTTGTCATGGTTATATCAAATCCTTTGTAAGGAAATTTTAAATAAAAATGTAGGTATTAAAAGTCCCTTTTAGGTATCTCCTAGGAGATACCTTGAAAGTAAATTCCAATCATGTGCATGTTCAAAGTATCTACTAGGAGATATCTTGAAAGAAAATTTCAATAGTCTGCATCAGGGTTCTTACCAAATTAGAAGTTATCATGTTTATATTTTATAATTTTCAAGTACCTTTGAAATCAAAATGAATTTTTTTCCAAGTTACTTTGAGTTATCTCTTTTGATATATATTGAAATACAATTCTAATCATGTGTATATTTAAGGTATCTCCTAGGAGATACCTCGAAAGAAAATTCCAATCATGTGCATCAGGGTTCTTTCCAAATAAAAAGGTGTCATGATTATATAAAATATTTTTCAAGGACCTTTGAAATCAAAATTAAAGGTATTACAATACCCTTTAAGGTATATAACTTGAAATAAAATTCCAAATCATGTGCATGTTCAAGGTATCTTTAAAGAGATATATTGATAGAAAATTCCAATAGTGTACATCAGGGTTCTTGCCAAATAAAAAGTTTTTATGGTTATATAAAATACTTTTAAATGACCTTTTAAATCAACATGAAAGGTATTAAAAATCCATTTGAGGTATCTCCTAGGAGATACCTTGAAATAAAATTCCAATCATGTGTATATTCAAGGTATCTCCTAAGAGATACCTCGAAAGAAAATTTCAATCGTGTGCATCAGGGTTATTACCAAATAAAAATGTGTCATGGTTATATCAAATACCTTGCAAGGAAATTTGAAATTAACACATAAGGTATTATAAGTCCCTTTGAGGTATCTTCTAGGAGATACCTTTGAAAGAACCTAAGCATGTTCATTTTCAAATAAAATTCCATTAAACCTACAATATGGAAACACAAGTAAAAATTCATAGCAACATTGGAAGGGGTAAAAACATGATCATATGAAAACATATCCGTTAATCCAAATGAGAGTTTGGAATAATGTACAACCAAAATAGGCATGGATGATCTCCAAATTAGAAAATGTCACTTGGTATTGAGTGAGATTGGTTCCTATACACAATAGGAAATATTAAAGTTAGGGCTCAGGAACATATAAAAGCTGAAACCAAGTGACATAGATTAAAGTTTTGATAAAATGGTCACAACACAAAAAAAGGTTGATGAAATTAATGTCATGGAGAAATTGTCTCGAGTGAATTATTTTGTAAACCAAAGTTATGATGAAAAAAATCCTAAAGGGTCTATGCAAAAAATGTCGAATGGAAATTTTAAAAGGTTCGAATGGAACTTTTAAAAGGTTCAAAGGGAACATATTATCGGGTAAAGGGCCTAGGACAAAAGTCTCAAATTGTAAGTCTAGAAGGCAAAGGGCCATTCTAAAACTGGCTAAAAGGTATTCACAGAGCATTGTTGATACCTCTATGTGTACCACATATGTTCTTAGTGTTTAAGAACACTTTTCATTTTAGAATTCTAGGAATTCAAAGCATGAGTAGTAGGTTGTGGCAACTTAATGTTACTTGTGGTGGAATAATAATGAAGCAATATTTAACTATTCCCATGAATTTGTGTTAATTGATGGTTGAGAGCCATCATGGTCTGATTCTCTATGAAATTTTAGTATCTATGGTAATGATTAGTGAATTATGATAAAAAATTAAGCTACAGACTAATCTAGATAGATATTTATAATGAATTCTAAGCTGCAGTGATTTGGTTAAAAAAGAGCAAATGAGAAGAGTAGGGCAAAAAGAAAATGAGTAATTACTTATCGTAGCCTCAAACATTATGATAAAGCATCAATTACAACTGAGTATGCATTCAAACCAATATATAGTGAAAAAAATCCTAAGCTTAGATTTCACCATACACTAGGAAAACTTTGAAGAATGATGTAAAGAACCACAAGTAAGAATTATGTTTACTTTAAAGATTTACTACTATAATCAAATAGAATTTTCACATCTAAATATAGAGCAAAATGAAGTCAAGCAAATCCAAGATCCTTAAACTAAGTAGGATTAGTCAACATAGTGCCCGTGAGCTACTCAATCCTAGTGATCAATTCCTTATCATCAACCAAGAGTCTATCCAAATTCTTTGTCCATGCATTTAGACTCTAAATGTTGTCCACTATTATTCCCAATATGGCATTCAGGTAAGCAAGGCTAATAGATTTGAATTTAAGAATCTTATTCCTAATCAAAATGATAATGATATCCCTTATCTTGGTCTCTACCTTCGATCACTCTATTATTAATCCCTTTACCACCTTACTTTGTTTGCAAAAGGCATCATGCCTTAGCTTTATTGATTTCAAAGAATGATGCTTCAAACATGTTTATTATGGCATCTAACACTGATAAAATGGCCTATTTCTCTAAGTTTTCCTTTTCATTTTCCAAATTTTGAATTTTTTGTTTCATACCCCTAATTTTAGCTCTAACTTGGGCATTATGAGCCTCTGATAGGCTTTCAATATCTTCCTCATGGCTAGGAATCTCACCAAGTTTTTGCCCTCCAATTGGGGTTAAGCCTGTAAAGGGCTCAACCTTATGGAAAGTGAAATCCTCAATTCCTACCATGGATTTTCTTAGTGTGACCCTTTCTAATCTAGTTATCTCTAGATTAAACTCCATAGTGGTTGATGTCTCTATGAATTTTGGAGGTTATGGGACCTCTACCCTTGTACTACTAGATGTTCCTAAAGCATCTACTTTTTTGCTATTTGGCCCTGTAGTAGCCACAATTCTTCTTTCTTCTTGTTCTTTCATTAAATCCCTTATCTATGGCTTGATTTATTTATGAACATCAACATTGATGGATTGGGTCAAGGCCCAAGAGTGGGAGTGGGAAGGGATCTTCTACAGCTTTCTATACACGAACCAATCAAGGATGATTGGTCTATGAATGGGGAACTCCTCACTGAACAAGTTGATCTCACTTGTGGGTTGAGTGAGAGTCAACTTTGGCCTCTTCCTTAATCCAATAGGGACCAATGCCAACTCTGACTTTCTCTTTTATAGCTATGCCATTGGGAATATGTCAAGGGCTACTTCCTTCTTTTTATTTTCCTGCTTAGCTTGTTCTACTTGAACTTGAGCTTCTTCATCCTATGCTTCTTCTTCCTTAGAACCATAAGCTTCAGCAAGGTCTTTAAGGGCACCCTCTATTATTTCATTAAGCTTAAGGTCAATCAAATCCAAGTGCTCAACTGGGGATGGTGGTCTTTGAGGGAGAGCTGAGAATGAAAGTACCTCACCAGGTCTCTCCTCTAACTTTACCTTGCTAATTTCTTGTTTAATTTACCCTTGGGGCTATGGGAGCTCCATCTAAGGTTATTATTGAGGTGGTCTGAAAGGTCTAGGTAACAAATGGTACTAGAGGAGATGCATCTACCATATTCCCCCTACTAGTTTGTTATCACTGGTCAATTTATGTATAAGTTTGAGGTTGGTTCCTTTAAACCTGGGTAAAACTTCCTCAAAGTTTCTAGCCCTTATGCATAAGGTGTCATGAGAGCCCAGTTCTTGCTCATAGACTAGTTTGGGAAAGTGTTGTTCAAATGTGGGCCTACTACATTCTTAGGATCTCACTATCTGAGATCATCCAATTGAAATGTAAAAAAGTCCCTATGTCTAAACATGGTATCCACCTGCTTCTATTCTTGCAAAATTATTCTTCTTATTGTCAAAGGAAAGGTATGGAGGAGACTCTTCCTTTTCTCCTTGCATACTCCATCAACACCGTGAATGAGTTGAGATCCAATTTCTTATTCTAGTAGCTTAGGAAGAGCATATATAGGCAACCTGTAGGGTTGTGTTAGAATTCCCTTAATTTTGATAACTGTATAATCTGGATAAAACTAGATATCATCCATCAACTCCACATATGTATTGATTAAAGTGGGAACCCTGGGCATGGGAACCCCTATGATGGCCTCCACTAATATAGGATACACATAGTCACATATGAATTTCATGTGGTGCCTATATTTGAATGTGTAGTTTTGAGTAGTGGTGGGAGATGGTGGTTTTGCCGTCAAGAGACGAGTTCTTGATCTAGGGATCTTGGTAGAAGCTAGTAAGGCATATAACAAATAAGACATCATGTAGAACTACTTGCTTGTCTTACTTTTGATTATAGTGATTTTTTTCTTAGGAATACACTAATCATAGATCCTATTGGAGGAACAAGTTCTTTCTCTACCATAAAGTAAACATAGGACACTCAGGTCTTGTTGATATAAGTGGTGACAGGGGCTCCAAATACTCTATTCAATAGGGTCATGATTACCCTAATCCCTTCCATAAAATATACAATGGGTATATTTCCCTCAAAATAATAGAATACATGGTTTCCTTGGAGCAACCATGGTCTGAGGATGGTGTCTAGGTCATGCTCAGTGGTCTATCCTTTGATTGTGGGTAAGACCACATGCAGTTTTGGTAGATTTTAGTATTTTTAAAAGGTTAGTGGGGAAATGTAGGCTACTCTCCTAGATCTTCCCTCATGCATAATCCAATCACCATCAATTTTATAATTAATAAAAATTGGAGAAATGACATCAGTGTAGTGAAGTACCTTTGGTTTGGCATCTACATGGTGTAGGCTGGCTATTTGAACTACAACCAGGTCATAATACTTTTTGTTGATAGCGACAATATTTTGCTCCTCCTTGGTGATGAGTTTAGGATCCTCTATGGTGAAGAAGAGTTTGAACCAATTCTTATTTCCAATATTTAGGGATATGGCATCCAACTCAGTATCCTTGAAATTTTTTCCTTTATTGTTTGTGGATAGGTACAACTCTGTCTCATCTCTCAATTGTTATCTTTGAGTTGCAATGGCTTTTGTGCTTGAAGATTATTCATAATTGGATTGTAAATGGTATATGGTTAGCTCTTTTTCACTTAAAAACATAATTAATCTTCCTTTGAATTCATTGGTAATCAATCCAAGTTTACTTAGGGTCCTTTTATACAAGTTTAGGGCTTCAAAGCTTTAATGGTGGTAGCTCATTTAGAATTTGACTCATATGTGATTTGGATTTGATTTAGACCTTTACCTTTATAATTTTTCATTTTGAGGCACACAAGATCTCTTCTTTTGTAATTTTCTTTTTGAATGGTGCTTATCTAGCATCAATTTGGATCCTTTCATGACATTTTTCATAAATGCCTTTTGAGCACTAGTCATTGGCATTTGAAAATACCTCATTTAATTCGCACCATCAAATCAAGATACTATGAGTGACCACAAACCATCGATTGTGATCTAGGACGTCATTCGTTATTAGCTCCTTTTGGTTTTGATTCTTATGGTTATGCCACTTGGCACCTCCATGGGCTCTTAGAGCTCTTTTGAAAATTCATTGGTGTTTTCATGTTGTTAAATCAAGGAGCATGATAAAGCGTGAATCGTTAGATCCTTTTTCAGACATTTTTTTATTGTGCTTTCACCATGAATTGAGCCTACGGCTCTTAGAGATTCCTTGAAAAGTCATCGGTGCCTTCACACCATTGGATCATTCTCTTGTGATGGAGCACAAGCCATAGGATCTGCAAAGATGCATGAGCTTTGAGTTAGCGCATATACATAAAAGAACTTAGACTAAAATGTTTTCACCTAAGTTTTAAATCAAAGAACTTTGGTAGGACTTAGGTTTAAATACCTTAGGATAAGGTTCATTTTGTGTTTATTAAACACAAAATAAGCTTTAAGCTAAAATGTTTATACCTAAGTCTATTAGATTTATACAAAAGAGACCATGGTTAAATATTTTAAGCCAAAGTTTATGCTACATTTAAATAATACAACATATATTTTGGGTTAAAATAATCATGTCAAGCCTATAGAACATGTTCAAAGGGGTCAAAATGATATAATGATCTAGTGCTAAATAGAGTTTTATTGTATATAAAACACACTAAAACCTTTAGTTAAAAGTATTTGGTCTAAGTTCTAAGTTTTACGTCATAAAGAATCTTTAAAATAAGACTTATTATAAGTCTATAACCTAAGGTTCATGGTATTTAAATAAAATTCAATGGGGACCTTAAGTTATAGACTTAGACTAAGTTTATTTTGCATATACTTAGAACATTAGATCATTTCAATATTTGCAGTTCAAAAATTTCTAATATTTGAGAATCCTCTAAGGGCTTCCATTAATCTGCAAGGTAGTTCTTGAGATATATAGCAACATTTTGGAATGCACCTTAGTCCCAAGCAAAATAATTCATTAGCTTGAATTTAACGGTATCATAGATGTCAAATACATCCCCATGGATGTTGAATGATGATCATGTGAATGCCAAATTTAATCTAGTGAAGCTTTTAGTTTGATTGGATTGAAGTTGATGGTCATGTAGATGTCAAATACATCCTTACAGATGTTGGATGAAAGTTGCATGAATGCCAAATTTAATATCATCAAATTCTTATGTCTGAATACAAGAGTGCCACTTGGCACCTTTGCAAGGCCTCCCAAGATCTTGAACTCAATTCACTCCATTGGATCAAGAGTCATGATGAAACAAGAGTCATTCGATCATAATCTAGGAGCTTGATCATGATTAGTCCTTTTTGATATTTAGGCCCCTTTGCTTTTAATCTTTGAATATAGGAGTGATGCATGAAAACTCCATGGAGCTCTTAGACTTCTAACTTTTAAATTATGTCTTCACTCCATCTGATCTTCAGTTCATGATGAAGTAAGAACCATTGATCATTATCTAGGAACTCAAGCATGATTGGTCTAAAGTATTAAGTGATGGATTCTACTAGGATGTCCTCATGCCATATGATTAAAAGGGTGTAAGGAAGCATGGATCATTGAATCTTATGAGTTGCATATTTTTTAAGTTAAGACCTGGGTCTTCCTCACTCTATTGGATCATACTTTGCAATGAAGTGAGAACTGTCAAATCTATGAAAATGTAAGGACATTAATTTAGGACCCATGATAAAGAAAATACTTAGGATAAAGTTTTAAAGCTAAGGTCTCATTTTTATTAATAAATATGTCGGGGCCTTATGATTAAAACTTTAGGCTAAAAGGTTAACAAAGGGACCATGTTAGAAAATAAAAGGGACCTTGCAAAACCAAATATTAGGCTCGGTTAGAAATAATAAAAAACTAATGAGGAAGATACTAAATGGGAATAAACATGTTTTAGGCTAAATTTATAGTTATGTTAAAAAAACATAACTAAACTTTAAACATGAAACTTGTGCTCAAGTCCAAAATAAGTTTAAAATGCTCTCACCAATTAATTTCTATCAAATTCAAATTTGAACCAAGGGTTTGTGCTAGGTTTCTAGAACATGAATCCATGAGCAAGGACATGATGAAAAATGTAACTGAAAGACATGAATACCAATCATAAGCAATGTTAGGCAAGGTTAAAACAAACCATAACTCATTAAGCTAATCTTATCAAAAGTGGATGATCTTCAAATTCTAATAATGTTCAAAACAAGCCATGCTTTCAAGGCTAGGTTTTAAAATATCTAAAGGGTCCTAGTTTTCAAAAAAAAGGGGTATTTTGACCTCAAGAAATGGTAACTTCTAAGGGAAACATAGCAATATGTTAGAACCTAGATACTCTAGTTTAGACCAATAACTAGGTCATCTTTTATTTGATCTATGCCATTATCTAGATCAATTTATGGTTGAAACATACTTTACACTTATAAAGTTGGGACAAACATTAATACATAGCCATATTATGTGTTTTCTTTGATTTCACTTACTATTTTGCATGCATTTCAAGAGACAACTTCCAAGTTTCATATCTTTAATCATTAACACTGACTTAGATCATGCTTAGGTATTCATTAAGAACCATGCTTCTGGTTCAAAGAAGGCTTGCACATTTCTCTACTACCAACTAGACATATATAAACCTGATAGAGATACTTTTGGCTCCTCTTAAGGCCTTGTTTCACTACCATCCAAACATTCATAACCCTGGTGGAGGTTACCAGAATAATCTATGCTCATTTTTTTTGATTTTGAATTATATCCTCATTTTGTATATTTTTATAGCTTTTATGTTTTCAAAAAGGTTAGAAACTAGGATAGCTAGGTTTAAGGATTTGGTCAAATATTTGATCCTAAAAAAAACACCTATGGCTATAGCCATTATCCTAGGCAATGATGTTTGTTAAATGCAAGCATGGTTGTGCTTTAAAAAAGTAAGCTTTCATCCTACAAGTGAAAATCTTCTCAAAACAAAATTTAGGTCAAGACAATATTCAAGTTCTCATAAAATAGTTAACCTATTCATTAGTCTTTAATAGTTTCTCCAAATCACAACTTTAGTCTCATATTTTAGATCCATGGTTATCACATACATTAGGTTCACACCCACATTCCTAAACTTTGAGGTTTTCAACAACTAAAAAAACTTTGAGCCCAAGGTTATCCAAAAAAGAACTTATTGGAATCAAGGAACAAGGCAAAAAAAAACAAACACATAATAGAAAGCAAGAAATCAAAGGAAAACAAATAAATATATACATGCTTATATACAAATAAGGGATATGAAGGAAAGAACTAAAAGAAACTAACTAGTCTACCTACACTAAATCTAACCATCTTACAGTTTTACTCCATAAAGACTTCAGGTGGAACAACAAAGAAGTAATATTTAAGATACTGCCCATTGGTGGGCAGTGTAAACTCTACTCTTTGTAAGTTTTTGAGATTAAAGGTGTTATCTCCTAGTGTTTTTGCAATTTGATAGGGGCCAATCAATAGAGGTGTGAACTTACCATGCTTGCCCTTAGGCTTGGATGTTTTGTCTTAAAGGAGAACTAGGTCCCCTTATCTAAACACCTTTATCTTTGATATTTTGTCAAACCATATATTTATTGTGGTATGATGTCTACTAAAGTTTGTAAAATCTTGCTCCTTTTCATCCTCCATCTGAATGATGTCCAACAATTTTGACTCTATAAGCTCTTGGTTTTCCTCCATGTAATCCTGCATGAATTTTTATGTAGGCAACTTGAAGGTGATAAGAAGGACTAGTTCTTGGCCATAAACCAAAAAAAATGGTGATGCCTTCAAGGCTTGCTTGATTCTTATCCTATTTAACCATAAGGCATACTTGAGTAGTTTGTGCCAAGTTCTAGGCTTGTCTATAACAAACTTTTTGATTTCTTTCATCAAATTCTTATTGGTAGATTCAGAGACCCCATTCCCTTGGGGATAATGATTAGATGAAAAATTTAGATAGATGCCATTATCATAATCCCATTCAATAATCTCTATGGATGTAAATTAAAACCCATTATCACACACTAGAGATGTTAGAGTTCTAAATCTAGAACAAATGTTCTCTTCTAAGAAATTGATTACTTCCTTTGTCTTGTATTATTTGGTGGCTACAACTTCAACACACTTTGTATAATAATCTATGGTAGTCAGGATGAATTTATGACCTTAAAATGAATTAGGGTTGATTACTCCTACAAAGTCCAATTCCCATTGAGAAATGGGTTTATCAACCATAACTGGTTAGAAAGGCATTGCTATCTTTGGTTTCTTCATGCTAAAAATCTAGGAAGAGTGGCATTCCCTTACATGCTTGTGAGCATCCTTCAAGATAGTTGGAAAATAGTAGCTATCTTTGAGAATCTTTTGGTTTTTAGTCTTCCCTGATGGGTGTCCATTGCTAAACCTCTCATGATTTAAGCAACTTCCTCTCTTGAGACACAACTTAGGTAGATCCCTCAAAGTTTTTCCCATATAAGACTCCATTCTTGATCAGATAATGGGTGGATTTCAACCTCAGTACCCTCTTTTACTCCCTGGATAGTCCTACATGACAAGTACCATTGATTATTAGATGTATGATGGAATCATACCACTCACTATATTGAAAACTCTACTGATCAACTTGCATAATACTCCTCTTGGGGATGGTATTAACAATCATTTGGATCAAGCCTTGGCACCTTACTAGTTTTGCCATTTTTATTTCTATGTCATACTACTATAAAAATGACATATGCTTACCTCTACATTCTCCAAGTTAATTTTGGCCCAACATAAGCTTTATGGTAGGGTCAGGTAAAATAGCATGCACCTTATTTCTAAGGATATAGTACCTAAATTTATTTACTGTCTTAACTAATGCATATGCCTGCTTATCAATTAATGAATAGTTTAACTCAACATTCTTAAATTTAGTAATCATGAAAGAAATTGGGTGATCACCCCCATCAATCTTTTGAGTTAAAACTACAACCATAATATGGCCAGATGCAAAAGAGTAGAGATATAAGTCCCTTGAAAAGTCAAGGCTAATCAGGACAGGATCTTGGTTAATAAATTTCTTGATATCATTAAATGCCTTCCTGTATTACTCATTCTAAGTGAATTTGGCATCCTTCTTAAGAATGCCATTCAATGACTTGATAATCTCTACAAATATATAAATGAACGTTCTTACAAAGTTTATCTTACCAAAAAATGACTTTAGCTTTTTTCTACTATTTGGAGGCTCTATTTTAGATATAGCTTCCACTTTTTTTATGATCTATAGAGATCCCATTATTAGTTATAAAATTACCCAATAATTTTACTTAAGTAACACAAAAGATGTTTTTATTGGTGTTTAAGGAGATTCCATACCTTTTACATCTTTCAAAAACTTGTTGTAAGTGTATAAAGTGATTTTCCCTATTTTTAGAAAAAACTTTAAGATCATCCATATATATGATAATACACTTACCAATTAGGCATTGGAAGGCATGGTCCATATCCCTTTGAAAAGTATCTCATGCATTGATTAATACAATAGGCATTTTTTTAAATCAAAAGTCCCCCACTTGGTTGCGAACATTGTTTTAATCCTATCTTCCCTATTAACCAAAACCTAGTTATAAATTGAAAATCCATCAAGGAAAGACATCATAGTTGAACCTGAAAAAACTTGAATTACCTATTCAAGAGAAGGTAGAGGATAATTATCTTTTTCATATGCTTTTTTTAAATTCCTAAAGTCAATGCATAGTTTAATCTCACCATTCTTCTTCCTGTCTAGCACCAAATTGGCCACCTAGGTAGAATGCCTAATGGGAAAGACAATTCTAGCATCTAGTAATCTCTTGGCCTCTTTAAAGATAATTGGTTATAGGGCAATGTTAATAGGTATTTACTTTTGTCTGAAGGGCTTAAAACTTTATTTAAGGGGTATAGTTTGGGTGATGACTCTTGGATCAAATATTTTTAGGTCATCATAGGACCAAGCTATGACATCCTTATATCTGGTTAACAATCCTTTGGATATCTTATTCTCAATGTTTATGCAAGATTTTCCAATGTTTACTAGCTAGGGCTGATCTTAGAGACCAAGATCAACAACCATTTTTTCTTGATTAAACAATCTCTCTAAAGCAATCATCTCAATGATCTTGTTGTCATTTAACTGAATGACTTTACCATCAAATTTTTTCTCCTTAGATGTATTTTCATTAGTTTCATCAATAATATGAACATAAAATGCTCTAGAATTTGTCATAAAATCCAATATTTTTTGATCATTACTGAAGACTTGAAAATGATTAACATTATCAGGCACTGAAGGATTAGAGATCAACTCAATGCTAACATTGGAGGAATCTTGGTTGGCATGAGATTAGATGCATCAAATGCCAACTCATCAACATCTTGGTTCTCTTCTCTTAGAATGGAAATAATGCCAAAAATATCAAAAGACTCAATCAGATCCCAAAACCTAAACTTATACCTCTTAAGGTATAAGATCTTGCATCGATATTTGTTCTTTACTTGGTTAACCACTAGTTCTGAATCCCCATAGACTAGTAGTTCTTTGAATTTATTATTTATATCAAATTTCAAGCTTAGGATAAGGGCCTCATATTAAATATGATTGTTAGTACAAGGGAATTAGAGTCTATAGTAAGCATGTTATTTCTTACCAATAGGGTCAATAAGGACAATGCCTACTCCAGATCTAGCTTTACATTTAGCACCATCAAAATGTAAGTTCCATACTCCAAGAACAATATGAGTAATTTTATGGTCACATACCTTTGTAGCCTCTAGGGTGAAAACCCCTAAGTCTGAGTCAATTATGTTGACCCTCTCATTCATAGCATTGTATTCAGTGATCATGTGCTTCATCCTTGGTTCTCTCTCAACTCTGATTTGATTAGGAACTTCCTTTTGTGATCTAGGAATTTGACTCAAGAGAGGATGGTTAGTATGGTGTTAATTCCAAATTGAAAACAAAATGAAAGAAACACACAAATAACATAACATCTCTAGGCCTAGACACTAAGGAGAGCTTAGTTAACAAAAATAAATGACAAACACAACTAAAAAGTAAGGAATACAATATAATAATTCTTTCACCTTCCTTGGATGCTCCAAATGCCTTTTTAGTAGTGGCTTACTCGGTTTTGTGCTCATGAAGTCCTTGGCAATGGAATCTTGGCCACCTCCATCTCTCCTTAGAAGCTTTGGCTTGTAGCTTGGCTTGGCTTGGAATCAATTTGGCATGGTAACATAATTTCTTGAAGCTTTGTAATCAATTATGCATTATAACTTTGCATAATAAAGAATTAGAAATGATGTGGTAAGGCCTCCTATTTATAGATTTTTGCAAATGTCTAAAATCAACATGAACCATCCATCTTGAGATTGAGATGTGTGGTTGAGGATTAATTAAATTTTTGGAATTAAATTTATAATTATCCTCATCATGGCATTGGAAGAAGGGGAAAATAAGAGGCATGGAGGCCATTATGGAAGGCATTAATGAGGCATATAGGGTATGAATCTTGATATTTGTGGCATTTATAGCCTAGAGATGTCTTCCCAAGAAATGAGGTTACCTGATGATGCAGATATTCAAAATCCATTTTTAAAAATAATTATTCAACAAATTTCCATGGAATTATTAATTAGGCCTTGATTTAGGTTAATTATCTCTTAAGCATGCTTAAGCACATTGTGCAAAAATTACTCAAATTGATTAGAATGCTTTGTTATTGGTCTAAAATTTGATTGGATTGGAATTGAAAGGTGATGTTAGATGCATTGGAACTGTATTCACATTTAGGATGTTTCTAAAAACAAATAGTGAAGGTACATGCCTTGTGTAAGAGATTTGATAGGAAAGAGCAATTTAGAGCACGTAGGTGCAAATTTAACATTTTGACTCAGAATGATCTGATCAAAGTTAGCTGGCCCATAAATTGCATTGCCCCATTTAGGGATACCCTATCCAAAATTAGTACTTGAATATGTCAATTTCACATCATTTAGCATATTTTAGTGTTTTAAGGCCAAATTGTGCATTTTAGATGGAAATTGGTCAAAACCCTAATTCAAGGTTATTGGTGGCCAAATTTAGGTGTCTATAGTTTGCCCCTATTTGGGAAGGCATTGCAAGTTATAAACATAGTAACGTATTCTTAAAGAATGAAAAAGTCTTGTATGCCTACAACTATAATGATGATAAACTAACTATATGATTCCCCCTCGAGGGAATGGTTGGCACAAGTAGGTTGTCAAACGGTCCCTCAAAAAGAAAGAAGTGAAATGAGGGGACCAAAAATGATGGGGGGAAACACAATGATATTGAAAAATTAGTCAAAATCATTGAGAATTCAAGTGGGATGGTATAGAATAGTTTGTTGAAATGTGGTTATAAGCATTATACCTTGATAGTGGCAATGTTGTATGATAACACAATGATTTACTGAAAGGTAGTTATAATCATTAAGAAGATGGAGTTGCCCTAGTTAGGATAGATAAATAAGATAATAATTTACCCCTGTATAGGCAAAAAAAAGTAAAGTGGTGAAAACACAATGATTTTCCCAAAGGTGATTATAATTATTGAGAAATACAAGTAGGATGGTGTACAATGATTTGCCCATAGGCAGTTATAATCATTTGACCTCGATTATGGCAAACATGATAAACTTAGCTGAAGATGATGATAATTTAACACATAGGGTAGTGATGAATTAGAACAACCTATTAGTAGGGAGATGCTCATCCAAACTAATAAAGGTTGAAATTCTTTCATGGTTAATTACTTTATTTGGAATATGATTAGGATGGAATCGGGATGTCAGTGTCAAAAAGATGCCACCATAGCTGGATAGACTTTTTGAAGTTGACATTTATTTTAGCACATGTCTGTAGGCATCATGGTATAACATCATGAGGATTTGGCCAACATATGCATAAGGACTGACTCTCAAAATCCAAAACTCAATAGAAAATAATGCACTAATGATAGAAACCATGATGATAATGTAAACATATAAATATGGATAGATTTGAGTATAAGTGTGGGCAAGGAATCTACCAATGAACACACATAAGCTGAATCAAGGCAACGATGATGAAATCAAACAAATAAGCAAATAAACAAATAAAATAAGCATAAACAAACAAATAAATAATGTATAAAAACCATACAAATATTGCCCCTATAAAATTGGTGACAACTAAACAAATGAACAAAATGGGGGAATAGAAGAAAGGAAGGGGGTGGCTAAACTATCTCCATATGCACTAGGCAAGTGGATACTGCCTACATAGTTCCATGTATGTAATATCCAATAAAAAACTTTAAGCCAAATGTATTTCTCCCAGAGAATGGGAAGAATATGATAACTAAGGAAAAACAAATAGAATATATGTGATAGAAGAAGAGGAATGGTTTTGTAAAATGGCAAGTGTGTTAGAGAAAAGGCCAGAAAGGATGGAGAAACTAAATGACAAGTGATTTTCTTGTAACTTAGTAAGGGTTCTTAGAATCCTTAAGGAAAAGAAGTGGTCAATATTTTTGTTTTTTTCCTAACAATTTTATAAATGTTTTTGGAATTATTTTGGAGTGTCTCAACTCAATAAAAAATGATGAGAAACTAAATGGTTCAAGCTCATAAAATAATAAGAGTGTGGCTTAGGTTACTTACAAAATGGCAAGAGCATGGCTTAGGTTTCTCAACAATTAAAGAGAGCATGGATTAGGCTGCTCATAAAAAAGTGAGATCATGGTAAGTGGGTGACTGAGCTGACCTCAACAAGTATCAAGTGATGCCTACATAGTCCTAGAGTAGGACCTCATGTCACTGTAGTTCCACCCTTTTAGTGGAGGAATTTGACTAGTGTAGTAGTCAATTTAAACAAAATAGGCACAATTGGTAAAAAGGCATAGTACGACATAGGAAATGGTGAGTTGGTACTTCAAGGCTTAATATTGCCCCTAGTTTTCCCATAGGTGGTTATAACTAGGACATAATGGCATAGATCGATTGTACTAATTTATCCAAAGGTGATTATAATTAGTAGCAAGATTAGTGGTAAGAAAGGAATAACAAATGAAGGATACAATTAACAAAACTTTTGTCACACCATCCAAAAATATGATCTCTATCTGAAGTAGTTGAATCAATTGATGAAATTGATTAGATACCTTGATGTTGAAACTATATAACGAATGGTAAAAAACAAGGTCAAATGAGCTAGGCTTTAGAACACACTAGGTTAATAGAATGGAAATAGAAAGTGGATACAACGAAGAGGATGGATAAGGATGCTATTTGTATAAATAAGAATAATGATAAAATGGCATAATTGAAATTGTCCTTACAGATAATACACCTTAGCACTCAAGCATAGTACTACTTAAGATGAATAATATTAATCAGCTTAGGAAATTTTTCTCCATCTAGTGTGTCAATCTTGTATGCTCCTAATCTATAATATATAGTGATGATGAAAGGCCCTATCTAATTTGGTTTGAATTTCCCTTTATGCTTCTTCTCAGTTGTAGTACTCTTTTGGTTTTATTTCAGAACAAAATCACCAAGTTCAAATGTTTTATACTTTACACATCGATTATAGTGGCCTTTGAGTCAATTCTGATATACTTAAAGATTATTGAGGGTTGATGTTTGTTTCTCATCAATTAGGTCTAGCTCTTGTAGGTGAGCTACTCGATAGTCATGATCATCAAGGACATGCTTGAAAGAGATGCATAGTGAAGGCAATTTAACCTATATGGGAAGGATGGCTTCAGTATAATAAAAAAGTGAGTATGGAGTGTCTCTTGTGGGGATATGATGATTGGTATGGTACATCTAAAGGGCATGGAATATCTGTAAGTGCCAATCATGATCGACATCATTGATAATATTTTTGAAAATATTGACAATGGTTTTTTTGGATGCCTTAGCTTGGCCATTACCTTGAGGGTAAAATGCTATAGAAAAATGTTGTGTGATGTTATATTCAGTACATAGCTGGTATACATCTTTGTTCTTAAATGATCCTCTATTATCATATATAATTTTAGAGGGGATATCATAATGGCAAATGAGATGGTTGAAAATGAATTTAGAAATTTTCTTTTCAGTCATGTAAGTGAGGGGTATAGATTCAACCCACTTAGTGAAATATTCAATGATGGTAAGGATATGTTTATGGCCATTAGGTGAAGAGAGGTTAATCTTCCCAATGAGGTCAAGTCCTGATGTAGAAAATGGCCATGGTGTCAACATTGGTTTCAAAGTTTTTTCTAGGGCATGAATCAGATTAGCATGCCATTGACATTTGTCACACTATTTTACATATGTAGTGGCATCTGTATTTATTATGGGCCAAAAATAAATAGTATGCAAGATATTTTTAGATAGGATTGCCCTGGTAGAATGGGTTCCATATACTCCTTTGTGAACTTCTCTTAATACTAGTGTACACTCTACCAAAGTTCAAAAACAAAGTAGAGCTCCATCAAAACTACGATGGTAAAGGGTGGATCCAAGTAGAGTATAACGAGTGGAATGATAAATGAAATCTTTGGTTTGTTTTTGAGATAGGTTAGGTGGTATAACTTGGTCATGAAGGTAGTTATAAAGGTCTGAGTACCAGATAGAATTAGGACCAATAATATCACAAATCATGGCAATAGTTAAAGGTTCATGAATTGGTGCTGACAAATTCTTGACAAGGAACTGATAGTCTCTAGCTTTATCTTTTTGTCAAATTAGAGAGATAATAATATACATGGAATATAAATTTTTTTTACTATCCCTTGGTATGTACTCAAACTAAATATTGGTAATTTGTTATTTAAGAGTGTCAACCATGGCTTTGTATGGAACCAACTTGTCATCTTTGGTCTAAAAATGATCTGTGACCTAATTGATGATTAACTAAGAATCACCATAAACTTGGAGATGAGATATGTTCCAATGTACTACTTGTCAAAGCTTTGTAATAAGTGCTTCATACGCGACCATGTTGTTTGTACAAGGAAAGCTGATTCTAAATGATTTAGGGATTAGATCCCCCTATGGTGTAATAAATAATAGGCTTGCCCCCAATCCATCTACAATAAATTAACCATCAAAATATAGTTTTTAGGGCTGCTCTTCAAGGGGTGTGTCAATGATGATCATGATGGATTCATCAAAAAATTGAAATGTGAGTGGCTGTGTGTTTATGAGAGCTGCTTCAACAAGTTGATCTATAAGAACTTGTCCCTTAATTTGACTTTTGATTGACATACTCTATGTAAAACTCACTGAGAAGCATGATACATTTAGCCATTCTAACTTACAAATCTATTTTAGATAGTAGATAATTAAGCTGATCCACATTTGAAATGACCATGGTCTTATTATTTAGCATGTAATGGCGCAATTTATAAGCTATGAAAACCATGGCTAGACAAGTTTTTTCAATAGGTGCATAGTTATGTTCATATTTAACCAAGGTATGGCTTAGGTAGTATATGGCATGATTTTTTATATTGTCATCATGTTGAGTCATGAGTGCCCCTAGAGCATGGTCGGTAGCTGATAGGTATAACAAGAATGGCCTTCCTGGTATAGAAGGTAATAGATCAAGTGGATTAACAAGATAGTTTTTGATTTGTTAAAAAGCTATTTATTAGTGATTATCCTAGTGAAATGCAAATCCCTTATTCAAAAAAAGGTGTGTAAATGGATGATATTTGTTTGATAATTGAGAGATGAAGCATCAGATTGACTGGATCTTACCCTATAAACTACAGAGTTGCTTCAAATTGGTTGGTGGCATCTCAGTTATATCATGGACTTTAGCTAGATCAAATTTATATCTCTAATAGACATGATGAAACCAAGTAATTTAATTTAGGTTACACCAAACACTCATTTCTTTGGATTGAGTCTAACTTTGTACTCCAATAATCTTTCAAATATCTTACACAACACTGTTGGATGGTTGGCCTTGGTTTTGGATTTTCTTAATATGTCATCAACATAGTCTTCAACAATATCATGCATCATATCATGGAATATGATAGTCATGGCCCTTTGATATGTAGCTCCAACTTTGTTAAGGCCAAATGACATTACCTGATAACAAAATGTTCCCCATGGAGTGGTGAACACTATTTTATGTTAGTCTTTTGGTACTATTCTGATCTGGTTATATCCTGAAAAGCCATCCATGAGTGAAAGTATTTCATAACCTACCATGAAATTTAAGATCATGTCAATATTAGGTAAGATAAAATAATATTTAGGACAAACTTTGTTGATGTCTCAAAAATTAGTATAAATTCTGATCCCTTCAGGGTTTTTACTAACAGGTACCACATTAGAGATCCATTCTAAGTAGTCAATATATTAGATACATCCTACTTCTAAGAGTTTTTCCAACTCTTTCTTTACTAATACAACAATGCGAGGATACATATTACATAAATTTTGTTTTACCAATTGAGCATTATGATTAATCACAAGGTGGTGATAAACCAAGGTGGGGTCCAAACCTGACATGTCAGAATAGGCCCATGCAAAGATATATACAAATTCTCTCAATAGAGCTATAAAGACATCATGTTCTTCCTCAGTGAGATATGCCCCTAATTTTATCCATTTTAGGTCTGATGGAGTCCTAATATTTACCTTTATTATATCTTTGACTAGAAGGGTTGAACCATCTTCTAGGATAGTAGGAAATGAATTGAACTGTTGAGTTATGTCAAGGTCTTCTATTAGGAATTACTTTTCAACTTCTCCTAGGCATGATGAATTTGAGTCCCCTAAGGGGAGATCTGGCCATGTAATAAAAATAGTTGGAAATTCTTGAAGAATTTGATCAAATACTTGTTGTTTCTCAAGTCTAAACTTAGATCCATAGGCAAGGTCATTGTTAGTGGTCTTTAGGTCTAAATTTGAAGAAGAATGAACACTCCCATCTAATGGCACTTGAAACAGGTTTTCACCATGCGACTGGCCTTTATCTTTACTTTTTCCTTGGTCAAAAAGTGCCTTAAAGAGGTTTTCACTTTGGGATCTCAATATTTTATTTATTTATTTTTGGCTAAGGGTGTTCACTCACTCTCTAAAATAGGCTGCAAGATCCAATGTGATCGAGAATCCTAATTTATGATCTCCTAATAGAACATTGTCTCTAATGCCTAAAAAGTCAAAGAATGCCTCATCATTCTAGAACTCATCAATTAGTAGATTATATTCTTGTTGGTCCCAATCTATAAGTTGGGGATGATATACTGGCAAAGGGTTATGATTAATGGCCATGGTAAGGGTATAAATGGCATTATTATCACACAAGTTGGTTTTAACTAGGTTATCAAAGGTGAGTCTATGATTGGACTCTGTTTCACTATCAACATCATCATCACTAGTCATTGGTGATGGAGTTTGAATAAGATATGTGGGGTCACCTCCAGGTGGTTTAAATCTAAGTCCATAATGTCTTTCATACTTAGTCATGGAAATTGGCTCGATGGTTCCTTGTTGATTTGGTCCAAGGCCTCTTCCTTCATAATTGTGATGCTCTATGATCCTATTAGGAATAGGATACTCTGCATTTTTATAACAATCAGCTTGGTTATCATTGTATAACCATGATTCATCCCCTTCAAGAGGGTCAAGTCCTAGGCCAGATGCTGGTACAAATGTGACATGTCCCTTATCTTTGTTCTTTTGTTACCAATGCATATATGGGATGACTTTAGGTCACCCAAATATTTTTGGATTCTAAGGAAGATTAGAAATATGAAATGTATCATGGGTCAAATACTCTCCCAGTCTATTATCTAAAATGGTGAAATGATTAGAAGCTTCAAGATGTGGCATGTGGGAAAGGGAATCCAAGGTATTAGGATCTATGCAATTATTTGGTGAAGGATCAATAAGTAAAGCCTTTCTTTTATCCTACTTGGAACTTGAATTCATGTTATACTGATAATTATAGCTTTAAAATTCAGCCTCAGATGATTGCATGTTCATATGGGTGTAAATATCCTAAAATATTCACTTCCATCCTTGAGTGGTAAAATTTGATACATTGGTGAAGTGTTGATGAGACTGAACGAATCTCATGTAACCAAGGCCTACCTAGAAGCATATTATATGATAACTCAAGATCAAACACATGGAAAAGTGTATCATGGGTAAAAGCCCCAATGATAACTATAAAACTAATGGTGCCTTACAATTCTCTTTCCTAATTACCATAGACTTTGATGGTTATTATTTATGGTTGAAGATATACCATTATGTACCCAAGAATCTTGATGAGCTTTAGAGGCACTATGTTGAGGCCAGATCCATTGTTTATAAGGACATGTTTTACTCTAGGACATCTTATATAAACTTATATATATAATGGATTATTATGGAGTGGGCCAATGGAAGATATATCACTTTGTTTGAATATGACTTCTTGGGATGGAGCTAGGTGTTCAACAAAAGCTTGAAATTTGTCAGGGGATATGTCACTAACAATAGTGGATTGGGTCAAAAACTTATTCAAGATGTTATTATGGATTATTGACATTTACAGTAAATCTAAAATAGAAATTTGTTTTGGTGTCTTCTATAATTGTTCTATAATATCAAATTTCTTGTCTTGGTTAATAGTGAATGGTTTATTTTGAGGCTAAACAGTTGGATGGATGATAGGAAAAGTGGTGGATGGTTGTGGACTTGGGATAGTAATCTTTGACCTCCAAGTTATGATTTCATAGTTGGGATTAAATACTAGACTATTATTTCTAACTAATATTGGGAATGGTGTGGGACTAGATAGGACAAGTATTGGTTCCCAGTACACTCGCATGTGATCACATGACAAGGATGAGTTGTCGATATAAGGTCCAAAAGGGGAAGTCCTAGTTTGCTAGTTTTCCTATATGTATTCCCAAGTCAAAGAAGGATTATCCATGTAATTTAGATAAATATTGTTGTTTAGTAATGGTTTAGGCTGATTAGTGCTTGGTCTAGGATTAATAGAGATGGTATTAGTGCTACCCCCTACAATATGACCTATAACCCTATTGTAGTCATATGTAACTACAAGGTAGGTTTGTTGGTTTTTACCATTTTAACCTTGATTTTATCCATTGTTTTGTCATTATGGGTTCTGTTGCTAATTTTATTAATTCTATTGGTCTAGCCTTTGATTTTGATACTATTGATTTTGCTACTATAGTAGCCATTATTGTTGCTATTGCTAATTATTTTGCTGCTACTAATTGTTATGTCAAGAAAAGGGGTTTTGATAAATCTCAAGAGTTTGATTGGAAGTGGAAGCACCATTATCTAATTTTATCTCTCCATTTTCTAACATATTTTTTATTTAATGCTTGATTTGGACACATCATAAATTATGCCCATTGACCCGATGATAGTAATAGAATTCATTTTCATGATACCAATCAGGATAAGGAATGCCTTATAGATAATGCTTTGGTAAATAATCAAATTAGTGATAATAAGCTTACAAAATACAGATGCACTAGGTCCTCCTAGGTCATTAAAGACATGACGTGTAGGCATGGTTCTCTTAAGATGGGTTTGTAATAGTAACGACTACTGTATTTATTGTGTAAGTCTTGGTTGTTACACTTATGATATTAGTTAGAAACATTATTAGGTAGGATTAAGTTAAAAAGGTGGTGCAGATGATGTTTGTACCATTTGGACATGATGGGATTTGGTTACTCCATTTTCCATAACATTCCTATTATGATTGAATTGCTTCAGTCTTTCTTAGTTATTAGCTTATATTGGTTATGAGGCTTGCACTTGAATGGGATGTTGGTCATTTATTTGATTGGTACCTTGATTTTGATTAGTTGAATTAATCTTGATAACTCCTTTATTGATAAGCACCTGCTCAGTCAACAAGCCTTTGTCGATTATTTCCTTGAAAGTATGCACACATTGTAGTTCTAAATGATAAGCTATCTGACTGCACAAATTTTTGGTAAATATAATAGCTAATTGTTTATTCAGTAAACTATGGGTGAAATGGCTTGTAAGGGATCTCCATCACTGTAAATAACTTGTAAAACTCTTACCAGCTTTTTGCTTTGCTTGTTTTAAGTCCACTTATAAAATATCATGCTGGAGATCATAGGAAAAGTGTTGCACACAATTATCAAAAAGATCATCAAAATTCATTACTAAATTTTTGGGAAACTTAAAAAACCACTCCAAGGCTTGTCTAGCTAATCTCCTTGGAAACAATAGAAAAAAATAAATGTTACTATATGCCACTAGTTGACATGCGATAAACAATTAGATTAAATGAGCCTTAGGGTCACCTTTCCCTTTGTATTTATCAAATTTTGGTGGTTTCTAACCTAGAGGAAATGGTATCTAAAAATACTCCGTGTTTAATGGGTAAGAACAACACATCATCCAATTTTAAATTTTTAATCCGTTTACTAGCTTGAATGGTAGCAATTGCATCCTTCATCTATTGTAATTTTTTGGATAGGAAACTAGAAGGAACATTGGTTTGAGGAATAATTTGGGTAGATGGTTGGGAGTTCACAAGTGGGACACTTTGACTAGGGTAGGATGGAGATATTTATTGGGGTACATTAATTTGGTTGGGGAATGGACTAGGAATATGCATACATAGATCAGGATGTACTTGAAATTGTATAATTGGTTGTGTGATAGTTTGGTTTGGGTTGGTGATAAAGGTTTGAATTGAAGGATTTTATGGTTGGGATAGAGGGATATAACTATACTGTGCCTATTGTGGTTGAAAAGGGACATGCTATTGACTAATCGAGCCTTGCTGTTGAGTGGGAACTTGTAGACCAAGACCCTATCTCTAGATTTATAGCACATTTTGAACCAATGGTTGCCTAGTAGGTATTTGAGAAACATGGGGACCTCCTTGTTGAATGAATCCATGTGAGGAAGTGAAAGTAGGTTATATATTTGGCATCTGTCACTAACCCATATTTACATGTTGTTGACTAGTCATTACTTGGTTTTGGATTGGCATATTAGTCTGTGACTAAAGAGGTATGTTCATCATTACTTGGTGAGGTAGAACATTATTTTCCCTTGATTGAGGTGGCAATGTATTTATTCTCTATTGCATTGATACAATAGATTGTACATGTTGTTATGGAATACTACTCATTACCTATTAAGGAGGAGTAGGGTTCATCACATTCTATGTTGAAGTGTGATATTAGTTATTGTTTGGTTACCTAATCCCATAGGTTGTACACTTGAGGAAGTATCCATTTGAGGTCGGGGTGTAGAAACTCCTATTCCCTAGTATGATGACCTATTCATAGGATTAACTACATGCACATGTTGTTGGCTAATTATTTACACATTAGTATCGCTTTGATTAGGACTAGATGTTGTTTACATATTATCTACTACATTTGGCTCACTATTCTGTGTATAGGCCAAAGACACTTATTTAATAATAGGCATATACATCAAGTTATCTATTAAATTAGTTTATATAAATGGGTTAGAATTTAGATTCTCTTGTCTAGTTAACTCTATCAACACTCTTGTTAAAGGAACTAGGTCAATAAGAGGCTTACTTACAATATTCATCTGATTAAAATCATGTGCTAGATTCAATTAGGTGTGATATGCTATTTGCATTTGGTTAAAGTGGTATTTCATGATGTTTTTACCTCGATCAAATATATTAGGATCTTGGTACGTTGTTTGGACTAGAGCCATAGGATTACTAGAAGAATCCTATTGATCGTAAATGATATTGTAGGGTACTCTTACTAAGTTGGTAAATTTTCATGGGGAAAGTTTGCCAAAAACTTAGCCCCTACCTCTATGGATCTAACCAAAATCTCATCTTTGTTCTCCAAAAAATGTTTCTCAAACAAAAATGGATCATACGTGGAAGCCATATTAATAGAATATGAATGTTGAAGTACTGGCTCGTCCACTATAGGTATTGTAGCTAGGTATTATGTAGTTTTTTCTTTATCTTGTTTAGAATAAGGTGGTATGTTAACCATATAGTTAGCCAATGGATCTTGTATGTGTGCCCTTGATTGAGTATTATAAGAGGGATAAGAATCCATTTCATAAACAATATTATCTACATAGGGGTCTTTCACCATTTCTTTTTATGCTACCACATTACTAATCCCTAGATTGTACATGATTCCACTACGAGTGTAGGAATACATTTTGGGATCCATAGTCAATGTTTTGGAATAAAGGATGAAAGAGTTCTAAAAAATCTAAAAAGTACAATGTCTAACATAGATGATGTTCCACCTTGGTCTAGATTCATCAAAAGGATCAAAAGGTTTATGCAAAGATTTGTGAGGAAACAAGCTAACATGAATTATTCAACATTTCACTGTTCACACAAAGATAAGCAAGTAAATGGACCTAAAATCAAAATGCAAAACTCTAAGGTTGAAGTGTTTCAAATCAATCTAATCTAAGAATTTAAAAGTTTCTAAGTCATTTGGCCAAATGTGGCGTCAAAAGCTAGACTCAAACAAGGCATACACTATGACTCTTGGCCAAACAGTGTCAAAAGCTAGACTTTGAAATAGATGAAAGTTTTAATCTAACAGATTTGAAACACTTCTAACAAACACTAGGCATTTTATTCTTGGACATGAACTTGATCAACTAGGTATAAGGTATGAAACTAAAGGCACTTTTAGAGATAGTTTATTTTCTCACAAAAATGGTATAAAACTTGGTTCTTTTGACAAACAAGCTAGATAAAAGATCACAAAATTACACTTAGATTGGCCTGAAAATATAGGAATAAATTTGAAATTTTATGCAAGAGGGTCTATGAAACAATATTCAAAATGTTTTGGGTTACATAATGGTGCTATACTACCCAAAAGGTGTGACAAAAAGGTTTGGTTTAAAAAATCTCTAAGGCAAAGATGTTTTCCTACAATTTTGATAGCATAACACTACTTCTCGATTCAAAATGTTGTGGGGTATAGACTCAAAGTGCAAGTTTTTAGCATAAAATGGATTAAGTCTATCAAATGATGATAATTATTATGAGTCTTAAATGACCTTAAACCCAAATTGTAAATTAAACATAAGCTCCCTCATGTTTAGTGAAAATGGTGAACCCACTTAACACATCAACCCTATGAACTTATAAAGGTGAAAATTTGAATTTATATTATAAGTGGACTTAAACAACTTTGGTAAAGGTCTAGACTCAATTGGGTAGTATAACTGTGCCAAAGTAGATGATATGACTCTCAAGCTTTCGATGAACTTTTGAACAAGGCAAATTGATGATCTCATGTGAGTAGCATAACACCACTTTATTCAAAGGAAAATTTGGACTATGTGTTTGGTTTGGATTATTTATTTACACCAAGTTTTGAATCTAAACAAGACTTTAATCTAGGACAAGATCAACTAATTAATTGCTCTTAGATCCTAAACTGACAAGGTTGCTTGGTATTATTGGAATCCATCAATATACATCATTTGAGAGGATTTTAAGTGTTCATCTAAAAGTAAATGCACATTATATAGTAGGGTTTTTATACCCCCTTATCTCAAATGATAGTACTGTGACATGGACCTTGAGGCACACCTTGTACCAATAATACTTTTGCAACACGTGGGGAGTTGTTTAAGATCTAACAAGTTTTTGAATGATCTAGGGAAATCAATTGCATAATAAATTTCATGATAAACAATTAAAAAAAAAGCACAAATCTTGGGTCTATATCACTTGGCTTGTTGCAAAAAGGTCTAATCTTTATTGCAACCACTACATCCTACTGTTCGTTTAGTGTAGTGTGATGCCCAAAGTGCCACTATGTCCCATGTGTAACTCCAATTAAGAGATAAATGAAGTCAATGTTGGGAGGTGAGACCCTAGGTCAAAGCTTCCCTAAAGAACTTGTGGGAGGTGATGAAGTCCCCCTCGCAAGCCAAGTTTGCATAAAAATAAATAAAGCTTGAAATAGAAAGACTTTAGGGTCATTTTCAAGGTCACGCAATCTTTGATGATTTTTTGGGGAGTGCTTTAGATGAATTTATTTCTAAGCCTTGGAATAGGATACTTAAAATAGGAATGGCACTTTTGATTCCAAGGGTTCCCTATAGGGGAAAAATGGAAGATCATACACGTAACATCCCTCTTTTTGCCAAACAAATTTTTTATTAAACAACTATTGCAAACAAAAATTGACAAGTGTGTTCAATTTTAAGCCCAAATTAAAGTGAGGTGGTGTTCATTTGACACCTTGGTCTTAGTTACAAACTCTGAAAGCATTCATCATAAACATCTAAAATTTTTAAACACTAAAACAAATTTCCTAATTGATTTTTAAGCATGCAAAAGGCGATCTAAACATGTTTTTAAAAAAATTGAAGCTTGGTCTTGCAGCAAAAATGTCAGCATGTCCTTTAAATTTGAAGCTCTTATTGGTTTTAACTAATAAACTTTAGAAAAATAGCTCTCAAGTCTGTGTTTTAAGAAAAACACAGTGACCGATGTTAGTTTCTATAACCGATGATGATGACATTTTTTAACCAATGTTGGCTATCCAAATGACATCAGTTATACCAATGTGATTGATGATAGGTATACAACTGATTTTAGTTTTACTAACTAACGTCGGTTAAGATATGCAATCGATGTTGATTTTACTTACTGACATCAGTTACTGTGTAAAGATTATGGCAAACAAAAATGGTAAAATAAAGTTAGAAAATTAATCTACAAGAGTTTTAAGGGTCCAAATGAATATTTTAAAGTTGAAAAATGATCTTCTTTAGGTGTGAGATGTGTCTAGTCCCACCAGGCATGCCATATATCATCTATGAATTTGATTCAAGAGAGGATGGTTAGTATGGTGTTAGTTCTAAATAAAAAATAAAATAAAAGAAACACATTAATAGCATCACATATCTAGGCCTAGACACTAGGGAGAGCTTAATTAAAAAAATAAATGACAAACACAACTAAAAATTAAGGAATAAAATACAAAAATTCATTCACCTTCCTTAGATGTTCCAAATGCCTTTGTAGTAGTGGCTTGCTCAGTTTTATGTTCATGAAGTCCTTGGCAATGGAATCTTGGCCACCTCCCTCTCTCCTTGGCACCTTTGGCTTGTAGCTTGGCTTGGCTTAGAATCAATGTGGCATGGTAAGAATAATTTCTTGAAGCTTTTTAATCAATTTTGCATTATAACTTTGCATAATCAAGACTTAAAAATGATGTGGTAAGGCCTCTTATTTATAGATTTTTGCAAATGTCTAGAATCAACCTGAATGTCCATCCTGAGATTGTGATATGTGGTTGAGGATTAATTCAATTTTTATAATTAAGTTTATAATTATTCTCATCATGAAATTGGAATAAGGGGTAATTAAGAGGCATGGAGGGCATCATGGAAGGCATTAATTAGGCATGGAGGGCATGGATCGTGATATTTGTGGCATTTATGGCCTAGAGATATCTTCCCAAGAAATGAGGTCACTTGATGATGTAGATATTCAATATCCATTTCTGAAAATAAGTATTCAAAAAGTTTCCATGGAATTATTAATTAGGCCCTGATTTGGGTTAATTATCTCTTAAGCATGCTTAAGCACTTTGTGCACAAATTACTCAAATTGATCAGAATGCCTTATTATTGGTTTAAAATTTAACTAAATTGGAATTGGAAGGTGATGTCAGATGTGTTTGAACCATATTAACATTTAACATTTTTTCAATAACAAATAACAAAGGAACATGCCTCATGTAAGAGATTTGATATGAAAGATCAATCCAGAGCACCTAGGTGCAAATTTGGCATTTTGACTCAAAATGATCTGATCAAAGTTAGCTGGACCATAAATTACATTACCCCATTTAGGGATACCTTAGCCAAAATATACACTTGAATATTTTTGCTTCACATCATTTAGCATATTTTAGTGTTTTTAGGCCAAATTGTGCATTTTGGGTAGAAATTGGTCAAAACCCTGATTGGAGGTTATCGGTGGGCAGATTTAGGTGTCTACACCTTTCAAGGTAGACATAAGTATGAGAAATACATGGATATGTATCCATTAAAATATTTGGTCCATTTTTTACTTAAAAATATCCCATAAACATCAGAAATATTCACAACTTGAATATCAATAAACTGTTTCACCCTAGGCTCATAAGCTAACTGTATATGAACATTTAAAAGTTTTACAATTACCTTGACTCTCGATTTATCTAACTAAGTTACAACTCTATCTGACTTAATAGGATTCAAGACAAGTTGTTTATATATACCTATTGTCATGATATTGGTAGATGCTCTAGAATCTAATAAGCAGTTGTGAAAATTCTTACCAAACATCCTGACAATGAGTAGGAAAGGATGAGACTCTGCTTTAGCTTTGTGTACATTCACATTAGCATGGTTAGCCTTGGGTGCCTTGTTGGATTTCTTTGATAGTGATTCTAGTAAGAGCTCCCTTTGCTCTATAATCTACATCAGTTCATGCAAAGTGATGTTAGCCTTTATCTTCTTCATATCCTCAACAATGTTATATCTAGTTTTATTAAAATAACTAGGAATATCAATATTAGGCTTAGAGGTAATACCTTTAGGTGGCTCTAGATTATTTCTTGAAGAAATGTCAGGAAGAGTTCTAAATTTATTTGGAGGTGTTGAGGTAGTCAAGGGCTGCCTCTGCTCTCTATTCCTCAAGGGATATGTCTTTTTCAAGAATTTTTGGAAGGCTTAGATATCCTTAGGGATCTCATTAGGTTCATTATCCTCTTGAAAGGGGAAATCAAAGGTTTACACCATAAAATATTGATTATATTATTTAGATCTAGAAGTACTTGCATCACTATTCCTGTTAGGGACCAATTTAAATGTGTCTAATTCCTCTTAAAATGCCTCAAAAGCCTTGCAAAATTCTATACAATTAGTCTCTCCATGCTTTGTTATGCAATGTACTCTACAATAACCAGATAATAAAATACCAATAAGATTAATGTCCATAGTATTATTTCTAGAAGATGGATCATTATTCTTATTATTATGAAAACTATCATTTTGAAATCTATTGTTTGGCCTATTAAACCTTTGAAATGAGAGGTTCCTCATAGATTTTTCTCTAGTATTGCCAACTTGTTTCTGCAACTAAAGGAGATCAATGCTTAATTTTTGGACCATTTTCAAGATAGACTCATTCTCATTCTTGGTAGTTTCAGAATTATGAACTTGGTTATTATTAGTATATGGTATTAAATCTCATTGATCATTTGAATTGAAGCCATTAGTAGGATGATTAAAGAATCCTAAGTTCTGATTGGGAGCAACATGACTTAAAGGCAATTGATTTAGATTTGGAAGTTGGTTCAAGTATGGAATATTCTAATTTTTATTGGGGAATATATTCAAAATGGGCATATGTGGGTTGATGTATGGAATAGAATAGGCCATTTTTCCCTAGGGTTGCATTTGATCATTGATGATCACTAAATCAGAATAAGCCCTAGCCAATGAAATTATAGCTAAAATGGATCTCTTCAAGAATACATAGGTCATGGGATCCACTACATATTTGCATATTTATAGAGTTAAAACATCATCAAGTTTATAAGATTCTATGGTCATACTATACATTTTTTGAAATCTATCATTAAAGGACTTGATAGGATCACTTGCATCCCTCTTGATAGTGGTGAATTGAAGGTAGATGACACATGGACTGATAATTTTACCAAATTAATCTATGAAAATATTAGTTAGCCCATCCTAGCTAGTGATATAATTATCAAGCAAGTTCAAAAACTATTCTTAAGCAACATCTTTAAAGGTAAAGGGGAATAACATGCAAGCTACATCCTCATGCACAACATTTAGTAACCTTAAAGTATCATTGAAAGACTTAATGTGTTATTTAGTTGTTACTATACTAGTTGGACTAAATGTAGGCAAATACTTTTTAGGGTTATGTGGGAGATCATGTACCACACCTGGTATGTTGATTGAAGAGTCTCCCAACTAAGCCATACCTATATGAAGTTTGAAGGAAAACGTACATTGAAGAGGTAAAGTTGGTAAAGATCTAGATATTTTGCATCTACCTTTATTACGCCTGGATATTCTATGAACCTCAAGTTGAAGTAAGGGTTCCCTTTTCTATGAGTGTGATCTTGTTTGAATTCTTGGCAATTCTAGCTTGAAGGTTGAAGATCCTATTTGAAATACAATGTATTAGTATAACCTTTATAAAGAACAAGGATTAAACCTGTACATTTAGCTCATTTTGTAAAGATTACGTAAAGAATAACAAAGGACATTGATCTTTGCCTAAGATAGATCAAAGACATGCTCAATTATGCTAATATGAGCTATCTTTATAATTCTAAGCTCAAATAAGCCTAAATATATGAAAGATATGTCAATATTTGATCAAAACAAGCTATCCTAACCTCAAATACTACATATTTTCAAAGTTTAAGCTAAATTTACCAAAACCAAGCAACAAAACTCAAACAACTTTGATCTCTATCTAAGGAAGCACAAAGATATGTCAAAGACTACAAAGATATGTGATCTTTATACTTCTAAGCAAAGGTTTACTCAAAAGCACAAATATAACATCAATCTTAGATCAAAATAGATTAAGACTAATAATGATTTAAGAAATTCACAAAGATGCCCCTCCTTCTAGTGCTAGTGGGACGTGTTGATGCCTCTATGTGTACCACATATGTCTTTAGTGTTCAAGAACACTTCTCATTTTAGAATTCTAAGAATTCAAAGCATGAGTAGCAGGTTGTGACAACTTAATGTTACTTATGGTATAATAGTGGCAAATCAATATTTAATTATTCCCACATATTTGTGTTAATTAATGGTTGGGATACATCATAGTCCAATTCTGTATGAAATGATAGTTTCTATGCTAATGCTTAGTGGATTATGATGAAAACTTAAGCTACAAACTAATCTAGATGGATATTTATAATGAATTCTAAGCTACAATGATCTACTAAAATAAAATAAATGAGAAGTGTAGGGAAAAAATAAAATGAATGATTGCTTATCTTAGCCTCAAACATTATAACAAAATTTCAATTACAACTGAGTATGCATTCGAACCAATATATAGTGAAAAATAGCCTTAGCTTAGGTTTCACCATACACTAGGCAAACTTTTAAGAATGATGTAAAGAACTACAAGTAAGAACCAGATTTACTTTAAAGATTACTACTATAATCAAATAACATTTGCACATTTAAATACAGAGCAAAATGAAGTTAAACAAATACAAGATCCTTCAACTAATCTAGCATATGCACAAATTAGAAACCTTATGATTAAAGATGCAACCCAAAATTCAAAGAAACCATTCCAAATTTAAGACATAAAACTAATAATTGAGAGAAAATCTATATTAATAATTGACACATCAAATATAGACAATCTTTGAAAAATTTCTTGATTGTATTAATTTCTCCAAGTATACAAATTTTGTTTAGAATTCCCTCTCTTTATAAGATGGTAATACATGCCTTTTATAGAAAGATAAGATAGTACACTGATCAATTATAAGATACAACTGTACAAAAGATAAGGATAGTTATCCTTCTTTAGAAATCTCTAGAATAAACTTGTTTCTCAAAATTGGACTGGCCTAGAGGTAACATGCTAATAAACTAGCATATGACTTACAAAAGAATATTCCCTATTTCAAATATTATAATATTTTTATAGAGAAGAAATGTCAATTAACTTGGTGGGCCCATTACCAAGGGACTCCCTTGTTATTCTTGTAGAAGTTACATAGACCTTTGATGTTGTTATTTGATAAGCTCTAGATCCACAGCTAGCTTTAGGAGGCAAGCCTCTTCTTGATCAACTAGGTCATTAAGGTCCTTATCATCTCTAGCCATAACTTTTTTTATGCTCCTAGCTTCTATATTTTTTTCCTCTGCTATGAAGATCATGCCAAAAATCTTGCCATTGTCATTACTTGATTTGCCCTAGATTTTTCCCTTTACATCAATCATCACTAAAGTGACTTTGTGTTTGTAATCTGCATCATCAATAATCTCCAAGGCTATAGTTTTAATAGGATTAGCTAGCATAGTTCTAAAGAGATGCTCAATCCTAGTGATCAATTCCTTATCATCAGCCAAGAGTCTGTCTAAATTTTTTGTCCATGCATTTAGACTTTGAATCTTGTCCACTACTATTACCAATATGGCATTTAGGTGAGCTAGGCTAATAGATTTGAATTTAGGAATCTTGTTCCTAATCAAAATACTAATGGTATCCCTTATCTTGGTCTCTACCTCCTACCATTTTTTTATTAATCCCTTTGCCACCTTACCTTATGTGCCTAAGGCATCCTACCTTAGCTTTATTGATTTCAAAGAATAAAACATATCAAAGAATGATGGTTCAAACATGTTTATTATGGCATCAAGCATTGATAAAATGGCCTGTGTATCTAATTTTTCCATTTCCTTTTCCAAAATTTGAATTTTTTGTTTCATGCCCCTAATGCCAGCTTTGACTTGGGTATTGTGAGCCTCTGATAGGATTTCAATATATTCCTCATGGATAAGAACCTCACCAAGTTGTTTCCCTTCAACTATGGTTAATCTTGTAAAGGTTTTAACCTTCTAAAAAGTGAACTCCTCAGTTCTTACCATGGATTTCCTTGTTGTAACCCTTTCTAATCTAGTTGTCTTTTGATTAAACTACATAGTGGTGGATGTCTTTGTGAATTTTGGAGGATATGGGACCTCTACCCTTATTTTACTAGATGCTCATAGAGCATATAATTTCTTGCTTTCTAGCCCTGTAGTAGTCACAATTATTATTTCTTCTTATTATTTCATTAAAGCCCTTATCCATGGCTTGATTTCTTCATGAACATCAACATTGATGGATTAGTTCAAGTCCCAAGAGTGGGAGTGGGAAGGGATATTCTACAACTTTCTATACATGAACCAATCAAGGATGATAGGTCCATGAATGGGGAACTCACTAAACAGGTTGATCTCACTTGTGGGATGATTGAGAGTCAACTTTGGCCTCTACCTTGACCTAAAAGTGACCAATGCTAACTCTACCTTTCTCTTTTTTAGCTATGCCACTAGGACTATGTCAAGGGCTACTTCCTTCCCTTTCTCTTCCTGCTTAACTTATTCTAATTAAACTTGACCTTCTTCAACCTATGATTATTTTTCCTCAAAACCATAAGCTTTAATAAGGTCATTAAGGGTACCCTCTACTATTTCATTAGGCTCAAGGGAAATTAGCTCCAAGTGCTCAACTGGGGATGGTGGTCTTTGAGGGAGAGCTAAGGATGAAAGTCCCTCACCAGGTCTCTCCTCCAATTTTCCCTTGTCAATTCCTTATTTAATTTACCCTTGGGGTTATGGGATCTACATCTGAGGTTATTCTTAAGGTGGCCTAAAAGTTTTAGGCAACAAATGGTACTAGAGAAGATGCATCTGCCATATATCCCCTACTAGTTTATTATCACTGATTAGTCTATGTAAAAGTTTGAGGTTCGTTCCCTTAAACCTAACCAAAACTTCCTCAATGTTTGTCCTTTATGTACAAGGTGTCATGAAGGCTCAGTTCATGCTTATATATTAGTTTGGGCAGTTGTTTGTTCTTTAAATGTGGGCCTACTACATTCTTAGGATGCCACTATATGAGATTATCTAATTGAAATGAAAAATAGTCCCTATGTATAGACATGGTGTCCACCTACTGCCAATCTTGTAAAATTGTTCTTCTTATTGTCAAAGGAAAGGGATGGAGAAAAACCTTCCTTTTCTCCTTGCATACTCCATCAACACCATGAAGGAGGTAAGATGCAAATTTTTATTTTGCTAGATTAGGAGGAACATGAATAAACAACCTATAGGGCTGAGTTAGAATTCCCTCAATTATGATAACCATTTAGTTTGGATAAAATTAGATATCATCCATCAACTCCACATACTTCTTGATCAAAGGGGGAACCCTAGGAATGAGAACCCCTATGATGACCTCCACAAACATAGGATAGATACAATCGCATATGAATTGCATGTGGTGTATATATTTGAAGATGTATAGTTTTGAGTAGTGATGGGAGATGGTGGTTTTGCCTTTAGGAGACTAGTTATTGATGTTGGGGATCTTTATGGAAGACTTTAGGGCATCCAAAAATTAAGACATCATGTAAAACCACTTTCTTCTCTTTCTTTTGATTACAATCAATTATTTTCCTAGGAAGACACTAATCATATCTCCTATTGGAGTAACAAGCTCTTTCTCCACCATAAAGTAAACATTGGACACCTAGGTCTTATTGACATAAGTGGTGATAGGGACTCTAGATACTCTATTTAATAGTGTCATGACTACCTTAATACCTTCCCTAAACTAGATAGTGGGGATCTTTACCTCAAAATCCTAGAATACATTATTTCCTTGGAGCAACCATAGTCTGAGGATGATGTTAAGGTCATGCTCAATGGTCCATCCTTTGATTATGGGCAGGTCTACATGGAGTTTCGAGAGCTTGTAGTGTTTTTCAAAGGTTATTGGGGCAATGTAGGCTACTCCCCTAGAGCTTCCCTCATGGATAATCCAATCACCATCAATTATTTAATCAATGAAAATTAGAGCAAGGATGTCAATGTAGTGAAGTACCTCTGGTTTAGTAGTTGCATGGTAGAGGCTAACCATTTGAACTAAAAATAGGTCATAATAATTATTAATAAAAATGACAATCCTTTACTCCTCTTTGATGATGGGTTTTAACTCCTCTATGGTGAAGAAGAGCTTGGACCAATTTTTATTTTCATTGTTCAAGACTATGACATCCAGCTTAGTATCCTTGAAAACTTTTCCTTCATTATCTAAGGATAGGTACAACTCTGTCTCATCTCTTAATAGCTAGTTTTTAGCTACCATAGATTTTGTGCTTATAGATTATTCATAATTGGATTGTAAATGGTCTCTAATTATCTCTTTCACACTTAAAAACATAGTTAAGCTTCCTTTGAATTCACTGGTAATCAATCCAAGTTTACTTAAGGTCCTTTTATGCAATTTTAGGGCTTTGAAGCTTTATTGGCAGTAGCTCATTTAAATTTTGGCTTGTATGTGATTTATATTTGATTTGGACCTTTGAATTTATACTTTTGCATTTTTAGGCACACAAGATCTCTTCTTTTGTCATTTTTTACTTGATTTTCATGTTGTTGGATTGAGGAGTGTGATGAAACGTGAATCATTAGATCCTTTGTCAGTCATTTTTTATAATGCTTTCACCATGTGTCGAGCTCACAAGCTCTTAGAGTTTCATTTGAAAGTCATTAGTGCCTTCATGTTGTTAGATCATTCTCCTATGATGGAGCATGATCCATAGGATCTGAAAAGATGCACAAGATTTAAGTTAGTGCATAGACATAAAATAACTTAGACTAAAATGTTTTCACCTAATTTTTAAATAAAATAACTTAGGTGGGAATTTAGGTTTAAATACCTTAGGAGAAGGTTCATTTTGTGTTTATTAAACATGAAATTAACTTTAGGATAAAATGTTTATACCTAAGTCTATTAGATTAATACAAAGGGGACCATGGATAAATATTTTAGCCCAAATTTTATGTTGCATTTAAATAACACACCATATATTTTGGGCTACAATACTCATATCAAGCCATAGAACATATTAAAAGGGGTCAAAATGATATAATGATCTAATTCCAAATAGAAATTTATTGTATTAATAAACACACTAAAACCTTTGGTTAAAAGCATTTGGTCTAAGTTTTGTTTCACAAAGTCTCTTTAAAATAAGACTTAATATAAGTCTATAGCCTAAGGTTCACAATATTTAAATAAAATGCAATTGGGAACTTAAGGTATAGACTTAGATTAAGTTAATTTTGCATATACTTAAACCATAAGACCATTTTAATATTTTTAGTTCAAAGATTTCTAGTGTTTGAGCATCCTCTTAGGGCTTCCATTAGTATGTAAGGCAGTTCATGAGTTTTCTAGAAACATTTCAAAATGCACCTTAGTCTTGAGCAAAATAATTTCTTAGCTCAAATTCGATGGTCTCATAGATGTCAAATACATTCTCATGGACATTGAATGATAATCGCATAAAATCAAATTTAAGCTAGTAAAGCTTTTAGTTTGATGGGTTTAAAGTTGATGGTTGTGCAAACGTCAAATATGTCCTTGCAGACGTTGGATGATAATCATATAAATGTCAAAATTAAGCTCATAAAATTCTTGTATCCCAATGCAAGAGTACCACTTGGTACCTTCACGAGGCCTCCTAGGATCTCAAATTCAATTCAATCTATTAGATTAAGAATCACGATAAAGTGAGAGCCATCCAATTCTGATCCAGGAGCTTGATCATGATTGGTCCTTTATTACATGTAGGCCCATTTACTTTTAATCTTCAAATATGGGAGTGCCACATGGAAAATTTGTGGAGATCCTAGTCTTTTGAATTTTTAATGATGTCTTTACTCCATTTGATCTTCGATCTATGATGAAGTGAGAATTATTAATCATAATTTGGGAGCTCTAGCACGATTGATCCAAAGGACTAAGTGCTGGATTCTACTGGGATGTCCTTGCACCATCCTATTAAAAGGCCATGAGGAAGAATAGATCATTAGATATTGAGAGTTGTATGTTTGTTAAGTTAATACCCAGGTCTTCTTGATTCTGTTAGATCATGCTCCATGATGAAGTGAGAACTGTCAGATTTATGAAGAAGCAAGGACATTAAATTAGGACCCATGATAAAGAAAAGACTTAGGCTAAAGTATTAAGGCTAAGGTCTCATTTGTATTACTAAATATGTTGGGACCTTAAGATTAAAACTTTAGGCTAAAATTCTAACAAAGGTACCATATTAAAAAATAAAAGGGACCATGTAAAACTAAGTATTAGGCTTAGTTAGAAACAATAAGGAACTAATGTGAAAGATACTAAATGGGACCAAACATATTTTAGGCTAAAGTTTTAGTTATGTTAAAAAAACATGACTAAAATTTAAACATGAAACTTGTTCTCAAGTCTAAAATAAGTTTAAAATGCTCCCACTAATTAATTCCTATTAAATTCAAATTTCAACTAAGGGTTTGTCCTAGTTTTTTAGAACATGAATCCATGAGCAAAGACATGATGAAACCTGTAACTTAAAGACATGCAGACCAATAATTAGCAATGTTAGGAAAGGTTAAATAAAAACATAACTCATTAATATAATATTATCAAAAGTGGATGATCTTTAAATTTTGATAATGTTCAGAATATACTTGCTTCTAGGGTTAGGCTTTAAAATATCTAAAGGGTCCCAATTTAAAAAAAAAGGGGGGGGGGGGTATGTTAACCTCAATAAGGGAAAAGGGCCATTTTTAAAAGGCTAAAAGGAAATTATATAGGGTAATTATCCTTACCAAAAAATTTTAAGGGTAATTTGTACAAAGCCCGAAGGGTGTGTGCCCTTGGGGTCATTATTTTGGAAAAATTACATTGGCAAGATTGTTGTAGGGAATTATTTCAAGATTTTTGTGTCAGATAAAATATTCAATGACAAAAGTTTGATGGGTCATGTCAAAATGGCAAAATTCCTAGGACAAAAGGTTGAAGGGTTTTTCTAAAAAATCCCTTAAAGTACTTTCAAAAATCTTGAAGGGTACTTTCAAAAATCCAAAAGAGTACTTTCAAAAATCCTGAAGAGGAATTTTATAAAAAATACTATAGGAAAATGTATCAAGCAATTTGTTATGGGAAAAATGTTGCAGACAAAATGTTTTAAATAATTCCCAAATTTCATAAGTCCCAAAAGAATTCTTGAATAAAAGCCCAAAAAAAGTGTTCTGAATATAAAACCCAAAGTTGGAAACATAACAAAAAGACTTTGCGTTTAGATTAAGATTAGACCACATGAATAATAGAAAGGATGAAGGGGGGTCTTAGACATAAAAAGGACCAAGCATTGATCTTTAGACTAATTTTTTATCATGTTTAGTCTATGGTTTGGTCATGTTAATAAACACAACTAAGCCTTTGCATAAAAGTTGTACTAAGTCTATGGCATATTTATATTTGGTTCCACATAAAATCTAAATAAAGGCTCCCATCGAATTTGAATTTATGCCTATGCAAGATTAGTTGAAGGTTCTCTAGTTTACTTCATTTTATTTTCTCTATATTTGTAGATGTGATTATGCTATCTTATTATGGGGGTGAAACTTCAAAGTAATTTTGGATTCTTATTTTCTATTTGATGTGCCCATTCACATCTTAGACTACTTCATCGAAGGCATCTAGTAGTGCCTTCCATGTAAAGGAAAATTTTACTCCTTTCATGAAGGATAAATTCACTCTTCTACCTATTTTAAATGTGTCTTGTAGGAGATAACTTGAAGGGGAAATCCACTTTGTTGGCATAAGTCATTCAAAACATTTGTTCACATAAAATGTCTAATGCAAAAAATCCAAATAAAAAAGTTCAAAGACCTAAAGTCCCAAATAATAATTTCAAAGACCAAAATACATCAGATAAAATATTCAAATAAAAAACCCAAAGAAAAAAATTTAATAATAGGGCCCAATCAAAATGTCCTAAAACCTAGCTCAAGTTTTTGAATTATCTGAGGTAGCTATTACACACACATAGAAAACTACACCAATGAAAGCACTAGTACACATCTATAAATATGAATCAACTTGAGCTCAATTATCTTAATCAACATGTTAACCATTCTTTCAATAGTTATTACACATCTATAGATTAACATGTTGATCAAAATAATAAAGAATCTATTTTCAGCTAATACACACTAAAGATTATTGAAACACACAATCATGGAGATAATAACTAATTACATAGAAATTGGAAAGAAATACTCAAACAGTTCATTGATGATCAAAATTGATGCTACTCTTGTATTAAAAAATCTTTGAAAAAAATCTAATTTGGGTTACAACTATATGTATAGACTTGGGGAAGGGGTCACCTAATTGTCCAAGTTCATGCAAATTGATTACATGAAGTAGTTAGAATATGTGGTTCTACCTGTGGTCTAAAATTATATAAGAGACAACTTGTAGTTATCAATTAAATAAATTTAATTTTCAAAATTATGTAACATGTACATGTGTACAAAATATAAATTCAATTTTACATTAAAAAGGCTCAAACTATAAATATATCTACCATTACAAATGTGTACATGTACAAAATCTTAGCCTCAAGGCTACATCATATGAATCACTGCATATACATTGGTTGGCATGACAATTGAGGTGGTAGCAAAAGAAGTTATGGATGTTGAAGCCTCACTAACTTATTTCTTCTTAGCCTCATTATCTTGATATACTTTATGTGCTATGGCATGCTGGTATTGAATAATATTCAAATCCAATAGTGGTGGTCAGTGAATCCTACTGGCCTGAGCAAAGAGTCTTGAATGTTCTCCCTTGATCAACTAAAAACTATTATTGAATATCTTGACTTCAGTGACCTTTTTCCTTGTGGTACATAACTCTACCTTTATCTTCTCCAATGTTAAGTCTTGGAGACTTAATTTGAAGTTATCCACCACTTCTTTTACAAGATAATAAAAAATTATCCTATTGATCAAATTTTCCTATGGAGTCTTTTACCCTGGATAACTTCAAATCATGCAAGATCTAGAGAAGTTGTACCTCATGACCTTGGTACTTAGGGATCATGGCCCTAACTAATTACAACCATTCTTTGGCCTCCTCTTGCCTTATGATTACCAAATTTGAGGCATTAGATGCCTCCAATGTTGACATTAAATATAGATGACTATATAAATTGTTTCCTGTGTATACCACAAGCATTTTCAATTTGTCACTATCCTCTGTTAAAGTATTGTACAATTGATTGATATTATTCACATGGGGGCCATTTCTACCTTCATAAACTTTATTACTTCCAATGAATTATAGCATCAAAGGCTACCTCTTGGACTTCTATTTTTATTCCTGTAGGAATGTGTACTATTTTTGACTACTCTTTCAATTTCTCAACTTGGGCCTCTAGTTCCTATTGATCCATCTTTGTGCCCTTGTGGATAGAAAAAATTACATCCTTATGAGCATGGATAAGGTCTACTAGATTTTTAATGTATGAGGACTCTCTTGGCTGTCTATTCTACCTCTTAATAAGGGAGAACACTTCATGCATTTCTTCAAGGATGATTTTATTACCTTTATCATTCTCCACCTTCCTTTTTCTCATCTTTTTTATACTATCATATGGTGGATCAAATATAATGGAAATAGAGAGGCTCGATGATCTTGAAGCTAGGCATTTGAGATGCCTTGCTTCTTAAATCCATTTCCTATGGAGGGATGTATAATTGTGATGCATCATAAGTGCTAACCATAACCTCTACCTCAGTCTTCTCTTGAGATGGTTGTTTTTTTTGGGCCTTGATAAGGATATCAGGTAGGGAAGGCTAGATGATTTTAGACCAATCCACTCCTCCAAATTGAGGGAGTGGATGGACTGTAATTAATTATGGCTTAGCCTTCCTTCCCCTAATGGAACTTGTCAAGGTGGTATCTTAAGATGAGGTGGTGGAAGGGATGGGAAAAAAAATCTATGTGGATTGGACATGGAGTTTTGAGGTGGCTAATGTAATATGCACCTTCCTAGACACCTTGTTTTTATTTAAGGCTATAATAGTGGAAGTGCCAGTAGGGATTTATGGGATTGACATGGTGAGTGGGATGGAGGTGGTAATGAAAGTGGGGAGTGGATAAATTGTAATGGTAATAATGAAGGTGGAAGTAATTACTTCTACCTTGGGTGATCCCAACACAAAAGAAATTAAAACATGGCCAAAAATGGGTATAAAAATTAAAGTAAAACTTACAAAAGGTTGAGTGTCTAAAGAAGTTCATTCTATAGGTCTTATTTAGAGGATCATGTCCTTAACTTCTTCTAAATTTGCTTCATCAAAATCATCGTCAATGTCCTTGATTATCACCCTCTCTTCCTATTTTAATGTAGTAGGTAAGCCTTCTGATGTTTGTAGTGTAGGACTACTTGTAGGAGTCTTTGGATTCATCATATAAAATAGTGGGGTGTTTAGTTGTGTGGAGGGGCCTTGTGATGTTGATGCTACTGATTCTAATGTTGTTATCCTGATAGATAAAGCAATATGTACATGGGGCATAATAATATATACTTGAATGGTTCTCATAGCTAGTTGTTCTTGTGTTTGATCTTCCTCATCAGAATCCAAATTGATGGGATCCCTTGCTTGTGCTCCCCTACTCATTATTGGTTCAATAAACCCATGATCTCTCTTCACATCTTTTAGCTTTAGTTTCAAAGGGAGTCCTTAGGAGGAATAATATACTTAGTCTTTGGATTGATCCTCAGATTGTCCTCTCCAAAAGTCAGAATGCTCCCATTCCTTGTATATAGCCTTCTTGATATCTAATTATCTATCAGTGACTATGGGGTCATCTTGGATCATTCGTAAATGATCTTCCTTTAGTAAAATAACCCTAGATCTCTCCAAAACATCATCATAAAACTTTTAATTAAAAATAAATAATCATATGGATAGGGAACATGGTTGTAAGGCATGTTGAATCATTGTATGTGATTTTGAATCATCCCATGTGGATCTCGATCTCTATGTGGAAGTATAAGAAAAGGATAACTCTTGCAATTTCTACCCACCTATGCAAAATGTTTTCTCATGTTATAAACCATTCTACCAATTGTTACAAAGTGGTCAAAATGTAAGGCTTTCTTCTACTTTGACAGTTCCTCTTCAATAATCCACCATAGTTGAAAGGTGATTTCCTACTCAAATAGCTTGTTTGGTACTAACTTTGGAAGATACAAATGATTAATTTTGTTCACCAAAATCATGATTTCCTACCTAGTTATTTGCAATATTTGTCTCAATCTTAGGCATGGTGATATATGAATGTATTGACAAACCTATGGATATATGTCTTCATATATCCTAACCATATGCTTAGTATCAGCATATATATGCATAAACTGATAATGGTCACATATTATGTTCTTTTCATAGTCTATGGCTGGAGTCCAAAATTTTCCAAGGTCTCTATAATAGGTTCCCATGACTGCATCAAGTAAATAAAACATCATATAAAAACTACCCAAATGCATGAGATGATTGTCCTTGTTGATTATCTTCTCTCTAAGGTAGAAGCTAATTATTTTACCTAGGGTATATGCATCATGGGTTAGCATCATATGAAATAATGACACCTAGTCTAAATTGATAAAATGGATACTTGGCATATCATAGAGTCAATTGAGGAGTTTCATGCCAATGCATATGACCATTCTAAATTTATCATTAGGATTAATCCCTTCAGTTTTTTCCCCTTCCATGTAATGGTTTGGTCTGAGAGCAACCACACAGAGAGTGCCATCTTGATTGAACTTTCTATGCTAAACTATAACAGTGTATATTTGTTAAAATAATCATTGGGTATACACAAAGATAAATACCTTTGGAAGTTAGGTTTTAAGATTCATGAAATAACTATGTTATTTTTAGAGTGATGAAGGACAACATCTTGTGATATCCTTCCTGAGAAAAAAAATCCAGTAGAAGGTTGATGCACAACATCACCTCTAGTTTAGTGATAAAAAAATGTAACCTTTAGCATTTGAAATATATTAATTCCTTAATGAATTATCTATCTATGAGTGTCATATCATTTCCTAATTATAATACATCTACCGAATTGATGATGTCCCATAATTCTGAATAGTTCTCATACCTATCCTTAAATATGGTGGCATCAAACACTGTGTCTTTGAACTCTGTAGAATCTTTAATTGAATAAGGGGATGGTAGATTTACCCCTCTAAATGTCCTATATGAAGATGCCATTGTTATGTATATGCCCTGTACTACTTTTAGTGTCCTTCTATGTGCTATGTATGTTGTGTAATTAATTCAACTCTGGCTTGGTCGATGTTTTAGTCATAATTATCTTTGTAGATGGTAGTTACGGCTATTTGATACATAGGATGGTAAGAGACTTAGGATGAAAGTTTTTTTGAAGTTAATAACAATTTTCTTGAAATAATATCCTATAGACAAAAGTTCTGAAGATAAAGACAAATTTATTTTGGGGAAAGTGGCCAAAATAAAAATCCTGACCAAATAGTTTCTAAGACAAATACATGATAAATTCGATCATCATAATGTTTTTTTTAAAAATTGGGTTCCCATAAATTTTAAAGGTGACACACATGCTTGAGGAGTGTCTCATAAGAGATTTTCAATTATCCTTATGGGGCTTCATACAATATGGAGTGCCTGGACATTAATCATAAGGGGAGTGGGGTAGATAACTATCTATCAATTGATAATTTAAAGTTAAGGATGACCAAGGTATGAACAATTGGCATGTAATGGCAAAAACTTGTGCTAGTGACATTTTTTTGGGAAATAACAACAATGAAAGGGGAATAAATAACAAAGAAAGGGAAACACGTAAACACATGGGAACTAACTATGTATCCCCAATAATATACTTTGAAGGGCATTGTAGCACCTTCATGGATTCCTTGAAGGTATCTCCTAAGAGATAAATTTATGGGTAAAGGAACCATTGAAGGTATTACACAGCCCTCCAAAGTATATCATAAGAGATATCTTGAAAGATAATTCCAATCATGTGCATTTTCAAGGTATCTACTAGGATACCCATTAAAAGTACTAAAAATGCATTTTTGAAAGTCTCTCCTATGAGATACCTTATACCTTACAAACATGAATCAAGGTACACTCAAAGGTACTAAAAATCCCTTTAAGGTATCTCTTTATAGATACCTTGAAATAAAATTCCAATTATGTGCATATTAAAGGAATGTTAGTAGATTTTCCTAGAAATTATTCAAAACATCAAATTACAGGTATAGCTTGCACAATAAGAAGCAAAAAAGAATCATAATAACATGAGTGAAGTTACAAAATCTTGAATTTTATACATCGTATCAAATATAAAGATAAACTAACATGGAGTTAAGAATTCTGGATCATAAACAACATAATACAAGATAGAACAAGCTAAAACAAAATAGAGTAAACATTGTGCACTATGCATAGGTAAAAGAATCTTAGGAAAACAATAACAAAGCTAGTATATTAATTTATATCACACATCAAAACAATATTACATTACATAAGAGCACTATACATAGCTTTTTACATGGCTCTATCTCTTCAAATTACAACTTTTTGCCATACAAAAAGAAAAAAGTCATGGCATTATTATATATATCGCCTAGATAATAAAGATGAAGACATCCAAAAGATCATATAGATGACAAAAAGATACCCTACACACATGTCCCTGCTCCATGTCCAACACTTTCACAAACTTAAACTACTATTTTATCTTGAGATAAAATCTAAAATCTGATCTCAATTAAAGTTGGAAAAGATTAGCCTTTCACAAAAGTGGTAGTAATTACCCTAGGTTTTTTGGTTTTCCATACTTGCCTACCACCCTTTGTAATTCCCCATAGACTAGCATAACTAGGTTGTCATCTAGGTTAGGGATATTCAACCAACTTGGCCCCATTTTGAATGATTATAATTATGTTACAAAGTAGATTTTTTTCTTAAACTATAAAATTTGAACTACCCATATACCTATTGTGTAGGTTGTGGCTACCCCGACTGGAATTTATATCCAGCTTTCTCTTATACAAAATTTCTTGGAGATCCTATGATGGAATTAAATTAGGTTCATCTATGATATGCATAATAGCTGGTTCAACTTGTGAGAGTTCATGCTTGAGTGTTTTCTAATTATCACGTACTTCGAATACTATGGTAAGCAAAACACATAGTGTAATCTAAATTATCATTAAACTATGCACATCTACTTCTTCTATGATGATAAGGAAGTCTCTGGCATTTGATAGTTTAAGCTATATATTTGACACAATATCATCTAAACTGTTTGTAGTCTTTTGGGCTTGAATTGTCGCAAATGTGTTTTGCATTGTTTCATTCTACCAGACCTGGAGCTTCTTCATCATGATATCCTTGGCTTATAAAAACTATTGAAATGTGTTTTTTAATGTTTCTCCAATATCCATTTGATCATTCAATACAACTTTAGATTTATCTACTATTGTGAACTCTAGTTTATCAAAATCCAAGGATTTGTCAAGGTTCCACCTCCAATCAAGTATTCCTTACATAATGTACTTAGCCTGATGCATAATAGTATCTAGGAATTATACATATTCCTTTATAAGTTTGTAAATGCCTTACATCTTAGTGAAAATAACCTATCCTTGGGTGTGTAGTTTATGTGCACTCACCCAATCCTTTGTTAGCTGAGTTAGCAATGTAGTGAGTTGTTTGTCCTTGAACATTATTTGATCACCAAGAACTTATGTAACCAGAGTAAGATAAGAGGCATTGATGATCTAGCTAGCCTTAAATATTTGATTTTGTACTTTTAATTTCTCCTTGTGCACATAAAAAATAATAAATTCTAAGTCTAAATCCTTTTGTGTAATGTAGTTTTTGAATGCATCTGCTCCTTTAATTTCCTTGGAAAATGGTAGCTCTAAAACATCAAAAGAAATATCCATGAAAGGGGAAAAAGACACAATATATCTCATTTGGATAGTGGTATCTGGGGATCTTTTTATTACATATACACCATCTATTTCCATATCAGGTTATGAGTGATCTGAAGATTCAGATTGATAACTGTGACACCTCTGCCTACAAAAAAATTTCTCAACTTTGCCAAAGGGACAAGTGTATCTTTGTGTCTCATAATGCCCCTAAAATTTATGTGATGGGCACTACTTGATATGGATGGATCTCCAAAAGATACCAAACATTTTATTATGATGGTTAAAGGCCTTGTCTAAAGATGACTACATTTTTTGCACATTAGTGGTCGTACTGGGCTCCCTTCCTCTGGTATATCTACAAACTACAGAGATGATAAACCAACTTCTAGATCTTTTTGGAATTTTTTTTCCACAAGTTCATGCTGAGATTCTTTATGACCTAAAATATCCATAATAATAGAGGGATGGGGTTGTGTAATATCAACCAAATAGTCACTGCTTACCTTATTCTGTACTTGGCAAATACTCACTACTTTAAAAAAAAAGAAACTCCTTATCCTCCTCCTTATCATAGACCTTTTGATCGATGTCTTCAATAATGCATTAAATAACTTCCTATTCATCAACCCATAACATTACAAGATCATACTCCCAAGTTATCTTTGGTATATATGGGTTGTCCAACCAAGACTTTATTTGCCTTGATCTCTTTCTGGATAGTGGTGGTGAGGTTCTCTATGCAAGTCCCTTCCATTTGTATTTTTCTTGCTATGGAAGAGGAACAAACTACTGGGGTGAGGCCTATGGTTGTGTAGTTAGATAAAATTGTTCTTGCTCTTACCAATTTTGTGTGATTAGGGATATCTGCCTCTATACTTCAGCTTGTACTTCAACCATTGTGATGAAAAATGGCATTGGAGTCACAATTGGTGTGGCCAACTCATGCACCTTGATTTGAATACCATTGTACAACTTGGTTACTAATGCATGCTTCCCAAAATTTTACATGACATATTTTGGAATTTGAGGGCGTGACCTGATCAAATATAGAACCTCAACCCATCATGTGTTAAACCCCCTATTTGCTCATAATATTTCCCTATCTTAGTCCAAGTGATGTTTATAAGGGTAGTAGTAGTCCAAAAGTATGTAGTAACATTAACTTCACCTAGTGGGGACTTCCATAAGGTGAAACATACCAACAAAACCAAAAATTGATATTGGAAATTTTACAAGCTACCTAAAAGTACCTTTTTAATATTAGTGGCAAGCTTGGATACTAGAAACTTAGGCCAATTAAAGTTATCATTCTTGTTTATCATGTGATACATAATGTTATTTATTCCTTTTATTGCCAATTTGGCCTACTTTATTATCTGCCAAAACCATTTTGTAATACACTCTACAAGAATGCGCATTGAAACATCCTCAATGGATTCAATTGGGGTTCCTATTCATACCCTAGTGGGAAACTTATCTCAAATAGATGGATGAATTGACAGTACAGTGGACTTGTAAAATAATAAGGATTTTCCATGGTTTGGGAGGCCTATGGCTCTTGTCATGGTTTGTGTATTGATCCAAATGGTGATATATCTAGACAAATGAATATCCCCTTGGTTGTATTTTATTAACAAGGTATGAATGACCTCATTAACTTGATTAGCCTCTCTATATTGAAACCCAGAAGTGGATGTTGAAGTGCAAGAGCTCCTATTTGTGCACCTGGTTATGTTGATAGGGCAAAGAGAGTAACTTAAACCATTTCCATAAATTTTAAGGGATCTAGGTTGTTGAATTTGGTTTGTTGAAGACCTAGCCCAATCCTTATTTCTACCTTCTCCTTATCTATGAGTGGGATCAATAACTTGCTCCTAACCATGACTAAACCTGCAATCTATGTTGTTTGATTGCTTTGTTCTACCGAAATCTATGTCTCATTTTTTTATATGGGAGTATATCCAAAGTAGATAGTAGAATACTCTTGTTCATCAAAGTCTATAATGTTTTTACATTATTCTTCCCCTTCATTTTATGGCTTTTGGCATCCAATTTTCTCTCGCCAACCTCTTTAAATGTATTGACTGCTTGTACACGAGCACTCTTCCTCATATTTAATATTTTGGATTTGATGGTGACCTTTTTTATCTCCCAAATATTTAAATTACCCCATATATTATGTTGGAATCCATGTCATTAATCCCAACTCAATCTACCTCAAACAAGATGCAATCTTTCAAAACACCATGTCATTAATGGTTTTGTACGATCGTTAGCAGTCCTTCTGCCATACATGTCTTGTCACCACCACTTTCCTAAACATTGATTTAAAAACTTACAAAAAAAATTCTTGACAAGGAGGGGTCACTATCAAATTTAACCTATGTGAGTCCCCATGGTCTAACAATTTTATGTATCCTATTAGGAGAGAATAAAGAACGTGACTACAAACTTGAAGCCAGTGCATGGGTTCATCATCAACTCATAATGATGGAGCACACAGGTGAACACGACCACAAAATTGAAGTCTCAGTCCCTTTTGTTGAAGACACATGTCATCATAGTGCTCCCTAGGAAAGAAGAGAGTTCTTATTTAAATAAAATGTGTGCCACTTGCTGAGGGAAGTGGGCCACATTTTTAGTAAGAATTATAAAGGCATTTTAGAGGGAGACACATGTCACCAAAATATTTCTTACACATCCCTAAGATCTGATACATTAAGTTCAATCTATTAGTCTCTGAGTAAATGGGATGGAAACACTTGATATAATCATGAAGAATCACTCGCCTGATGAACTTGAGATATTTTTTAAGTGTTGAAATGTCATGAGTTTCCAGGTGCATGCCACATGTCCTTGACTATTGAAAATTGAATTTTTAATATTAATGTCATGGATATGCTTGAAGGTATTACAAGGCCCTTCAAGGTATCACTCAGTACTGCCTTCAGACCTTTAAGGGCACCCATAAGCATGTTTGAAAGGTATCTCCTAAGTGATACCTTCAAAGTTTTAGGTCCACAAAAAAGGTTCAAATCACATACATGATCCCAAAATATAAGAAGCTAATCATTTTCCATAATTTTACTCAAAATCCCTATTACTCAATATTATATTGTATCATAATAAAATACATGGTTGAATATTTACTTAATTTGCTATTGTTCTCTATGCGTCTATTCTATTTTGATGCATGTTTGAAATGTATCTCCTAGGAAATACCTTCAAATTAGGATGGAGCAAGAATTGAATCATGCAATAGATGATATTAAAAGCTATTATTTTTTTGGATTGACATAAGCTGTGTCATTAAGAAAAGGTTGTACATTACCTTTTTAACATTTTTAGGTTTTAACATAACTCCATGCTTATGTTCTACTTCAAATATAGCTTTATCTCCTACATATAGGTATAAATTGTTCTAATTTTATAAATAACTTTATTAACAACTCTTCTCATGTATTTTACAAATGTCCAGGTTGAAAAATTATATGTCAATAGCTTTCTAATGTGGAGACTGTGTTTCTCTCATATATAATGGTAAGGTCATTGGTGAAGGAAGAATACATAAAGTGGAAGGTCTAGATGTTGAATCTATGGAACCCATAAATCTCACTTCCACATGCCATAATGAGGAAATACCTATTGAATGTGTAAGTGTTAATGTGAGTAAAGCTTTTGATTTGACTATATCGCTTTCATTTCTTACATCTTTTATGGATAAATTGGGGGATATAGTTGATAGTTTTTCTATATGGAGCACAATAATGATGCAATGCATCACATACAAGTTTTCTATAGATAATGACATGGAACAAAGACAAAATAATGTGAGTTTAGCTCTACATATACAACCATTACAACAAGAAAACCCTTACTTGGATTCATTTGTTTGATATATTGATGATCCTACCAAATTTCAAAGCTTAAGAAAAAAATTCTTGGGAAAAGGGTATATTTGTTGCACAAATGTACAACTCTTGTAAATGATGAAAAATTGCTTTTGGTTTTGTTGAATTTGCACAACCAGGGGAAAATTTTGGTTGCATTCCTATCCCAATGTTAGAAATGAATTGGGAATTTACATAAGGCATGCTATAAAACATTATGAGACTTGAAATACAAAGGTAACTAAAACATATATCATTAGATGGCCTTCTAAAAAAATAGTGAACATTGAGACTTATAAAGAAATCAATTTACCATACATGACACCAAAGGAGAAAAAAATTAGAAATGTTTGGGACGTAGTGAATAATGAAGTCACTCCTTACCTAACATTCCTAATGCAAAGACATCCCAAAAAATTATCTCATGTGATGTAGGGGCATCTTAAGAATTCCCAAGAGTTGCTCAATAATGTGTCTTTAAGTCTTGGTTGTAAGTAAAATTTAAATTATAGTTTAAATTCAATTTTCTTGCCTTTTCCTTAATTTAAAATTTCAAGTTTGTAATGAAAGGATGGAGAGTGTGTTTAGATGGTCTAGGTGGGTTTTAATGTTATGTCATGTTGAATAAATTTTTAATGGACCTTATGGTCATATAAAAGGTCTTAAAAGTGAATAGAGTCATATGTCAAGTGGAAAAGTGTGAGGTGGTAGTCATGATTCACCACCCTACATGGATTTTAGAGTTATTAGAAGTTTCTTGATTCAAGAAATATTTATTTTTTTATGTTTTAAGAGTTTAGTTTTATGGTGTGTGGATTGAGGTAGGAGCATAAGGATAAACAGGGTATAAAAATGTTGGAAGAAGGAAAGTCTACCTAGTTACTGTACATGACTATGTGAGTCCATTTTTTAATGATCAATACATTCAAAGGAATAAAAATGGTGATTTAAATTACAAGAAATATCTTTGATCATTTATGATTTATACATAGTGATAAGATTAACTAAGAAAGTGTTTTCCATGTTTTAGTTTAGGGAGGAATTGATTCTATAGGTCTGAGATTGAGTTTCTGAATGTGCACATATGGAAACTCATATTTGAGAGAAGAAAGACTCCTTAAATGCAAAGAATGTTAAGTTTTTGAGAGGTACACAATATTACCAACTAAGTATGACCTTGTTCATACACCTGTTATGTTATTTGGTTCAAATATTCAAGGACTTTGTAAACCTAGTTTACATGATAATGTTCACATTTTGTGTTTTGTAAATGGAGATGTTTAGTGAATTACTAATTTGAGAATTTATTTCCATGATAAAATATTTGGTTAACATTAAATAAAAGGATGGATATGTGTTTAAGAGAATAAAGGGGTATTAATTTAATGTCTAATAAACCCCTATGTTTGGTGAAAACTTATAATGACTGCATGTAAACCCTATTTATTTCCATAATAATTGAATGAGCCAAGTTTGTTCTAAGAGATTAATGAAAAATGAATATTATTAAATTTTCAAGTGAAGTGGTGATTACTATTGTATTCTTGAGGATATTTAATGACTCAGGTGGAACTGTTAATCCAATTTGGTCAATACGACTATTAACCCTATTAAGTAACCTATAGGCAGACTGAGTGTTAATTTGAATTGTGAAATCCATGAATGGAGTTTATTTAAGAGGAAAAAAGTAGAGTTTAACCTTTGGGAGGGTATAGGTATGTTGAACAAACCTTATAAAGGTATTTTGAACATTTTAAAGTCATTAATAATCCTTTTAGAACATTCTTTGTCCTCTCAGGTTATAAATAGAACCCATAAACCCTAAAAATTGGTAGTGAGCTTGAAAATTATATTTTAGAAAAGTTACTAGTGAAAAGGGATGAAATTTGGTCAATAGGTAGGTATTGGTCTTAGTTAAAATATTTTCAAGTTTGTTTTGTGACTCCATGTGATTCCATATGGTTTTGATGGCACTGTGTATAAACATGGTCTAAATTGACCTAAAGAGACTTAATTCATAATCAAAGAAGCCTAGAAAAGTGGTTTAGACAATGAGAAGATGGATGTATATTGGGGATAAGATAATAAATGGAAAATGTTATCTAAATTTGTGTAAAGTACTTGATTGGTGTTCGTACATCTCTATATAAGGAGAAAGTCAATAGAAAAAGGCTATAAGGTTTAAAGGAAAGGTAGAGCAAAGTTATAAAGGGTTATCCTAATGTATTCTAAAAGGTGAGTATAAGTGTTTTGAAAAATATAAATGTTGAATTAAGGGTATCAAGATTTTTAAGGAGAATTCTTAATGAATCAATACTAATCAAGAAACTCAAAGAACTAGTAAATACATGTTGTCAAGCAAGAAATAGTGAAACAAGACAATGTGTGTTCTTGTCAATAATGAGTGATGTGATTTAATTGAGATAGTTTATAATTAGGAGTTGGAATGTTTTATGTGTTTGGAATCTTGATAATCAAGGATTTGAGTTTTGGTCCATTTATACCAGATAGACTTAGTGTTGGTCAAGAAAGATTGGTAAAATTGTAAATAAGAGAAAAAGAGTTGTAGGTTGAGGGAATAACTCTGCATCTTCATGCCTACAAAGACTCAAGTAGAAAAATAAGTCAGCCAAACACTTCACTCAAGCAAGTGGAGTTTAATGAAAGCATAGATAGTGAGATTTGAATAATGTATGCATATAGATGTTGCACCAAAAAATGTTTTCAATTAGGATTGTCATTTGAGATTCTAAAATCTGCAAAGATAAAGTTGCTTGATTCCACCACAATATATAGGAGGCAACATGTCTTGGATGCCCTTTCTGCTGGTTTGTTTAATAAAAATAAAAATAAAACTATCATTAACTTTTAGGGTACAAAGATCTATTTAGAATCTTGGCTTAAAATATATGGATTGAAGAGAAGTAGGTTTTTTGACATTCAAAATTATCACAAAAATGGGGAATGAAATGCATTCCATGTAGGGAGTTGAAAAAATCCACATAAGAAGACAATGGCATCTAAAGATTTGTTGGACCAATTGGTGGATGATTTTGTAGATGTTTCTCCATGACTAACATGCTAGCTAGACATACACATCTCAGAAGAAAATTTTCAACATCTTCCAACATCTTTCACTCAAGAATTTATGAGGCACCACATCAATGCACAATTAGTAGATATGGAATATGAGCCAATATCCCAACCAAAATTCAATCACATGTGGAGAACTAATTTTCATGATGTGACCATTGCCACATTTGATGGCTTTGTTAGGTTCAAAACATGCATCTTGTTGACTCAACAGAAACATTTTGGGTCCCTCTCTAGAGATCAAGAAGAGAGTATCAATCAAGAATTTGTGATGCACTCAAATCAAATACTTTATACAAGATAAATATATTACACACATAAATTACTATTAGGGAAATAGCTTGAAGAATGCCTCAGTTTCATTTATGACAAGGTGGAATGTTAAAAAACATTTATGCTAAGGATAGTGATAAAAAGCAAAGCAGTTACCAATAGAATATTAGAGTTGTCATTGGCAAGGATTATAAAACATGGTCATGGTACAGGTAGATATGGGCATTTTTTTAATATACGTTCTTGGAGGGTCTAACTTTACTATCACCTCATTAAATAAGTGCTTCAAAGATATAGAAACAACAATGCTAGATACTTATGGATATTTAATATATAAACCTGGAACTTCAAAATATCCATTGTATGATGTACTTTTTTATAACAACTACTACCCTAAATGTAATAAATACAGAGAAGAAGCACAATCAATTGGTGCCTTCAATAAACTTCCTTCCAGGCTATACCTTCAACTAGACAACTATTGTGGGGACAATAAGAATAGGTACTTCTATCCATAATTATGTTTAAAAAATGTCAAACCTTATATGAAACTAATGTTACATTTACAAAATCACAAAACCATGTTTTTTTGTACAGGTATGTGTTACAATATTTATCTCTCCTTTAATACAAAGGTGTTCAATGTCGAGGTAAGATTTCTCCCTATAGGACATACCCATGAGGACATTGATGACACATTTGGAAACCTATCTAAATGCATAAAGAGGTATGGAGTGTGGCAGAGATGTTGGACACTTATAGGATGTGTTAAAATACAATAAAATTAATGCCATATTTTATTAAAGAGGTAGTGGATTTCAAAGAGTATGTTAATAGTTACCAGCTGAAGGGAAGAAATGAAATAGTAGGCTTGATCAAAGGCCAATACTTTATTCTACGCATGGAACAAGTTTAATCCATTATGCATTGTAAAAACTCTATTACATTATGGGAATATGATAAAATGGTGAGCCAAATGTTCCAGAAGGTAATCTAACAAAAATATATTTCAAAGACTTGAAAAATAGAGACATGTCTAAATATTCCATTGTTGCAAAATAATTAGATATAAGTACAAAAAAGAATGAAAAATAAATTAAATATAACTTGAATAAGTATGTATAACAATTCAATGAATTTAGTTTGACCAAAAATAATAAGTGGAAGGATCTAGCATATTACTTCCAAAACATCCATGACATAATGAAAGAAGACATGTTCCCTTCTAAATTTGAGTGTACAAGAGATTTTTTGGCCTAGAACTCACTATGACATACCCCTACATAGAGATCTACAAAAAATGGTTCATGACAAGACCCTTGATTTTGGAGTGGCATATACAGATACATATGTTGGTCCAAGAAGTAAAAGAATAAAAATTGCATTTGATCTAGCTCAAGATGTGCAAATTAGATATATATTATTTATCAACCTAATGATTCTATATGAATGAACTACATAGTATGGGTTACTAGAGATTAAATCAATATTGAGATACTACAAACAAATGGGGATATATAATGAGAGGTCAATGTAGTTTTATTCATCAGGGAAAAAAGATGTAGAAGAAGTAAAAATTTATTTAGGCTACTTGGACAAGAAATGGAAGCCAAACCCAACTGACACATCTTTACCATCCATACTCATAGATAGTATCATCTAAACTTGGAAACCAAATAAAAATTGGAGACGTCATACACTTGTTCTCGCTAATTTTTTGAAAGGCATTGTAATAGACTATTTGAATGCATCATCCCATTAGGCACTAATAAAAATAGTGATAAAAGGATTGAGAAATTTGAAATAGTGTTTCCTTAATTTTGGGATGAGAAATATGAATGTCTTTTTTCAAAATTTAGACCATTTTTTGATAATTTATAATGCATTATTTATTTATATTTATTTATAGTGGCACTTCACATTTTGGGTCTTAGAAAATACACTTCAGCATTTGAGTTTTATGTTTTCTACTACGATAATTCAATATTTTGGTAATTGTGCATCTATTTAATAGCATTTTATTATTGGAATGTCCACTTCACATTTTTTCATCCTTCAATATGGTATTCATAATTTTCACATCTGAGAATTTGCACTTTGGATTTTGTGTTTTGAAAAAGACACTTTGACATTCCCATGTATGCAAAAAGGTCTTTGGGGTTTACACCTCGAAATGTCCCACTTACGTATCAAGATTTGTTCTTCAGCATTTGCATATCAACAAATGTTATTTGAATTTTCAAATTTTCAAATTACACTTCGTATAAACACTTGATATTATGCCACATGGCACAATATTAGTGACTTGACTATGCGAAAGGATGACTAGTCCAAAAAAAAGTCTTGAATAATGTGAGCACCTGATATTGTAACATGCATCATAATATTGATAACTTGATTATGTGAGAGATTATATTAATAATATAATAATAGAACACCCATGATCAACATGTGGTAGGTGCACAAATATGAGATAAACTTTGATGGTCATGAGGATGTCACACGAATCAGATTAAATAGATAGTTCATGATCTAATCAACTGATGACACGTGATATCCTAATCATCCCAGGGGTTTTAAATCACATATCACTTGAGCACCAAATTGATGTATGAATTATTTTTACTTAATAAATAAACCACCAAGTCTTGTTATCTATAAATTCATGGTTTGTGAACTAGTTTGAATGACCACATAATTTAGACATATTACAAATATATAATATAGATGTGATTTATTTGTAATAAGTCCAAGTAATTATTGATGAAGTCCAACTTATTTATGATAGTTTTCAACTACTATTTATTTATGATCATTTTAAATAATTTGGAATTATCACAAATACATTATATAGATGTGATTTATTTGTAATACGTCTAACTTAATCTCGATATAGTCCAATTTAATCTTGATATAACCCAATTTATTTTTGATAGTTTTTGAAAATTTTGACTGTTGATAAGTCTAAATTATATGAAATATTCCTTTCAACTTAGACTTGGGACATCACTTGTTACTCCTTTTCCCAAGGTCATTTGATTAAATTATTGAAAATGAGGTCCACATTGAATGGACATTAATCAAAAAAGGTGTTATCAAGATATTTAAACCCGAGAACAATTCCTCCAAACAAACTTAAAAACCCAAATTATTTTCTAAGAATAAGAACATTGTTGGAGATGGTGTGATTGATGTTTAAAAAATATAGAACCCACAAATACAACAACAAACTTACACCCAACTCATCAATAACATAACTATTCTTAGTGGTCAACCTTGACAAGGAAAACTCAAACGTAAGTTCACATTATTAGGTGATACTTATGAAAACATTTTTTCAAAATTTGGCCCATGCTAACATGATAATTTGGTTAAACACCAAGCCTTTTGAAGACAAAATTTTAAAACCTGATTGGTACAAGGAAGATGAATACTACAAGTATCATAAGATAAAAGGGACATTCTACCAATAGGTGTATACACCTAGAGCACTATGTCTAAGATCTCATCGATCGAGGGGACATACCCATAAAAAAAACCCTCCATGATGTCCAACAACTAAAAGTTTAGGATATATCAAGACCCATTCCCAAACCATGAGCAAGGAAAATGTAAAAACAATCAAGAAAAACTTGAAGTGAGTAACGTCAACCAAGCTAGTCATATTTTTGACTCTATAGTTAATAGTGTTGATTTTACGCACAATCATGTTCATGTAATTACTTTGCAATCCCAGGATTGCACCATTTCTAAAAGTTGTGCAAAACTTACCATTCCTATTGCATCATCATCCAATGTTGTTTACAAGTACAACATTATTGATCATCTTGAGAAGATAGCCACAAAAAATTCCATAGTAGACCTTCTCAAGCCTTAACCTATATATACAGACATTTTGTATAAAGTCCTTCAAGAGTCTAGTGTCTCACGAGACATCAAACCCTCAAGATTCTAAGTGTTAGTCATTATTTTTTTTAATAATAATCAAGTTACATTTGACCATTCTAATGTCTACCATTTATGATCTGTTCACAATCTTATATTATATATAGAAGTTATTATCTTTAGGCACAAGGTAAAAAAGGTGTTTATATACAATGGATGGACATTAAATTTATGTACATTAAGGATAATTAAGCACTTAGGATATTAAACAACATTAGAAACCAACATCATTACTATAAATTCATATGATAAAAATGAGCGACAATCCATGGGTACCATTTATCTTCCTTTGATGGTGGGGTTTGTTATAAAAGTCACTAGTACATGTGTTTAATCTTGATTTACCTTATAACCTACTTATTGGATGTCTATGGATACTTTAAATTAATGTTTTACCCTCCACTTTGCTCTAGTGTTTGGAAATTTCCCATGATGGTATGTAAGTAACCATTTAATGTGATTATCAACCCTTCCAATATTTCAAGATAATGGAAGGTTGATATAAAAAATCCAATTATCTTCCAGTTACTAATGACAACTTCACTCCCATTAAGGATTCACCTATGATTGAAAATTATGTCCATATTGATACATTATTTCAAATTCCTCCTCTTTGTGGTTAGATTAACATGCCAACTACTTCCATTTCCATAGAAATACCTTCTATCAGTGAAACATCCAATCAACCATCTGCTAACCATCCACTTCCAAAGTACCTTCATCTTCTTCATCCCATTTTAAAATAATTGATAAAGGAATGAATGAACATATAATCTAAGATTTTAATTATTTAATCACAATCCATATAACCCCACATAATTATGATAAGCCCCACTAGAGAAAAGATACTCAAGTGATTAGAAGATTCACAAAAAACAAAATTTGTAGCAGTGATTTTATTTCTGAAGAACACATCAAAGATTCAAATCCTTCTTAGCTTTAATTTGATGAACTAGATATTTTACCAATAATAAATACCCTATCACAAAATCCATTATGTATAATATTATGAATTCTAAAGGTAAGGGCCTTGGTATTCATGAACAAGGGTCAATTGAATCAATAATGTTAAAAGCTAATGAAGCCACTCATGGTATAATGTTTAATCCACTCAATGTAAATACCACCCTTTTCTAAAGTGACACTTGTAATGAGTTAGAGGTAGATTCTTCATACAATGAAATAAATTTTATTCTTAGCCACTTTGAATAAATTTATCTCACTAAAAATTTCCATGAAAATGTTGTTATAACACTCGATCTCACATATCCATATTTAATATTGTGGGACCAACATGCAACACCTTTGCTTGATCATTTCTAAAATGATGAGGCAATTTAAGAATTATTGAATACATGGGGCCACTTTTCGATAGGGGATCATAAGAGGGTATTTTATACTTAGCTAGATAACTATGCATATTTTAGGAAACAACAATTACATCAAAAAATAAATTCAACATCATCATCAAATCAATAATACCTAGAAGATGAATTCAATCTTCCTCCACCACCCCCAAATTATAAAGAAGATTCAACTCTCCTAGTTCAAGATACTAATCCTATCAACATTGGAACCAAGAAAGATCCCAAAATTATCAATCTTGTAGTTTCCCTCACTCAAGAAGAAAGATACTCACTTTTTTTCTTCAATTTTTTTTATGTATTCACATGGTCTTATGTGGATATATCAGGGCTTGATCTATCACTAGTAGTGTATCATCTTGTTGTATATCCATATTAAAAAGTCAACAAACAACAAATTCACAAGATGCATCCCAAGATATCACTATTAGTCAAGGAAGAGTTGAAGAAGCAACTAGAAGTTGGCTTCATATGCCCTATCGACTATTTATATTGGATATCTAATAAAGTACCTATATCAAAAAATCTAGAAGGAATTAGGGTTTAAAATTTTTTCATGATATCAATAAAGAATTTCCAAAGGATGATTTATCATTTCTCAATATCGATATGATCATGGAGTTTACTGTAGGTCATGAAATGTTATCTTTAATGGAAAATTTTTTGGGTTACAATCAAATCAAAATAGATCCCAAAGACCAGCATAAAACATTATTTAAAACACCATGGAGAACCTTTTACTATCAAGTGATTCCCTTTGATTTAAATAATGATGGTTTCACATACCAAAGATAAATAATTGTCATTTTTCATGATATGATTCATGATATCAAGGAGGACTATGTTGACAGCATACTATCAAAATCAAAATCTAGAGAAGAGCATCCAAAAGTACTTCATCACATCTTTGAAATAATGAGAGAATAAATGATGAGATTTGAACTAAAAGAAATGTGTGTTTGGAGTGACATTAGGAAAGTTATTAAGCTTCATTGTTTCATGATGGGCATAGAGGTTGTTCCTTATAAAGTTTCAGTTATCATGGATATGCCACCACCAAAAAATATCAAACATATTTGAAGTCTACAAGGTAAAATCCAAGCAATTAGGCATTTCATATCCCAGTTTCTAGATATTTATGACCCTTTTATATTTTTAAATACCATAATAAATGATGAACATGTGATATTATCACTCAAAAAGTAAGAAATATAATTATCATTCATGTCATAACTATCTATCTAAATCATAACTCATGTATAAAATACTAGTAAGAGACATACCATGTATATGTATCTACACCATAATCCATACATAAAACAAATAATAACCAATCCATAATATCTAGAATGTCTATTACATCACAGTAATACAAGTCTAATAGTCAAAATAACTCATGTATATATATATATATATATATATATATAAATCAAATGTGTCCGTACAATGATACATATAAAAAATGTATATACATTGCTCTATCATACTCAAGGCATATCAAGTCTCTCACTGACCCTCACAATGGGAATTCATGGTCAAAATAGGCTCATAAAATCATGGTGTACTCCTTATAAGACCCATGACCTATTGTAATCCCTACCTCATAGACCTCTCTAACTCTATTGGCTATACTAACCTCCCTGACATAGGTCTCCTAGTAGAGTACTCCTTATATGAAGGTACTCATTATGCTCATGGAACAACCTCCTCATAAAAAATCTTGTAGTATGTGGCCTACTCCATAACTTTCATGACCCTATAAAATGTCACAAATTATCCATATCTTGCTAATCATACCCTAGCCTTTACCAAATCCACCCATGCAATATCCCTCTCCTATTTGTATCATTATGTTAATGTTGTGTCATCAAGTGTTTGGGTCTCTACATCCTATGTCACAAGCCCAACTAATAATGTAATGCCATCCCTCTCTAACCTCTTTGCATTGGATTGTAACCTATCTACCTCACCTTATAGACATCTTATTGTGATCTAGGAATTTGACTCAAGAGAGGATGGTTAGTATGGTGTTAGTTCCAAAATGAAAACAAAATGAAATAAACATACTAATATCATAACATATCTAGGACTAAACACTAGGGAGAGCTTAGTTAACAAATAAAATGAAACACACAACTAAAAATCAAGGAATTAAAACACAATAATTCCTTCACCTTCCTTGGATGCTCCAAATGTCTTTGTAGTGGTGGCTTGTTCGGCTTGTGCTCATAAAATCCTTTGCAATGGAAGCTTCGCTACCTCCATCTCTCCTTGAAACCTTTGGCTTGTGGCTTGTATTGGATTGGAATCAATTTGGAATGGTAACACTAATTTCTTGAAGCTTTTGGAACCAATTCTACATTGTAACTTTACACAAATTATGCTTAGAAATGATGTGGTGAGGCCTCCTATTTATAGATTTTTGGATTTGATCAGAATCAACCTCAACCATCCATCTCAAGATTAAGATGTGTGGTTGAGGATTAATTAAATTTATAGAATTAAGTTTATAATTATCCTCATCATGAGATTGGAAGAAAGGGCAATTAAGAGGCATGGAGGGCATCATGGAAGGCATTGATGAGGCATGGGAGGCATGAATCCTGATATTTATGGCCTAGGGATGTCTTCCCAAGAAATGAGGTCACTTGATGATGTAGATATTCAATATTCATTTATAAAAATAAGTTTTCAACAAGTTTCCATGGATTTATTAATTATGCCTTGATTTGGGTTAATTAACTGTTAAGCATGATTAAGCATTTTATGCACAAATTACTCAAATTGATCAGAATACCTTGTTATTGGTCTTAAATTTGACTAGATTAGAATTGAAAAGTGTTATCAGATGCATTAGAACCATATTACCATTTAGGATGTTACCAATAAAAAATAACAAATGCACATGTATTGTGTAAAATATTTGATAGAAAAGAGCAGTTTAGAGCATGCAGGAGCAAATTTGGCATTTTGACTCAAAATGAACTGATCAAAGTTAGCTGGCCCATAAATTTCATTGCCCAATTTAGGGATACCCTAGCCAAAATCAGCATTTGAATATGCCATTATCACATTATTTAACATGTTTTAGTGTTTTAAAGCCAAATTGTGTGTTTTAGATGGAAACTAGCCAAAAGCCTGATTAGAGGTTATCAGCTACCAATTTAGGTGTCTATAGTTTGCCCCTATTTGGGAAGGCATTACAAGTTGTAAGCATAGTAACATCTTCTCAAAGACTGAAAAGTCCATGTACACCTACAACTACAATGATGATAAACTAACTGTATGATTCCCCCTCAAGGGAATGGTTGGCACAAATAGGTTAGAAAATGATCCCTCAAAAAGAAAGAAGTAAAATGAGGGGACCAAAGAAAGGAAATATGATGGGGTGAAAACATAATGATACTAAAAAAGTAGTCAAAATCATTGATAATGCAAGTGAGATGGTGCATAATGGTTTTCTCGAAGGTATAAGCATTGTACCCTGATAGTGATAACGCGGTATGATAACACAATGATTTGCCAAAAGGCAATTATAATCATTGAGAAGATGGAGCTACCCTAGTTAGGATAGACAAACAAGATAATAACATGCCCCTATATAGGAAAAAAAAGTAAAGTGGTGATAACATAATGATTAACCCAAAGGCAGTTATAATCATTGAGAAATGTAGATGGGATGATATATAATAATTTGCCCATAGGTAGTTATAATCTTTAGACCCCATTTATGGAAAACATGATAAACTTGGGTGAAGATGATTATAGCTTAACATAGAGGGTAATGATGAATTGGAACATCCTACTAGTAGGGAGATGCTCATCTAAACTAATAAAGGATAAAATTATTTCATGGTCAATTACTCTATTTAGGATATGATTGGGATTGAAATCAGGATGTCAATGCCAAAGAGATGCCACCATTACTGAGTATACTTCTTGAAGCTGAGGTTTGTTGTATCATGTGTCAATATGCATCATGATATAAAATCATGAGGACTTGGCCAAAATATGCATGAGGACTAACTCCCATAATCCAATACTCAATAGAAACCATGATGACAATGTAAACATATAAATATGGATGGATTCAAGTGTAAGTGTGGGAAAGGAATCACCCAATGAACACACGTAAACTGAATCAAGGCAATAGTGCTAAAAATAAAAAAATAGGTAGACAAACAAACAAAATAAGTAAAAATAAACAAACAATAAAACAATGCAATAGAAACCCTAAGAACATTGCCCCTAGAAAATAGGTGACAACTTAACAAACAAATAAAATGGGGGAATAAAAGAAAAGAAAGGGGGTGGTCGAGCTATCTCCATGTGCACTAGACAAGTGGATGTTACCTACATAGTTCCCTGGATGTAATATCCAATAAAAAACTTCAGGCCAAATGTAGTTCTCCCAAGGAATGGGAAGAAAATGATAACAGATGAAAACAAAGGGAATGGTCTTGAAAAATGGTAAGTGTATGAGAGAAAAGGCCAAAAAGGATGGGGAAACTAAATGACAAGTGATTTTCTTGTAACTTAATAAGGGTTCCCAGAATCTTTAAGGCAAGAAATTGGTCAATGTTTTTGTTTTCTAATTATTTTCAAATGTTTTTAGAAGTGTTTTAGAGTGTCTCAACTCAATCAAGAATGACAAGACACTAAATGGTTCAAGCTCATAAAACGGTGAGAGCATGGCTTAGGTTGCTCATAAAACAACTAGAGCATGGCTTAGGTTGCTCATAAAATGGCAAGAGCATGGCTTAGGTTGCTCATAAAATAGCAAGAGCATGGCTTATGTTGCTCATAAAATGGAAAGAGCATGGGGAAAAGGGTGATTGATGTGACCTCAACAAGTTTTGAGTGCTGCCTACATAGTCCCAGAGTAGGAACTCAAGTCATTGTAGTTCTACCCTTTTAGTGGAGGAACTCAACTAATGTGACAACTAATTCAAACAAAATAGGTACAGTTGGTAAAAAGACACAGTATGGCATAGGAAGTGGCAAGTTGGTATGTCAAGTCTTAGTGTTGCCCCTAATTTTTTCATAGGCAGTTATAAATAGGACACAATGGCATAGATCAAAGGTACTAATTTACCTAAAGGTGGTTATAACTAGTAGCAAGATCGATGGTAAGAAAGGATAACAAACAAAGGATGTAACTACCAAAACTTCTATCACACTATCTCAAAATATGATCCTTGTGTGAAATACTTGAACTAACTGATGAAACTAATCAGATACCTTGATGCTAAAAATGTATAATTGATGAAAAAAACCAAGGTCAAACAAGATAGGTTTTTAGAACACATTGGGTTGATAAGTTAGAAGTAAAAAGTGGATATGGCAAAGAGGACAGATAAAAATGGTATTTATACATAGAAGAATAGTGATAAAATGGTATAGCTAAAATGGTCCTCATAGATAATACACCTTAGCATTCAAGCATAGTACCACTTGAGATGAATAATATTCATTGGCTCTAAAAGCTCATCACCATTTGGTGTGGCAAGTCTGTATGCTCTTGATCCATAATCTTTAGTGATGATGAAAGGCCCTATCTAGTTTGGTTTGAATTTCCATTTATGTTTCTTATCAGCCATGGTATTCTTTTGGTTTTATTTAAGAACAAGATCACCTAGTTCAAATGTTCTATACTTTACATGTTGATTATAGTGGCTTTTTAGTCAATTCTGATATGCTTGAAGATTGTTGAGCGTAGCTATACATTTCTCATCTAGTAGGTCTAGCTCTTGTAGGTGAGCTACTCGATAGTCATGATTATCTAAGACATACTTGAAAGAGATGCATAGTGAATGAAATGTGACCTCAATGGAAAGGATGGCTTTAGTACCATAAACAAGTGAGTATGGAGTGGCTCCTATGGGGGTACAATGATTGGTACAATATGCCTAAAGGGTAGGGAATATCTAGAGGTGTCAATCATGACTAGTATTATTGATAATCTTTTTGAGAATTGTGAAAATGGTTTTGTTGGATGCCTCAGCTTGGCCATTACCTTGATGGTAATATGCTATAGAAAATTTTTGGGTGATGTTGTATTCAGTACATAACTAGTCTACTTCTTTATTCTTGAATGATTCTCCATTATCAAATATAATGTTAGAGGGGATACTGTAGTGGCAGATGAGATGGTTAAAGATGAATTTGTAAATTTGCTTTCCAATCATGTAAGTGAGGGGTATAGATTCAAACCACTTAGTGAAATATTCGATGGTGGTAAGGATATGTTTATGGCCATTAGATGAAGTGGGGTTAATCTTACCAATGAGGTCAAATCCCCATGTAAAAAATAACCATGGTGTCAACATTAGTTTCAGATTTTTTGCTAAGGCATGAATCAAATTAGCATGCCATTGACATTTATCACATTTTTTTACATATGTAGTGGCATCTATGTCCATTATGGGCCAATAATAACCAGTATGCAAGAGATTTTTAGATACGATTACCCTAATATAATGGGATCCATATACTCCTTTGTGAACTTCTCTTAATGCTAGTGTAGACTCTATTGAAGTTAAACAATGATGCTAAGTTCTATCAAAACTATGATGGTAAAGGGTGGATCCAAGTAGAGTGTAATGAGCAAAATGATGAATAAAGGCCTTGGTTTATTTTTGAGATAGGTTAGGTGGTAGAACTTAATCATGAAGGTAGTTGTGAAGGTCTGAGTACTAGATAGAATGAGGACCAAAAATATCACAAATCATGGCAATAGTTGAAGGTTCATGAGCTGGTGTTAACAAATTCTTGATGAGGAACTGATACTCTCTAGCTTTATCTATTTGTTGAATCAGTGAGCTAATAGTAGCCATGGCATCTATAGTTATGTTACTAGCTCTTGGTATATGCTCAAACTGAATGTTGGTAATTTGTTGTTTAAGAGTGTCGACTATGAATTTATATGGAACTAACTTGACATCTTTAGTCTGAAAATGATTTGTAACCTGATTGATGATTAACTAAGAATCACCATAAAATTAGAGATGAGATATATTCCATTATACTACTTTTTGAATTCCTACAACAAGTGCTTCATACTCAACCATGTTATTTGTACAAGGAAAGCTGATTCTAAATGATTTAGGGATTAGATCCCCCTATGGTATAATAAACAATAGGTCTGCCCCCGATCCATGCATAGTGAATGAACTAAAAAATTATAGTTTATAGGGATGCTCCTCAAGGGGTGTATCAATAATGGTCATAATGGATTCATTAGGAAATTGAAACTTGAGTGGCTATGTGTCTGTGAAAGGTGCTTCAACAAGTTGATCTACAAGAACTTGTCCCTTGATTGCTTTTTTATTGACATACTCTATGTCAAACTCACTAAAAAGCATGATCCATTTAGCCATTCTACCTTGAAAATATATTTTAGATAGTAGATACTTAAGCAGATCTACCTTTGAAATGATCATGGTTTTATTATTCAACATGTAATAACATAGTTTTTGAGCTACAAAAACCATGGCTAGGCAAGATTTTTAATAGGTGCATAGTTATGTTCATATGTAGCCAAGGTATGACTTAGGTAGTATACAATATGCTCCTTTCCTTTGTCATTATGTTGAGTGAAGAGTGCCCCTAGGGCATGATTAGTAGCTGATAGGTATAACAAGAATGGCTTTCCTAGCATAAGAGGTAATAAAATAGGCAGATTGACAAGATAATCTTTAAGCTATTGAAAAGCTATTTGGTAGTGATCATCCTAGTATAATCCAACTATTTTCTTTAAAAGATGTGTAAATGGATGGCACTTATCTGCTAATTGAGAGATGAAATGTCAGATTGACTAGATCTTACCCTAAAAACTATGGAGTTATTTTAAATTGGTTGGTGGTGGCATCTCGGTGATAACATGGAATTTAGTTAGAATGACTTCAATACCTCTAAAAAATACAATGAAGCCAAGTAATTTGCCTAAAGTTACACCAAACACACATTTATTCAGATTGAGTCTAACTTTGTACTCTCGTAGTCTTTCAAATATCTTATGTAGCATTGTTGGATGGTCAGCCCTGGTCTTGGATTTTCCTAATATGTCATCGACATAGTCTTCAAAAATATCATGCATCATATCATGGAATATGATAGTCATGGCCCTTTGATATGTAACACCCACATTCTTAAGACCAAATGGCATTACTTGATAACAAAATGTTTTCCATGGAGTGGTGAACACCATTTTTTGTTGATCTTTTGGTGTTATTTTGATCTAATTGCATCTTGAAAATCCATCCATGAGTGAAATCATTTCACAACCTACCATGGGAATTAAAATCATGTGAATATTAGGCAAGGGAAAATCATCTTTAGGAAAAGCTTTGTTGATGTCTCAAAAATTAGTACAAATTTTGATTCCTTCAAGCTTTTTACTAACATGTACCACATTAGAGATCCATTTTGAGTAGTCAATGGATTTGATACATCTTGCTTCTAAGAGTTTCTCCAACTCTTTCTTTACTAATACATCAATGTAAGTATGCATCTTTCAGAGCTTTTATTTTACTGGTTTATCATTAAGATTAACCATAAGGTGGTGTAGAACTAAGTTAGGGTCTAAACCTAGCATGTCAAAATAAGCCCATATAAAAATATCCACAAAATCTCTCAATAGAGCTATAAATACATCATGTTCCTCCTTAGTCAGAGATGTTCCTAATTTTATCCATTTCAGGTCTGATGGAGACCTAATATTTACCTCCATTGTATCTTTGACTAGAAGGGTCAAACTATCTTCTAGGATAGTAGGCAATGACTTAAAATATTGGATTATGTTATGGTCCTCTATTAGGATTGCTCTTCAACTTCTCCTAGGCATGATGAATCTGAATCCCCTAATGGGAGATCTGGCCATGTGATAAAAATAGTCAAAAATTCTTTAAAATTTTGATCAAATACTTGTTGTTTCTCAAAACTAAACTCATATTCACGGATAAGTTCATCGTTGGTGGCCTCCTAATCTAAATTTAAAGAAGAATGAACAACCCCATCTAATGGCACCTGAGACAAGTTTTCACCACTAGATTGGCCTTTATCTTTATTTTTCTCCTAGTCAAAAAACACCTCAAAGAGGTTTTCAATTTGGGACCTCAATTAATTAATTAATTTTTTCTGGCTAATGGTGTTCACTCGATCTCCAAAATAAGCTACATGATCTAATGTGATTGAGAATCTTGATTTATAATCTCCCAATAGAACATTATCTCTAAGGCCTAAGAAATCACAAAATGCCTCATCATTCTTGAACTCATCAATGGAAGAATGGATTCTCGTTGGTCCCAATATATCAATTGGGGATAATATAATGGTAAATGGTTGTGATGAATGGCCAAGGTAAGGGTACAAATGGAATTGTTATCAAATAGGTTAGTTTTAGTTAGGTTATCAAAGGTGAGGCTATGATCGGATTCTCCTTCACTGACATCATCATTATCACTAGTCATTGGTGATGAAGTTTGAATTATGTATGTGGGGTCACCCCTAGGTGGTTTAAATCTAAGTTCATAAGGTCTTTCATTCTTAGTCATGGAAATTGGCTTGATGTTTCCTTACTAATTTGGTCTGAGGCCTCTTGCTTCATAATTATGACACTCCATGATCCTATTGGGAATATGATACTTTAAATTTTTATAACAATCAACTTGGTCATCATTGTATAACCATGATTCATCCCCTTCAAGAGGGTCAAGTCCTAAGCCAAATACTGGTACAAATGTAACATATCCCTTATCTTTGTTCTTTTATTACCAATGCATATATGGGATGACTTTAGGTCACCTAAAGGTTTTGAGATTCTGAGGAAGATTGGTAATATGAAATGTATCATGGGTCACATAATCTCTTGATCCATTATCTAAAATGGTGAAATGATTAGAAGCTTTAAGAGGTGGCATGTGGGAAAGGGAATCCAAGGTATTAAGATCTATGCAATTATCTGATGAAGGATCAATAAGTATAACTTTTCCTTTATCCTACTTGGGACTTGGATTCATACTGTACTAATAATTATAGCTTTAAAATTTGGCCTCAAGATGCTTGCAGTGTTCATATGGGTGTAAATCTCTTATAATATTCACTTCTATCCTTGAGTGGGAGAGCTTGATACATTGGTGTAACATTGATGGGACTTCACGAATCTCATATAACCAAGGCCTGCCTAGAAGCATGTTGTATGATAACTCAAGATCTAACATGTGGTAAAGTGTATAATGGGTCAAAGGCCCAATGATAACTGGAAAACTAATGGTGCCTTATGATTCTATTTCCTAATTATCATAAGTTTTAATGGTTATTATTTCTATTTGGGGATCTACCATTATGTACCCAAGAAGCTTGATCAACTTTAGAGACACTATGTTGAGGCCTAATCCATTATCTATAAGGACACATTTCACTTTATGCCATATGATACAAACTTCTAGGTATAATGGATTATTATGGAGTGGGCTAAGGGAAGACATATCACTTTGGTTGAATGTGACTTGTTGGGTTCGAGCTAGGTGTCCAACCAAAGCTTAGAATTTATTAGGGGATATGTCACTACCAATAGTGGATTGGGTGAAAAACTCATTCAAGATGCTCTTATGGAATATTGACATCCACAACAAATCTAAAATGGAAATTTATGCTGGTGTCTTCTATAATTATTCCATAATATCAAACTTCTTGTCATAGTCAGTAGTGAATAGTTTATTCTAAGGCTGAATGGTTGGTTGGATGACAAGCAAAGTGGTAGATAATTGTGGGCCTAGGATAGTAATCTTTGACCTCTGAGTTTTGATTGTAATATTGGGATTAAATATTAGACCATTATTGCTAACTGATGTTGGGAATGGTGTGGGACCAGATAGGACAAGTCTCGATTGAAATCACATACTAAATTTAGGTAGGTTCAGTATGCTATTTTTATTTGGTTAAAGTGATCTTCCATGATGTTTTTTCCTTGATTGGATATATTGAGGTCTTGATACATTATTTGGACTAAAGCCATAGGATTGCTAGAAGAAGCTTGTTGATCATAAATGATATTATGGGGCACTCTTACTTGACATGGTAAATTTTAATGGGGGAAGTTTGCTGAAAACCTAGCCCTTACCTCTATGGCCCTAACCAAAATCTTGTCTTTTTTCTCTAACAAATGTCACTCAAACAAAAATGGATCATACGTGGAAGTCAAATTAGTAGAATATGGCTGTTGAAGTACTAGCTCATCCACCATGGGTATTGTAGCTAAGTATTGTGTGGTTTATTCTTAGTCTTGTTCTATGTTAGGTGGTGTGTTAACTAGATAGTTAGCTAATGGATCTTGGATTTGTGCCCCTGATTGAGTATTATAAAAGGGATAAAAATCCATCTCATAAGCAATGTTATTAGCATAGGGGTCTTGCACCATTTCTTCCTGTTTAACTATATTACTAATACCTAGATTGTACATGAGTCCACTACAACTGTAGGAATACATGTTGGGATCCATAATCCTTGCTTTGTGATAAAAGGTAAAAGAGTTATACAAACTTTAAAAAGGACAAAATCTAAAAAAATGATGCCTTTAACTTGGTCTAGATTTTTCAAAAGGATCAAAAGGTTTATGCAAAGATTTGTGAGGAAACAAGATAGTGTAAAGTATCTAATGTTTCACTATTCACACAAAGGTAAGCAAGTAAATGGATCAAAAATTAGAATGCCAAACTCTAAGGTCAAAATGTTTAAAATTAGTCTAATCTAGGAGTTTAAAAGTTACCAGGTCTTTTGGCCAAATGTGGTGTCAAAAGCTAGGCTCAAACAAGGCATGTGCTAGGACTTTTGGTCAAATGACATCAAACTTTGAAAATAGATGAAAGTTTTAATCTATTAGATTTGAAGCACTTCTAACAAACACTAGGCATTCGATTCTTGGACATGAAGTTGGTCAACTAGGTGTAAGGTATGAACAAAAGGCACTTTAACAATAGTTTACTTTCTCACAAAAAATGGTATAAAACTTGGTTCTATTGACAAACAAGCTAGACAAAGGTGAACAATATAACTGTGCTTAGATAAAATATCACAAAAGTACACTTGGATTTATCTAAAAATTTAGGAGTACATTTGAGCTCTATGTAATAAGGTCTATGAAATAATGTTCAAAATGATTTGGGCAGTGCAATGACACTTCACCACCCAAAAGGTGTGACGAAAAATTTGCTTCAAAAAATTTCTAAGGCAAAGACAATTTATCACAATTTTGATAGCATAACACTACCTTTCTTGAATCAAAATGTTGTGGTGCATAGACTTAATGTGCAAGTGTTTAGCACAAAATGGCTTAAGTCTATCAAATGATGATAATGATTATGAGTCTTAAACGGCCTTCAACCTAAATTGGAAAGTAAACCTAAGTTGCCTCAAGTTTAGTGTAAATGGTAAACCCACTTAACACATCAACCTTATTAGCTTGTAAAGGTGTAATTTTGAATTTAAATTATAAGTGAAGGACTTAAACAGCTTTGGTAAAGGTCTAGACTCAATTGGGTAGCATAATTGTGCCAAAGTAGATGATATGACTCTCAAGCTTTTGATAAACTTTTGAATAAGGCAAATGGATGATCTCACATGGGAAACATAACAACTCTTTGTTCAAATGAAAATTTGGACTATGTGTTTGGTTTGGGATTGTTTGTTTACACCAATTTTTGACTCCAAACAAGACTTTAATCTAGGACAAGACCAACTATTTAATCGCCCTTAGATACTAAACTAACAAGGTTGCTTGGTACTATTGGAATCCATCAATATATGCCATTTGAGAGGATTTTAAGTGTTCATCAAAAAGTAAATGCACATTATATAGTAGGTTTTTTACACCCCCCATTATCTCAAATTATAGTACTATAATATAGATCTTGAGGTGCACCTTGCACCAACAATAATTTCATGAAAAGTGGGGATTTGTCTAAAATCTAACCAGTTTATGAATGATCTAGGGAAATCAATTGCATAATGAATTTCACACCAAATAATGAAAAATAAAAGCATGGATTTTGGGTTTGTATCACTCAGCTTATTGCAAAAAGGTCTAGTCCTTTTTACAACCACTACATCTTACTGTTCACTCATTGTAGTGCGATGTCCAAAGTGCCACTACATCTTGTGTGTAACTCCAAAGGAGCCAAATGAAATCGAGGCTAGGAGATGAAATCTTAGGTCAAAGCTTCCCTAAATAACTTGTGGGAGGTGATGAAGTCCCCCTCGTAAGCTAAGATGCATAAATAAATAAATCATGAAAGCAAAAATAATTTAGGGTCATTTTCAAGGTCACCCAAACTTTTATGAGTATTTAGGGAGTGATTTAGATGAATTTATTTATAAGCCTTGGACTAGTCTACTTTGCAATAGGAATGGTGCTTTTGATTCCAAGGGTTCCCTATAGTGGATAAATAGAAGAGCATACATGTAACATTCCTCTCTTTTCCAAACAAAATGAATCTAATCAACTATTGCAAACAAAAATTGACATGTGTGTTCAATTTTAAACCCAAATGAAAAGTTTGGTGGTGTTCATTTGACCCCTTGATCTTAGTTGTAAACTTTGAAAAACATTCATCAAAACATCTAATTCTTTGTTAAAAACCAAAACAAAGTTTCTAATCAAATTTTAAACATGTATAAGTGATTTAAACATGTTTTGAGAAAAAAAACCACTTGGTCTTACAACAAAATTGTTAGCATGTTCTTTAGCTTTGAAGATCCTTTGAGTTTGAAACAACAAACTTTAAAAAAGTAAGTCTTGAGTCTATGTTTTTGGAAAAACACAGTGACCGACATCGATTAATAACACTAACATCGGTTATGGCCAACCAAGATCTAATTGATGTCAATTCTTCTGACCAACATCGGTTAAGATAACTAACGGATATTGGTATTTCTATCAACATCGGTTATTGTGTAAAAACTGTGGCAACCAAAAATAGCAAAATAAAATTAGAAAATCAATTTACAAGAGTTTTAAGAGCTCAAATGAATTTTTTAAAGTTGTAAAAGGATCTCCTTCAGGTGTAGGATGACTCTAGTCCCACCAAGCATGCCATTATGTGATTTGGGAATTTGACTCAAGAGAGGATGGTTAGTATGGTGTTAGTTCCAAAATGAAAACAAAATGAAATAAACACACTAATAGAATAACATCTCTAAGCCTAGACACTAGGGAGAGCTTAATTGAAAAAATAAAATGACAAACACAACTAAAAATTAAGGAATGAAAACACAATAATTCCTTCACCTTCCTTGGATACTCTAAATTTCTTTGTAGTGGTGGCTTGCTCAGCTTGTGCTCATGAAGGCCTTGGCAATGGAAGCTTGGCTACCTTCATCTCTCCTTGGAACCTTTGGCTTGTGGCTTGTGGCTTGGCTTAGATTTAATTTGGCATGGTAACACTAATTTATTGAGGCTTTTGGAACAAATCTTGCATTATAACTTTGCACAAATTATGCTTAGAAATGATGTGGTGAGGCCTCCTATTTATAGATTTTTAGATTTGATCAGAATCAACCTCAACCATCCATCTCAAGATTGAGATGTGTGGTTGAGGATTAATTAAATTTTTGGAATTAACTTTATAATTATCCTTATCATGACATTGGAATAAGGGGCAATTAAGAGACATGGAGGGTATCATGGAAGGCATTGATGAGGCATGGGAGGCATGAATCCTGATATTTATGGCATTTATGGCCTAGGGATGTCTTCCCAAGAAATGAGGTCACTTAATGATGTAGATATTCAATATTCATTTATAAAAACAAGTTTTTAACAAGTTTCCATGGATTTATTAATTATGCCTTGATTTGAGTTAATTAGCTCTTAAGCATGATTAAGCACTTTATGCATAAATTACTCAAATTGATCAGAATGCCTTGTTATTGGTCCTAAATTTGACTGGATTAGAACTGAAAGGTGTTGTCAGATGTATTGTAACCATATTCTCATTTAGTATCTTACTAAAAACAAATAACAAAGGCACATGTCTTGTGTAAAATATTTGATAGGAAAGAGCAGTCCAGAGCATGTAGGTGAAAATTTGGCATTTTGACTCAAAATGAACTAATATAAGTTAGCTGGCAAATAACTTAACATGTTTAAGTGTTTTTAAGCTAAATTGTGCATTCTATATTGAAACTAGCCAAAATCTTGATTGGAGGTTATCAGTGGCTAGTTTTAGGTCTCTACACTTATATCAGTCACTCTTTGTTTTAGAGAATTTTAGCTTATATTTAAAAAAGGAACAAGAAGAAACTAAATACGAGTATGGTTGAAAAACTTATTTGATTGTGCATGAATTAACTTTGATGATTATGAAGAACTCCTATTTGGCTTGGGAGGATGACCTAAAAATAAAATAATAGTAAAGCAAATGGTTGTTTAGATAGATAAGTAGGTGGATTTCCTAGTGATAGATAGATACAAGAAGCGTGAGCTTCCTCAGGGGTTGTCAATCCACACATTTAAACAATTAAGTTTAAAAAATAGAAGGTAAAATACTTGCATCAATAATCAAAAGGTACTAAAATTAAACACAAAAAATGCTTGATAAAGAAAATGACTAATATAACAATGAACAAGTCAATACTAAAGCTAAATGGGTCAAGTGTGCTTCAAAAAATAGGATGGGGGTATATGAATAGGAAAATGAAAATAAAATTAGCTTTGGTTGAGGGTAAGTGGGTAAAAATAGCTTCTTGTTATTTCCTACCACAGTGACCATTAGTGGTTGGTGTAACCATCAATGGTTGAGGTCAACATTAGTGGTTGAGGCAACCATCAGTAGTTGGATAGACCATTGGTGGTCAAGCTGACCATTAAAAATTATTGTGTGTTAGGTTTACATTGATAAAATTTAGATAGATGGGATCACAAAAGGTAATTCTAGGAGATGGGTTTGTACTAGGCTAATTATGAAATATAAACAAAGTAAATTAATGATTAAAATCAAATACTTAGCTTATAGAAGGTTGGTCAGATAAATGGTTGAGCTAATTGGATTGTTGATAGAGTTTGACATGATTCTAGTAGAGTAATGGTACTTGGATATTGATCAAGGGATGATGGCAAGTTATCTCTCTGACATGATGGCTAGATAACTAGATTGCTAGAAGGACACCTATAAAAAAATCTCTGGATGCAAAAACTCTTGATCCTCTCTTCTTATAGGCAAGGAAGGAGAGATACAACAAGACATTAACTAGGCTTTCTAATTATAACTTATGTATGAAATGGCTTGTACATGGATTTAGACAAGCTAATTATAAAAAATAAAGGTGGAGTTAAGGGTGAGTTAATCTAGTTTAGATGGTGGAACCTAACCATCGATGGTCAAGGTGACCATCAATAGTCACCCTAATCATTGATGGTCAAGTTTCAAAAATAGGGTTGGTAAAAATGTGGGTTTTAGCCAATAGGTCAACTGACTTTGGTTAGGCCTAGTTGTTGGTCAAAAGGCTAATGGTAGCCTCCAAGGGGGTCCTAAGGTGGTCTAGGATAATTATGATATTTGAAACCATCATGTGAAAATTTATGGTGTCTACATTTTACCCCTTTTTATTATGTAGTTTTTATCAACAAGCTGTAAAAAAAAATGGATTTTGGGTCAAATGTCAAGTTACCTCGAGTATGGGAAGAGGTGTTCCCCCTCAAATCAAGAGTCGATGAGGTAAAATGGAATTAGGTATGGGTTTGATAAGGTGAATGAAGGTGAACATCATGAAGGTAGGTGATAGGTTGTGCACTAAAGTATAGAATTGCACATAAAGTATGATAAAAGGTGTGATATCAAAGATCATGCATAGAATAGGTTGCCATAATTGGTAAAAATAAAGGTCAATGCTAGAAGGACAAGAGACAAGTGGACTGCATGATTGCATTTAGGCATGGTAGTTGGGTACACTTGTAAACATAAGTGCCCTTGGTAATGTTTATATTCCTATGGGTATCTAAGGTAGGAATTACTCCTAGTAAACATAAACTAGTCAGGTGAAGTCATGGATATTTGAGGTAAGAAGTACTTTCAAGAAGATACAAGTGGGTATGGTATACACAAGGTAGCACATGTTTAAAAGTGGTTAATATGGAGATTTTTGTCACTATGGTTAAAGTTATAAGCAAAATTCATTTTAAAATGCATGTTAATTGGGCTAAAATGGACCAATAATAGGATGATGAAGTACTACGTGAGGTGGAAAGAGAAGGTAGTCTCTATGGGTGGGTGCCTGATAGGTTGGGTTAAAAGTGTGCTTGCTTGAGGTTAAATCAAATGAATTTACATAGCCTAATTGTTGGTGGTTAAGGGGCCAAAAGGAAACTATTGGCGATCACCTTGACCATCATAGTCAAGGTCAAACCCTAAAAAGCATCATGGTCAAAAGTGAATCCACTTGTTTTATTAGTTCATTTTCTACTATTGATTTGTGAGCTCTATATTTTGTCATTTTAGGCAAAAAAGTGGCTGACAGTGAGTGCTAGTTGATAAAGGTGATTTTTGGGTTGACCAAGTGGATCAAGTGGACCAATGACTATGTAGGGTGGGTGTGGATGTAGATGAGTAGTGGGCCCTAGGATTCTTGCTCAATGATAGTCGAGGAATGAGGTATGGGCTACATAAAATTGGTAGAGTAGTTTGATTTTATATTGGTATAGTAGATTTGAATTCAATTTTTGTTTGTTTATTGGGCTTGATCTAGATGTTCCCTAGGGTAGGTTTTGGTTTTGGGTGTTAATGGGCAGTTAATGTCCAAATTGGGAGGGTAGGCTAGTTAAGGGTAGGTTGGGGTAACAATAAAAGGGGATTGTTTGGTAGATGGTATTTTGGTTGGTGGGTTTGGGTAGGTTTAGGTTTTTGGGTATTCCACTAATGGAACACCCATAATAACCATCGATGGTTAGGATTGACCATCGATGGTTAACATTTGTAAGGACATGGATGCTTGACCATCGATGGTCACCATGATCATTTATGGTTGCCTAGTTGAAAAATTGGTTTATGATATTGTTTAAAGTGTCTAAGGTATATTAGATGTTATTTTTTTGGTGTTGGTTGACCCTATGGGTTAAATGGTAGGTTTGGTGGGTAATAATGCAAAGTTTAAGGTTGATGGGTAAAGTAAAGGGTAGAGAAGTAGGTCATTATATAAGAATTAATGGTAAATAAGATAGTTGAAAAGGCAAAGTGCATAGGCAAAATAGTATAGGTGACTAAGTTATGTTTTGCCATCGAATATTATAGGCCCAAGAGTAGATATAGATGACAGATCAGGTGCCGCATATCTTTACCAAGGTTCACTAGGGTATGCCCCCAGTATATTGGGCACATATGGAGGAGGTCAGTTTGAGAGAGATGAAACACTACCAAGACATGCCTAATGACGTCGTGATGATCATGGTCCTCATCAAGATATGGGATGCAATCGTGAACACATTCCTATTACCCACTAGTGAGATGACCATCTTACCAAAGGACATGCATAGGATCACTCAGCTACCCCTTTTAGGTGATATGATATATCACATTGAGTAGGAGGAGTGAGAGGAGTTATTAGAATTGATATATAGAGATGACCAAGATCATGTTAGGTGACATGTTGAGGGTTTTAGTTACTCTATACTCTATCAGAGGGTGAGGGGTGAGAGGAGACTAATGACAATGATGATGATGGTAGTTTTGTGCTTTGATCTTCCAAACTTGAGTAGTGGGAGGTTTTTGTAATTACTACTAGGGGTATTAGTAAAAATGTTGCTCTGATGCATAGTGTTTGAATGGGTACCTATGTTACTTTTTTAGATATACATGGAGCTATGGGGATTTAAAGCTCATAAGAGGTACGACATTAACATTAGGCTTATCTTACATTGATGGGCCTATGAGCATATTTGAGTGCTAAGGTTGACGGTGCTACTGTGGGATGGGTTTGATCAGATAGACTTCCCAATTGGTTTTATATGGTGGAGAGATGACTTTGTCATTTAAAGTATAAGGGAAGGAACTAATAATGTATATTGGTTGAGAGGGCTTATATGAGATTTGGTTATTGATGATGTTACCTAGCAACAATAGGTGGATCTTTGGTAGAAGGGATGGGGAGGTAGAGCTCATCCCGTTTAACAAGGTTTGGAGATAGTTTATCCTGGTTTAAGGTATCCTGGGCTTATTTACCAAATATAGGTGGGAGGATGTAGAGGTCTTACTACCTGAGCCGCATCGAGTACAAAATTTAATTGATCATGAGGAGCTACCCATGAGGCCAATGATTGATGATGTAGGTTTTCTAGATGGTTACCCTTCATGGTACCAGGCTCTATAAGTAGTAGCAAAATTTGGTGGAGATGATGGTGGTAGGATATAAATGGATGTGGACCAAACTAGGAGAGGATGGCAGAGGGCATAGGTATAAGGGGATACTCCAAATGCATAGGAAAGAATGGAAATAGATGTTACACAAGCATATGTTGTAATATTATAGGGTCAGGTAGCTACATATAGGGTCAGGTAGTGATACTTATAGGTGATAGGGACTAGGATAAAACTTCAATAGCCTTGATCACCCAGGAGAAGAATCCTTAAAATAGGCTAGAGGATGAGCCACATAATCTATAGGACCACTGAGCACCATCCCCATGGCATGATACCTAGCCACAGTGGAGTTACACTATTATGAGGTTATAGTCCTAAGGTGATGTCTTGATGAGCCCTGATGGGGTGAGTATAAATCTAGTTTAGCAGGTGATACTAGTGTGGTGACACTAGGTCAGTGGGATAATTTCATAGGTGGATTGATATGTATTGTAGGGGGATAAAAACCAGGACCTAGTGGTGTTTTAGGAGACAGTGGTGCCCCAAGGGCATAAACATGACATAGGTTATGAGATATTATATTGTGATTTATATAATTTTGATACTGAACTACAAGTTGATGCAGTGAGATGTACATTTTTAGAGAGAGACATGTATATTATTGTATACATTATGATGTTAGACTTCATGATTTATACATATATCCTTGTTTATTGCTTATGGTCTATGTTTTAATTTGATGTGATTTTTATGATGCGATGTTATATTGATCACTGATGATGTTATTTTGATTATGCTTATGATATGGATATTGGATATTGATGTAGACTCACCTAGTTAGGCATGTGATGGATTTTATTTATGTTGATAATGATGATTATATTATTTATGGTTATGATGATGATGTTTATGATAAAATTTAATAAGTATATGATTCGTTATTTAGATTTAGATATGTGTTGAAAATGGTTGATTGCTTGATTGTTTATGAATGTTTGAATTTGATATGATGATGGATATGCTAATGTTGTATGTTTTTACTTATGATACATGCTAATATGTTGTGTTTATGATCATGGTTATTGCTACTTTAAGGTAAAACACATAAAGTAAGTTTGAATAACAATGTTAGATGTTTGACAAAGAAAATACTCCAGATAGAAAATGTCTAAGTGGATATATCAATTAGTCATAATAGGATAAGAAGAGGATACGATGCTTCTTCTTTGATAAAGATTAAAACAAAATCAAAGTTGGATTGGCTTAGGGAACATAAGCCCATTAATTTGTTTGCATTAATGTTAGTTGGTTAAAAAGGTGTCTTGATAACATAATGTTAAGTGAGATCAAAATCCCTTTCTTATAGTGTATAAAGAGGAGATGGATGAAAGATGAAACCTTCTTATGAGACTAACATGCCTCATTTGTAGGTTTTTAAAGAGTAAATATAAACAAGTCTATATCATATAAAGTGTAGATTGATTGATGTAGGAAGTCTACTCATGAGAGCTAATTACGGCTTCTAGAATTATTTTTCTTATGAGATCCGATTATGGCTTTTAAAAACAAAAAATTAATTTTGCTTTTACTTGATAATGGGTCTTTTACTTTTTGGGGAAGCTGATCGATGCGAGAAGCTTCCAAGAAATTACTTATTCTTACAAATTCCTTACTCAACTATCCTTCGAGGGGGTGGTCTAAGTTTGTGTGATTTATTTAATACCTTTGATATCTATCCTCCAAGGGATACATCCACCTTACTTGGAGAGATTTTGAATATGTTTTAGATAACTATCCTTTAAAAGAGCAATCTACAAATTTTAGGAATAACCCATGATTGTTATTGGTTTGGTTTTTTGTGTTTTTCTTTGTTTGATTTCTATTGACATAGAATTGCTTATATAAGCTTAAGGGTTCACCTTTATGAAAAAAAAACTAGAAGCACAAGAAGGTTGATGAGGTGTAAAGAGGTTTTAGGTGATAATGATCATGGGAATCTACCTTGTAAAGGGGGAAAAAAGTACCATGCAAATCATGTCATAGGTAGAACCATGGTACCCATTGTTAAATATGAGGCCATGATTATGATAGATAATCACATGATTCAATTTTAATCAGATGCCCCTAAAATAGGGAGATGAATGAGGTTTGGAAACAAGGGATGAGCTTAAGTTAGACAAAAGATGAGCTTGATCCTTCTTAACAAAAGAAAGGACATAGATACAAAACATTGAGGGGCTCAAGTTCTAGGTTGTCTTCAATAGAGGATAACTAGTAAGCTCCTGATCCATACTTATAGGTAATGATATAAGGTCCAAGCCAATTGAAATAAAACTTGCCCCACTTGAGTTTCTCCATATTGGTGATATGTTGATTTTCCTTTAGGATGAGCTATCCAATGTTGAATTCTTACACTTTAACATGTTTTTTATAAGCACATTTAATGTACTCTTGATAGACATGAAGATGTGTAAGGATGGCTAAGTGATGCTCATCAAGGAGCTTAAGGTAGGCAAAATAGTTTTGATTTTATCATCCTTAGAAATGAGATCCTGTACCGATATGCAAAGAGAAGGTATTTGGACTTCCAGATGCAAGATAACCTTCACTCCAAACACAAGAGAGAATGGTTTAACACTCATAGAGGTTTAAATGCTAGTATGATATGCCCATAAAGTGAAAGAGCTATGCAAATGCCAATCTTGACCAAATGTATTGACCATTTTAGTAAGCATGTTGTTAAGAGTTTTGTTAGAAGCTTTGGCTTGTCCATTTTCTTGAGGGAAAGAAACTTAATTTAATCTTGAATGCATCAAAAAGACCCTAAAATTAATTGTTTTTAAAATATTTACCATTATCTATGATGATCTTGTGAGGAACACCAAAATGGCAGATAATATGATGGTTGATAAAGTAGATAATCTTTTCCACTTTGGTTGAGACTAAGGGAATAAAATCTACCCATTTGGTAAAATAATTGATCACGATGATGATAGAATGGTGTCACTGTGATGAATGGTAGTTAATTACCCTAATAAGGTCTAGAACCCATTATGAAAAGGGCTATGAATTAGTGGATATGTGAAGACTATAGCTAGGTGCATGATGTACATTAGCATGTTGTTGACACTTAACATACTTTTTCACATAATCACAATAGTCTTGGTTTAGGGTATCCTAGTAATAGCTAAGGTGAAGGATGTGTTTAACTATAAAAAAACCACTAAAGTATCCCCCATAGATCTCATCATGCATTTCTTTGATAACATGAGAGGCTTCATGACTACGTAGCCAATGGAAGAGGAGACCATCAAAGAAATGTTTATAAATAATTACCCCCATAATAGTATAATGTGAGGTATTCTAGATAAATGCTCTTTGATCATTCCAAGAAAGATCAGAGGGAATGATGGCAAGGTTGAAATAGTTGAAGGCCTACTGATACCAAAGGTCAGGTTGGGTCTCTTCCACATTGAAAATGGTAGGAAAATCTAGTTTGATATAGGAAGGCTAGGTAAGCCTACGGATAAAGACATATATCTTAGAGTCAGAGGGTGCAAAGGGAATCTGAGAGGTGAGGGAAGCTATGGTGTTGGAAAACTTGTTGGTAGATCGTAGGGTGGATTGGATATGATAGTGTTTAAATGATGTTAAGAGTTCATCAAATAGATATTTATACTATGCAAAACATCATTCTTACACTAGTAAAAGCCGTTTATTTGATTGAACACTAGTTGAGAGTCACCAAAGATGTTGACCATTTTGGCTCCCAAAGATGACATAGTTTGAAGGCCTATGACTAAGGATTTATACTCAACTATATTGTTGGTATATTCAAAATCTAGCTTGAAGGACAAAGGAAGAGGTTCTCCATCAAGGGGAATAAGGATGATGCTATCTCCCCCACCATGTTGACACTTAGATCCATTAAAGAACATGTTTATTTGATATGTGAAGTTTGCTTAAGAGAGGGTCATGATAGACTCATCAAGGAACTCAAGAGGAAGAGGTTAGTTGTCTACTAATGGTTCCTCAACTAATTGGTCAGGAATGACTTGCCCTTTAATTGAATTCTACTAAAGAAACTCAAGGTCAAACTCTATTAAAAGCATGAGCCACTTGGCCATACATTGGTTTTAGTATGGCTTGGAGTGCATATAATTAAGTGGGTTGGTGTTGGTTATGATATAGGTTTTGTGGTTAAGAAGGCAGTGGTGAATTTTGGTGGCCATGAAGATTAAATCTAAGCAAAGCTTTTTGATATGGGTTTACTGAGTCTCATATTATACAAGTGTGCAGCTAATGTAGTAGATAATTTAGTCTTTGTGTTATTCATCTTGATGGGCAAGCATTATCCCTAGGGAGTGGTTAGTGGTGGAGATATAAACGTAGAAAGGTTGGTCATCCTTAGGAGGGGTGAGGATAGGAGGTACTATTTGAGTGAATCAAAGGCCTTTTGACAATCACTATTCCACTTCAAAGATACATCCTTCTTCACAAGGTGATGGAAGGGTTGATATCAGTCTGAGAGTTGGGAGATAAAGTGATGAATGGATTGGAGCTTCCCCTATAGAATGTAGAGTTGATTAAGGTGGGTGGGAGGAGTCATGTCAAGGATTGATTTGATTTTGGCTAGATCAACTTCAATTCCCTAAAGGGAGATGATAAAGCCAAGGATATTTCTTGATAAGACCCCAAAATGCACTTTTTAGGGTTAAATTAGACATGGTAATGAATGAGGCACTCAAAGATAATCTTGAGAAGAACTAAATGATCCTTATAATATTTAAATTTTCCGAGAAGGTCATCCATGTAGTCTTTGATAATCTTATGGATAAGGTCATGGAAGATATAAGTCATGGCATGTTGGTAGGTTGCACCAGCATTCTATAGTCCAAAAGGCATGAATTTATAGTAGAAGGTTCCCCATGGGGTGATAAAGGTGGTTTTGTGATGATATTTGAGGGCAATTAGGATCTGATTATAACTCAAGAATCTATCTATGATAGATAACATCTTATGGTTGGTTGTAATATCAACTAGTTGGTCAATGCTTGGTAGAGGAAATTCATCTTTTAGGAAAATAAGGTTGAGGTCATGAAAGTCCACACAAATGTGTAGTCCTCCTATGACTTTGGTGATAGGCACGACATTTGAGACCTATTGGGGATAATTAATGAGTTGAATGAAATTGACAAATAGGAGATGTTGAAGTTCTTTGATGAGAAGGGCTATGTAAGGGTACATCCATCTAAGTTTCTACTTGATGGCTTTGGCATTGTAGTGGGTGACTATGTTATGGGTGGAAATGGAAAGGTTAATTCCTAACATATCACTATGAGACCAAGTAAATGCTATGCTATGGTTTTGGAGGAAAGAGGGGAAGTTCTAAAGTTTCTCAAAATTTAGTGATTGGCCAATTTTGACAATGTGGGGATTCTCCATAGTACCCAAGTTGATATCCATGGTGGATTCATTTAACATGGTTGAAGTCTCAAGAGGAAGATATTTTTAGATGGAAGAATTTAGGACACTAAGGTAGGTGAGAATGGAATCATCATCCTAACACTGAATAATGTTAATGATAGGAGAGTCATCTCCTATCATCTCAAGATGGGTCATAGGGATGGTTATAACTACCCCTTCCTTTTGATAAGTCAGGGGTTTGAGACTAATCATGTTGATGAAAAAAAAGTTATGGGGGATGATGTCATCCTCCTCAGACTTAGGTGGAAAAGAGGTTGGTGAGGAAGGGATATCTTCCTCAACAATGATGTTGGTAGGTGGTTTGGTTTTCCTCTTATTAGGTGGAATGAAACTAAGGCCATGTTTCTCATGAGGCTTTTTGGTTTCAATGAAAATCAGCTCATGTGGTCCATGCTCATATCATCCAAGACCAAATCCCTTTCAAGCACACTGATGAAGGTATGTTTTGGTGAAACTCAATTTATCTAGGTAGGAGAAGCTAATAGTGAATGGATGAGGTGAAAGAGATGTGGTAGAAGTGATAAGAGATTTGTTGGGTCCCTTATAGATGAAATGAGTTTGATAGTTTAGAGGTCCAAAGGAAAGAATGGCTCTAATATTGGAGTCATACTTCAGTTGGTGGTCAAGTTTTCCATACTCTTATGGAGTAGGGAAAACACTAAGGGTCAGGAGGTGATATTATCCCAGTCAAAGACATTAAAATGTGGATTCCAAGTGATTTGTGGTGGGGATTTGGTTTGTGGGGATGGATGAGATAGTAGTTTTCTCATTGGTGGAAGAAGATATGACATCAACTTTTATGATTGAAGGTTTGTCTTTGGCTAATGAGGGTGAGTTAGATAGAGGTAGGAGGACATCATCAAGTCAATAATTCATATTGAATGATGAGAAGGGACTTGGGTCAGCTTGTATGGTGATAACTAGACTTTTGTGCTCAAATTTGATGCAACAATAAAGGGTGGAAGGTACACAATCCATGGAGCAAATCCAAGGTTGTCCCAACAAAACATTATACTAGAATTCACCTTCCACTACATAAAAGAGTTTGGGGAGTGTGCAGGGTATTACATAGATATGAAGGACAATAGTTCCCAGAGTAGTGGCCATGGTATCATTGGAGGCTTCGAAGATGATTGAGGTTTTGGACATGACATTATTTAATAGTTTAATTTAATCATAAGCATGGGAAGATATGATGTTAATACTGAATCCCCCTTTAATCATGAACCATTTGATGTGGGTTTGGTTGATTTAGGTAGTGATTAAGAGAGAGGGGTCATCAGGATGGATAGAAGGTATTTTTGAATCCTTAAAGGTGACAAGGTTGGAAATTTAGAGAGTGCCAATAAAAGCTGCTAGAGGTTGAAGGTATTTAGGTTGGACCTATACTAATTGTAATGCCTCTATCATTACTTGATGATGATGAGGTGAAGTAGAAATAAACTAATATAAACTCATCTTTGTTGGGGTCTAATGGAGTTTTTTGAGCACCACTCTCCTAATTGATTTGGAGGGGTTAGATTGGGAGGTACCCAAGATAAATACCTTGGGTTTGGATGAAAGTCAAGGTGCTTGGGTGTGGTTTGGTTTGGAGGTAGAAGATGGATACATCCATGGAATGGACATTTTTACCTTCCCTTGCCCTTATCCTTTTGTTTTGATCTTTTGATCACATGGATAGTATGCATAAAGGCAAGAGTTGGGGTAGGAGATTGGCTTGGTTCCTCACCACTCTGAGGTGAGAATGAGGGAGTAGGTAGGTATTGGGCATTGGTTGTTACTAGCTAGTTTGGTGATGGGCTCATGAGAGGTTCATTGGTTAATAGGTCATCCTTATCATAAAGCTAATGGATTATGGTTTGGAGAGATTTCTAATTCTCTGTGTCATGCCCAGGTGTTTTATGGTAAGAGCACACTTGGTGGTTATCATACCAAACTAGTTTTGGACTAAGAGGGTCAAGTAGTCTGATAGGAGGTAAGGTCAAATAATAAGCTTGCAATAACCTTTGAAAAATAGTCGACTAAGACTCAACTAAAAGTGGCAAGGGTTTATAGGTTTTGGCTTTGGTTGGTAAGATGGAAGTCTTTTTAGAAGTAGGCTTGGTGATAGAAGGTTTGGATAAGGTGGCATCATTAGTTGATGGTTTTGGTTTTGGTAAGGTGGAGGTTGATAAGTTGGAGGTAAGAGGTTTTAGGGTGGGTATTTTCATTATTTATGGATCAGTAAAGATGGGTGTGTTAGAAAGCAAGTGTGTTGGTATAACCAACATAGGTGGTTGGGTTTTGGTTGAGATAATTATATTTTAAATCAAATTGGAGGGATGAGGCCCTAAAATAGAGTGTAATGTTGAGGGAGGTAGAAGTTTGTCCATCTAGCCTTTCATTGGCTTTACTTCCTTGGATGATTTGGATTGGTGTTTATTTGATGGGTCTAGTGTGGTGAGCTCTAGTTTCAAGGATGGCTGATTAAGACTCTACATAGGGAAGATGGCAAGGTTTTTAGTTGGTTGAGTGGGTTTGGTTAGAGAGGATGATTTTGTTGTTTGAGATTTTGCTGCTTTGGATGGTTGAGAAATGGTTGGGTTGGTAGAGGTTTTTACTAGTTTTGTTGATAAGATAGGGGATTGGATAACAAGAGTGGTAGGTTAGTCAATTAGTGAGGTGGTTAAAGGTACTTATTTGGTAACATAAGGGAGCCCCAATTGATACCAAAAGGTGTCTTGATCCATGTTAGGGTTGGAGATAAAATCCAACTCTAGAGAATATCTTATAAACTAGTCTTATTCCCTGGATAATGAACTCAAAAGATAAAACCATAGGTTGAGAAAGGGGAATGATGGCATCAAACTTTTCCTCAATCAAAGGATATAAGGTTTGGATGGGTGACTCCTCTGTGAGAAGTGAAAACATGGTATATTCCTCTTTGGGAATGATCTACAAAGGGGCATTGAGTTGTTTGATAGTTGAGGGAGAAGGTAAAATGGTTACTTGTCTTGGTATGTTAGTTGAAGGAGTGGTTAATGACTCCAATACTTCAAGAAGTAGAGGAAGGGAATAGGCTGATTCCTTATCTTGGGTCTTAAAAAGGGGAGAAGGTAACTCCACTACCTCAATAAGTGGAGAGAGCAAAAAATAGATAGATTGGGTGGTAGGTTCTTTAGCAATAAGCATGTCAAGAACCATATTTATGGTATGGGTGTCATGAGAACATTCAACTTTGTTTCTCTCATTTTTGTAGGTACATGATTAGGAAAAGGTTATCTAAAGATGACAAGGGATTGTTTTGGGGGTATGTTGGGGTTGTCTAACATAAGCTCTCCTTTGTAAATGAGGGATTGGATAATGCTTTTGAAGGCATTACACCTACTAACATCATTCCATACTACTTGATATAAGGCACATAGATCATTTTCATTGTACTAGTTAGGTGCAAAATGAGAAGAATCAAAATTTTGAGGAGGCTTGATAAGAGGAATTTATATGCTATTAGCCTTTAGTAACTTCTCTAGGATTGAAGCATAAGATTCCCCAAGTGGAGAAAATTGCTTATGATTATTTCAATTTTGGTTTCTTGTGTTTTATTTTGAGGAGTTAGAGGAGTTTGGTTGATTTATAGATGGTGTAGAAGTGGTTTTAAGGATAACCAAGCCCCTATTTCACTTTCTTTTTGTCCTAATGTTGATTTGGCTGCTTGGTTAGAAGAAGAGGCCTCATTAGTTTTGTAGGTAGAGTTTTTGTTTTTAAATTTTAACTTTCCTTCATTGATGGCTCTATTTTCTAGCTTATGCACCATGGTCAAAGATTTGTCAAAGGTTTTGTAACAATGAATATGAAATTTTGAGGAGATGTGCTTGGCACATGCCTGAGAAAAAAATTCTATCAATTCAGGTTATGGTAAAGAGGAGGGTTGATTGATCAGGGTCCTCCAATGAGCTATAAAATTAGCAATAGATTCACCATCAAATTGATGGATAGAGTAAAGGTCAGTGATGGAAAATTTCTTATAGATGTTTATCAAAAAGAGATCCAAGAAAATTTAAGCTATCTTGGTGAAGGAGAATAAAGAGTGTTTGGTTATGACACTATACCAGTCTAATGTTAGACTAGATAGGGACATGGGGAAGGTATGAAAAAGGAGGGCATTATCATAGGTAATAAAATAACATGCATGCCTAAATGACTTGAGGTGTTTTTGGGGATCCTATTTACTCTAAAACTTAGAAAATTTGGTGAGTTCTCACTAAGGAGAATATGGTCTAATAGGGATAGATAGGTGAATGGTTCATTACAGATCTGGTGATATAATAAGATGTTGTGAACACCATATATAGATGACTCTAAAGTAGTCATATTATCAATTAGAATTTTCATTAGATCTATTTAGGGTTTTTCATCTCAAATGTTTTAAGATGCATATTTTTGTGGTGATTGGGTGATATAATAATAGTTAGTAGGAGGTTGAGGGGCTACCACATATTGGTACATATACACTAGTGGCTAGGTGAAATATATGTAGGGGTAGGTGGATGTAAGTGGTTGGGTAATATATAGAGGTACATGCCCTTGTGGGTTGGGGATGTAACTTGGGTTTGGTTTAATGGGAACCTATTAGTTAGAAGTTATGGTTGGGTTGGTAATAAAAAGAAGGGTAGTGACCTTTGTATTGATTAGTGGTGGGGTAGATGGTATAGACACCACAATATTTTGAAGTGGGGTAGTGGTTAGTAGATTAGGGGTAGCCAAAGGAAGGTTAGAAACACTATTGATAGGTACTCCCATGATGAGGGGAGTATAGGTGGTTAGTCTTTGGGTTGCTCTTAAGGTAGAGGAGTTATTGGTGGGGGTGGAAGGTATAAGGGTGCTTTTAGGTTGGGCAGGTTGGTTTTCCATAGTGTATCAAAGGGATTATTAGTAGATGAATAATATTGGGTAGTCAATTGTTGGGTGATGAATTTGGAAATAAAATTATTTCCCATAAGGTGGGAAAGCATGCCATAAGGTAGGTTCACAAGTAGAACCAAATCAGGGGTATGGTGAGGCATGGCATTAAGATAATGCTAGAGGGCCACAGGATTGTTATCTAAGAAGGTGGCAAAGTCTGTATCTCCTTGGGGAAATTTCCAAGGGGAAAAAGGACTTCCTAAAGGATATGAATATTTATATAGTTTAGAAATGTACTCCATGGATGAGGAGGTAGAAGAGGTTGATTGGTTTGGTGATGGGTTCTTTTTTGCTAGGTTCCTTTACTACTAGCGAGTTAAAACCATACAAGTTTAGGAAGAGAGAATACACAAAAAATATCATGACTAAAATAGAGCTAATAAAACAAATGATCAATGAAATAAATCACACTCTAAAAGTATGATAATTCCTAAAGTTCCTTTTAGTCTTTATTTTAGCTTATGCCTTAAGCTTTCAAAAAATTGTGTGATTTCACTTAGGCTGATAAAACATATACTAGAAAATAAATATATGGTTGGTTTTAGGTTATTTAGGCTCTCAAAAGGATATATATTTAAAATAAATATGTGGCTTGGTATTAGGGCCCACCCCCTCACTTCACACATTGTAGCGATAAGGGTGTCAGGTGTTTAGCCAATATATAATAATTTCTAGAGTTTATACTCAACTAGAGAGCTGAATTGGTTCTCCCCTTGGTAATGACCTCCAAGTAGGATTATCAGGAAAGGGTAAGGTGACCACTAGGTGATGAAATAATGGTTAGGCCTTGTCTCAAGATGTTTGATATAGATGGTTTGATTTAGTGTGTGATACACATGATGTTGTGATCGAATTACTTTGCTTTAATTTAAACTATGTGAGCTTAACTTATAAGCAAGCAATGGATGCACTTAATTTTAAGACCAAAATAAACTTTGATTTCACTTTATGAGCATATAATAGGGAGAAGAGCATACAAATGTAAACAAAGGAGACCCAACTAGAGACTCAAGGGTCCCACTATGTGTGCCAGAATGTTTCAATGAATTTCAACTTATATTTCAAAAAAAGAAGAAGAAACTTTATATGGGTATGGTTGAAAAACTTGTTTAATTATGCATGTGTTGAATAAAATGATTGTGAAGAACTCCTATTTGGATTGGGAGGATTCCCTTCAAATAAGATAAAACTAAAGGAAATAGTTGGTTAGATAGATGTCCAGGTGGATTTCCTAACACTAGCTAGATCCTAGAAGCATGAGCTTCTTCAGGGGCTATCAATCCACATGTTTTAAATAATTAAGTTTAGAAAACAAAAGGTAAATTGCTTGCATCAATAATCAAAAGGTACTAAAATTTAACATAATAAATGCTTGATAAAAAATGACTAATATAGTAATGAACAAGCTAATACTAAAGCTAAACGAGTCAAGTGTGCTTCAAAAAATAGGTTGGGGGTCTGTGAATAGGTAGACAAAAAGAAAATTGGCTTTGGTTGAGGGTAAGTGGGTGACAATAGCTTGCTATTATTTCCTAACATAGTGACCATTGATGGTTGGTGTGACCATCAGTGGTTGAGGAGACCGTCAGTGGTTGAGACAACCATCAATGGTTGGATACACCATCGATGGTTAAATTGACCATTAGTGGTTACTATGTGTCATGTCTAGGTTAATAAAAGTCAAATTAATGAGATCACAAAAGGTAATTTTGGGAGATAATTTTATACTAGGCTGATTATAAAATACAAATAAATTAACTGAATGATTAAAAATAAATACTTAGCTTACAGAAGGTTGGTCAGATGAATGGTTGAGGTGATTGGCTCGTTGATAGAGTTTGACATGATTTTGATAGAGTAATGGTACTTGGATATTGACCAAGGGATGATAACAAGTCAACTCTATGATGTGATGGCTGGATCACTAGATCGTTGGAAGGACACCTATAAAAGAAACTCTAGATACCAAAGCTCTTGATAGTTGTGGATGGATTTTCACCTCCTGCTCCTCTCTTCTTATAGGTAAGGAAGGAGAGGTGTAACATGATGTTAATTGGTATTTATAATTATAATTAACACATGTAATGTCTCACATGCATATTTAGACAAGCTAATTATAAAAAATCAAGGTATAATTAAGGGTGAGTTAAGTTGGCTTAGATAGTGGAACCTGATCATTGGTGGTCAAGGTGGCTGTCGATGGTCACCTTGACCATCGACAGTTAGCAGTCAAAATTAGGGTTGGTAAAAAGGTAGGTTTTAGCTATTAGGTCATTTAACTTAGGTTAGGCCTGTTTATTAGTTAAAAGGCTAATGGTTGGGCCCAAGGGGGTCCCTAAGGTGGTCTATGGGAATTGAAACATTCAAAACCATCATGTATGGATTTCTAGTGTCTACACTCTCAAAGTTAACTGATTATCCCTACACTCCACATCTCCCTTTAGTTTGGTAAAATTATTGTGGAAACTTGATATCTCCACATCTCGTGCTTTAATATCCTCATACAACTTATGAATCAATGTTTGATACTATTGTGATCTCGTTGGCCCTGATGCTCCAAATCTATCTCTCCTCTCTATATGTGTTTTTGGTGATGACCTCATCTATGTATCATCACCATATCACTCCACATCAATATCAATAATAACCAAAGGATTATCTCCTCTTATGACAAGATCTTCTATAATAGCTCTCATCTTTGTATCCACACCTATCTCATGTAATATCTTTGTATCCTCTAACTATGTAACGTCCATACCCTCTATACAGGTCTTCTCTATCCTCAATCCCCTCTGGCCATATCATTGTCCCCATCTCCCTCCTCTCTATCCTATAATAGATCTCTTGATCCTCACTCCTAGTGTTGTACCTCATGGTTATCTAGTTAAGTTGGCTATCAATCTCTTTATCCAAGTGTGTGGAGGAGCATATGGTATTATGAGTCTCATCAACTGCTATCTAACCCACCACTCTATATATTCAGCCATCACCCCATGTCAATAAAATACCTCCTATTAACCCATGTAATGGTATGAACATGTGTCCAAATATGCTCAATAATCATTGGATCAATAGTAATACCCCACTGTGTTCTCTATTTGACTGATCATGCAAACACATGTGGCCCTACTAAAATGTGCTACATCTAGATAAACTATTTCATAACCCTATTAGGCCAGTATCTCTTAATGATATAGTTATGAACTCTCATGATGTATGATTGTGTCATCATATAGTCCATGCATAGTCTGTCATGTGCCTACTAGAAGTCTATCTATCAATATGGCCTAAAGGTGATTTGATCTTCACCCACATCATCCAAGGCTCTCAAATAAAACTCTAGATCTCTTAAGTGTGGCCTTCATGTACCTATTATCACATGCCAGTTGTATGAAATAGGCTCATCCTATGTTCTAGTGGTCATATGTTGAACTAGCTAGTGTACCATAATATGGTTCCAAACCTTATTTCAAACCTTAGTGATTTTTCTCTCCAAATGAATGATTTTGATACTCCATCCATTGATTTCATAACTTGAATCACAAATTTTGTAGTTGAAATCCTTAATTTTGCACTTTTAAAAATTTCTCTCTCCTCTTTGATGATTTAGCTATCCATTTTAACGATTTCACCACTCTATCCTATAATTTTGTAATTTACCCAAATTAATTCTTCCATGTAATTTTTCTACCTTAATATATGATTTTACTATTCAATTTGATGATTTATCTACTATGTATAATGAATTAAAAAATACTCTATTTTATTTCTAACTAATGATTTCATGACCTTGATTATCAATTTTGCTTCCTAGATCAACTATTTTGCAATTATAATCGATGATTTCACAACTTTCATTACCAAAATTACAACTAAGCTACTTGTGAATTCATTCATCATAACTTTAATTAAAATAAATGCATTACAATCATAGAGTTGGGGTTCAAAATTATACTTATCGAAGGTCTGCTCCTCTTAAGTCCTTGATATTTCCTCATGGATTCACTATGGTGCAAATAAATAGGGGTCCAATCTATTTTCCTCAACGAACTCAGAGCCAAATCATTAACTCATAAATTTCTTCACAAATCTCATAAGAAATCAAATTGCACAAATAAATTTCTAATTCCCCCTTCCTCTACTTATACCCTCACCTTAATTCAAATATTTTCCCTCTAAATCCTTATTTTCATATTTTTCTTCAAATTTTTGGATAATATCCATTAAATAATATGAATCTATATCAAATGCTTACAACTATCCATTTTGTAATTATTTAAGTCAATTATATAATCTATATGAATCTTTATCAAATACTTACAACTATCCATTTTGTAAATATTTAAGTCCCAATTTTAGATCCACAGCTCACCATCAGTGGGATATATCATTCCCACATCCGCTCACGTGACCCTTAAGTTTTGAGCAACAACCAAGTGTGTAGTCTTAAAATTGTAATTTTTTTTTTAAATTTCTCTAGGTTTCATTACTAGGGAAACTTATTTATACAAACCTTAATTATGCATGTACAATATCAATTCTACTACTTTGATTTATTGATGGTCTTCATCACTTAATCATTTTTTCCTTTTTCATTCATTTCGAGTATTTGTCTACTCTTCTCGTATAAACACTCAAAGGGGAACCATCACATTCATTTTCATTAATCTAGAGCAATTTTTTTCTATCATCAATGCTCTACTTATTATACTATTCTTTGAAATGATATTGATTCTTAATACCATTTCAAAGAGGGGAAAATGTAAACACCTAAATTTTATTTAGTGTCAGCATACACCCATTAACACTAATTGTTTCTCAACAAATTTAAATTCAAATTCAAATTCATGTCATTTAACTCTAAACTGAAATAATTGAATAATTCAAAGTTAATTAATTATACACAATTTTAATCTAAATTTAATTCATAAATCTAGATTTTCTACCTCATTATGACATCTTCCACCTTTATCTCCCTCATATGTTGACTCACTCAACCAATCTATTAACTTCTTCAACTATCCTCAAGTCACCCCTTGAATTGTCAAATAAATTGACCCATTCTTAGTGACTCAACTAACCAACTCCTTGATTCTCTGAACCAGTTGAACTGGTCATCATTCTCATCGATGAGGACTCATTCTCCATCATTGATTATTTAGATAATTTGAAATATTTAAATAATCCTCTTCCATCTGATATGTATACAATCCATCATTTTCAATCATCCACCTTCAAGTTAATGAAGTACTTTCAAAATTTTAAGTGAATTTGAAGTAAATCAAAGCCATCAAGAGTGCATTTTATTATCAATACATTGCCCATTCACTATTTGCATTGGAGAAAAGATTGAGCATCCACATTCCACACAAAGAGTAAATCTACCATTAATCGCACAGTAGATAAGGTGATAAATTTTTCATGTGTTTGTATGATTTTAAACATGATCCTCAGGTTTTGTATTCTAAAATTACTTATTTTTTTAAGGAATTAAAATTTTATAATTGCTATTTTGATAATGATCTCTTTGTTAAAATTGGAAATAGTCATTTGATTCTAGTTGTAATATATGTTGATGATTTGTTGATTAATAACTATCTATCTAGTTTAATTCATAAATATAAAGATAATCTAAGTCAAATATTTAAAATGATTGATTTAGACATTCTGCATCATTTTTTAAGAATGACTATATTTTAGGATAAACATTTTATTATTGTATTTTAATCTCAGTATGTTCATAACCTTCTTGTTAAGTTTAACATGTTTGATTGTAATTCTTCTTCTACTCTTATTGAAGTTAATGTTAAACTTGATCTAAAACATGAATGTAAAAAAACTAACCCTACTTTATATAAATAGTTGATTGGTAGTTTAATTTATCTAACCATTACTAGACCATATATTTCATTTATTGTTGATGTTACTTCTATATTTATGTAAAATCCATATTTAGATTATTAGAAATTAGCTAAATGAATTATTTGTTATATCAAAGGAATAATTAATTTTATTTTTTTATTGATAATATTAAATTATATAGTTATTGTGATGTTGACCATGTTGGGGATATCATAAATCACAAATTTACTTATGGATATGTGTTTAAGTTTGGTGCAAGTGCTATCACTTAGAGTAGTAAGAAGTAATCTATTATCTTTATCTCTTCTATTGAAGTAGAGTATAAAAGTGCTATGGAAGCTACCAAAGAAGCCATGTGGCTATGAATGTTTTTAGGAGAAATTAATTTGGATGTTTCTCACATTACCATCCTTCATTTTGATAACAAAATTGTATAACTTTGATGAAAAATGTATTGCAGTACCAAAGAACTAAACATATTGAAGTTCATGTGCATTTTATCTGATAGAAAGTCTTCAATGGTGATATTGATACGAAATTCTATCCTAAAAATGAATAAGTAGCAAATATATTCATAAAACCATTTAGTGCTACCAGGTTTTATCAGTTTTATACAATGTTAGGCCTCTTAAAGTTGTCATTGGGGAGAAGTGTGCATGATAATGTCACTTTCTGACGGCCATGTATTTCTTCTCTTTCTCTATACTTCTTCTCATTGTAAAGTACTTTAAACTTCATGTAGAAGTTATGTGATTTGAGTAAAATTTATATGGAAGTTTTAATTTTTTACCCCAATACATTAAAAACATACTTTGTAATGGAGGTCCTTATATTATAAAAGTCTCTAAATGTACTTAGTGATTATTCATGAGAAATTGTGATATGTAGTCTCATGATCATGCTAGACTAAACTTATTTTTGAGTAGATTATGGATAATCAATTCATTTTGTTTCAAAAGGTGGTGTTTAACATGATGAAGGTTTTTAAATCCTTCAATTGTGTACATAGTACAATTCCTTTCTAAGGTGATTATGACATTTATCCCTAGTTAGCATTAAAGGGAAATGTTAGAGCATTTAATTCTAAGTGAGATTATTAACGCTTAGTCTTGGTAAAGTTATTAAATAATAATATATTATTTATTAACATGACATGGAAACATCATCAAAATAAATAATAAAGTTATAATTATTTAATAAGTTACCAAAATTTAATTAAATGACTTTATAAAGATGGATGGACCCATTATTTTTACAACGGTCAGCTCACTTGGTATTTCACTATAAATAAGATTTTGCCCTTATTATGAAACCTTTTGAATTTTAAATTAATTATCATATTCAACTTACATGTTTTATGAAGTCCATTATATGAAAAAGTGATAAGGCAGAAGAATTTGTATTGGGGTTTATTATTGTTTCTCAATCATTGAATATCACTCGTAGATTTTTTACTTCTTAAAAGTTTTCCCACTTTAAATGATTGTGTATTGTGTCAATTCTTTGTGCTCTTTGCCATCATTTATACATCAAGATACAATATATATATATATATATATATATATATTATGTTGATTTTATCATAATTAACAAGATTGGTCAAAAATATTGAAAGAGAAAATCAGGGAATTTTGCTCAATAATTTAAAAAATAACATTTTTAGGTAGGTACACCATCTAGTGATTAGGAAAAAATTTAGAGGCTATTTATAGCCAAAATACTATAAATAGATATTTTAGATTTAAAAAATGATTAATTTTATAAAAATATACATAGGTCAAATAGCCTCAAAATTATGTAATTTCTTATACATGTATTTAAAATTGCCTTGTAGATTATATGTGGTCTTATTTTTAGACAAAAATTTTACCATAATTATTATGCATGCATGATTTTGATTCACCAAAATTTTTTTACAAGACATATATTGGTTAGTCTAGAATCACCAAGAATATATATATACATATGTGTGTGTGTGTGTGTGTGCGCGCGAGTGAGTGATAAGGGTCACCTAGGACATACTAAACTTAATAGAATAATTATATTTTAGTCTATGAAAATGTTTTGAATATTCTTTGGCACCATTCATAAAACTGAGTAAAACAAACATGTTCTCTTTATATGGTTTTAATAACTAAAAAATTTAATAATAAATAATTTTCAAACCTAATATTTATTTTGTTTCTAATATTGAATGTGGTGCAGGTAGAATTAAAGCTACAGGTATTGAGGTGTAGATTTTCTCCTATTTTTTAGTGAATTGGCACCAACATATTAAGGGGACCTAAGGGAAAAATTAATGTTGGTTAAACACGTCACCTGTGGAATTAATGTAAGTCATTCAAATACATATGTGATAGTTTTTTTATTTTTTTAATCATTTATTTAAGATATTAGTAGAAGTGAAGCTATGGTAGTCAAAATATTGGGATGAGAGATTAGAAATGAAGGTACATATAATTTCTAAGCTAGTTTTCTTGTGATTGAAAGATATACAATTGTAATCTTTTATTTTTAAAGACTGTGAATAGTTGTTTACATGCACATTCATCTATCTTGAAATGAATAAATATAATAATAGGTTCCATGAAAAATATTTGTTTAAAGATATTTTCTCAAAACACTATGCATGTTGGTTTTTTTAGAAATTTCATGTATATTTGTAAATATTTTTCTAAAACTCAAAATATGTGAAATGAGTATGGAAATATGGTTAAAATGATCATGAGGATTTGTTGCATTTATTCATTTTATTCTTTGTGTATTGTTTAAAAGAAGTATCTTACATGCTATTATTTTTTAAAATAATTAGTTTTTTATTTGTTTAAAAGAAGCATGTGGTAAAGACCAACCACATAATATAATTTATTTTGTTCTTTGTACATTATTTAAAATAAGTATCTTGCATGTCATTGTTTCTTAGAGGAAATCGATTTCTTGTTTATTTAAAATAAGTATGTGGTAAAGACCAACCACATAATATAATTTATTTTGTTCTTTGTGTATTATTTATAATAAGTATTTTCCATGTCATTATTTCTTAGAAGAAATCAATTTCTTATTTGTTTAAAAGAAGTATGTGGTAAAGACCAACCAAATAATATATTAAACTGAGTATTAAAAAAATTGTGAAAAAAAACAAGGGTATAGAGTATAAATAATAAAATGACTATGAGACTACAGGGAAAGACAACTATAAAAAATGAGGATGTCATAACAAAAAATATATAATTATTAATTTAAGTTTATTGTGTCCTTATATATATATATATATATATATATATATATATATATATATATATATATATAGTTTAGGACACAATAAACTTAAAGTAATAATTATATATTTTTTGTTGACATCCTCATTTTTTATAGTTGTCTTTCCCTATAGTCTCATGGTTATATATATATATATCATTAGGGTTTTGAAAATTGAAAAAACTTGTTGAAAATAATGCAAAGTATATAAATGATCACTTTTTAAATAGTGGTTTGTCATCATTAAACATTTTGATGATATTTTTGAGAAGATTTTGTTTAAAATGAGTATTTGATTATTTGACATACTTAAAATTAAAAATATTGGTTTCATATTTTTGAAGATACAGTTGTATATATTTTTATAGATACATATATGAAACTCATAGAGCTAGGAATTTGTATGGATTTAAGTTTTATGTATTTTATTATGGTAAATTTACCATTTTATTAAAAGTGGCATGAGGATTGTGAAAGAATAATACATGGTTTTCTTAGGCTGGTAGTTGTTATTTTAGTATGGTTGTAAAGAGGATATAATGATTGATTTTTATGCACAATGATTGTTATATAAGTATTATTTTCATTTTAATTCAAATTGAAAAAAATTATGCATTATATTTTTAAGATTTGAAAATTAGGAAGTATTTTAGCTTAGTTGTATAAAATACTTATTTTTGTATACTTTATTAGATGTTACAATGGAATCTAGGTTCAAATGATTTAGGGAGAGGTGTTTGGGGTAGTGATGATGATCAACATAATTAGGCTACTCATTCATGGAGGTAGCTATCAAAATAGTCAATTTTTTCATGGTCACAGGGTTGCTAACATATTTATTAGACCATTTACCCAGGGAACCTGTGTTTCCTTATATTTTGATGTAAATGACCCTACCTTTTAGAATGTTTTCAACTGTTTTCCTATTAACTCTTTAAATTTATATAGAAATAGAGGATGGAGGGGAGCACATTGGAGGAATCATCCTAAAAAATAAAGCACTCCAAGTGAACTCTCTCAACACATGTATGTTTCCATTCAACCTAATGAGCATAATGTTTCATTGCTAGAACCACCTAAAAATATTCTTAAATTAATTACAAAATTGCATCCCAATAAATTTGTTCCAATTAACATTAATATTCCATCCCTTGAGCCTAAAAAACATGTTCTTCTAACAGAAAATGTGATAGCAACCCTGTAGCACAACCTATGGAGGTCAAAATGTTAAGAAAAGTTAAGTTGGAGGTAGATGATTCTGAATGGGCCCTAACCCACTTGATTGAACGTCCATCTACTTCTATGGAGTATACTAAGAACTTGACTGATAAGCATTCCCATTTTATAGATTTATTTTTTGATGCAGACTTTGATTAAAACTTAAATTCTTATATTTAAATTTCTATTGATACTTGGTACTTATGAAATATTGCCATGATATTTTTTTATACATTGATATTATTTTTGATAGTTTTGATATATACATGGTAGTATTTTATTTCCTATAAAATAATATCTTTGAATAGTTTACTCTTTACTAAATAGTTATGGAAACACACATGAATTTTAATATTTTAGTAATTAATTTTATTTTAATATAATATTTTACTAAATGTCATTCCCTACTACTTGATGGAATGCACATAGATCATTCTCATTGTACTAGCTAGGTGCAGGATGAGAAGAATCTAATTGTTGAGGAGGCTTGATAGAAGGAAGTTGTATGATATTAGCCTTTAGTAACTTCTCTAGGATTGAAGCATAAGATTCCCCAAGTGCAGTAAATTTCTTATGATTGTTTTGGTTTTAGTTTCTTATGTTTTATTTTGAGAAGTTAGAGGGGTTAGGTTGATTGAAAGATGGTGGAGGAGTGGTTTTAAGGACAACCACATTCATAGTTCCCTTGTTTTTGGTCTCAGTGTTGGTTTGGCTACTTGGTTTAGAGGAAGAGGCCTCATTAGTTTTATAGGTAGATTTTGTTTTCAATTTTATCTCTTTCAATGATGGATCTATTTTATAGCTTATGTGCCATGGTAAAATCTTTATCAAAGGTTCTGAAACTCTAAATATGCAATGTAGAGGAGATGTGCTTGGCACATGCCTGAGAAAAAAAGTTATATTAGTTTAGGTTATGGTAAAGAGGAGAGTTGATTAATTAGGCTCCTCGAATGAGCTATAAAATTAGAAATAGATTCATCATCAAATTTATGGATAGAGTAAAGGTTAGTGATGGAAACTTTCTTGGAGATTATTATCAAAAAGTGATCCAAGAAAATTTGAGCTATCTAGGTGAAGGAGAATAAAGAGTGTTTGCTTATGGCATTATACCAGTCTAATGTTGAACTAGATAGGGGCATGGTGAAGGTATGAAGAAGGAGAGCATCATCATATGCAATCAAATAACATGCATGCCTAAATGCTCTAAGGTGATATTGGGGATCCTCCTTACTCTAAAACATAGAAAACTTGGTGAGTTCTCACTGAGGAGAATATGGTCTAATAGGGATAGATGGGTGAGTGGGTTCATTATATACCTAGTCATATAATAAGATATTGTGAACACCAGAGACATATGACTCTAAATTAGTCATCTTATCCATTAAAATTTTCATTAGATTTGTTTAGGGTTGTGCACTTGGAAGGTTTTAAGATGCATATTATCATGGTGGTTTGGTAACATACTAATAACTGGTAGGAGGTTGAGGGGATGCCACATATTGTTATGTAGACACTAGTGGCTAAGTGGAAGCTATGTAGGGGCAGGTAAATTCAGGTGGTTGGGTAGTAAATAGAGGTACATGCCCTTATGGGTTGGTAATGTAGCTTGGGTTTGGTGTAATGGGCACCTGTTGGGTAAAAGTTATGGTTGGGTTGGTAATAAAAGGAAGGGTAGTGACCTTTTTACTAATTAGTGGTAGGGTAGATGGTATAAACACCACAATATTTTGAAGTGGGGTAGTGGTTAGTGGATTATGGGTAGCCAAAGGAAGGTTTGCAACACTAGTGATAGGTACTCCCATGGTGAGGTGAGTATAGGTGGTTAGTGGTTGGGTTGATCTTAAGGTAGAGGAGTTATTGGTGGGGATGAAAGGTATAAGAGTGTTTATAGGTTGGGTAGGTTGGTTTTCCATAGTAGTATCAAAGGTATTATTGGTAGATGAATAATCTTATGTATTCAATGGTTGGGTGGTGACTATGGCAATAAAAGTGTTTCCCATAAGGTGGGTAAGCATGCCATAAGGTGAGTCCACAAGTGGAACTGAATCAGGGGTACGGTGAGGCATGGTATTAAGATAATGTTGAAGGGTCACATGATTGTTATCTAAGAAGGTGTCAAAGTTCATATCTCAGGGAACTTCCCAAGGGAAAGAAGGACTTTCTAAAGAATAGGGAGAGTTCTCTAGTTTATAAATGTGCTCCTTGGATGAGGAGGTAGAAGAGGTTATTGGTTTGGTAATGGGTTCTTGTTTGTTAGGTTCCTTTACTACTAGCGAGTTAAAACCAAACAAGTTAAGGAGAGAGAATAGATAAAAAATCTCATGACTCAAATAGAAAGAAGATAAGAAATGATCAAGGAAATAAATCACACTCTAAAAAGTATGATAATTCCTAAAGTTCTTTTTATTCTTTATTTTGTCTTATGGCTTAAGCTTTCAAGAAATTGTGTGATTCCACTTGGGCTGATAGAATAGGTACTAAGAAAGAAATCAATGGTTGGTTTTAGGTTGTTTAGGCTCTCAAAAGGTTCTATATTAGAAATCAATATGTGGCTTGGTATTAGAGCTTACCCCCTCACTTTACACACCATATTAATACAGGTGTTAGACACATAGCCAAAATATACCAATTTCTAGAGTTTATACTCAATTAAAGAGAGTCGCTGGTTCTTCCCTTGGTAATGACCTATAAATAAGATCATCAAAAAAGGGTAAGGTGACCACTAGGTGATGAAATCTTAGTCAGGCCTTATCTCAATTTGTTTGATGTTTGATTTGTATAGATGATTTGGTTTAGTGTGTGATACAAGTGATGCTATAATTAGATTACTTTGATTTAATTTAAACTATGTGAGCTAAACTTATAATAAGGAAATGGATGCACTTAATTTTAATCCCAAAATAAACTTTGATTTTGTTTTATGAGCATATAATATGGAGAAGAGCATATAGATGTAAACAAAGGAGACCCAAGTAGAGACTCAAGGGTCCCACCGAGTGTGCCAGAATATTTTAGTAAATTTCAACTTATATTTTGAAAAAATAAGAAAAAAAATAAATATGAGTATGGTTGAAAAACTTGTTTAATTATGTATGTGTTGAATCAGATGATTTTGAAGTAATCCTATTTGGCTTGGGAGGATGACCTAAAAATAATATAACACTAAATAAAATGGTTGGTTAGATAGATATCTGGGTGGATTTCCTAACACTAACTAGATCTTAGAAGCATGAGCTTTTTTGTGGGCTATCAATCCACATATTTTAAATAATAAAGTTTAGAAAATAGAAGGTAAATTACTTACATAAATAATCAAAGGTACTAAAATTAAACATAATAAATGCTTGATAAATAAAATGACTAATATATCAATGAATAAGTCAATACTAAAGCTAAACGAGTCAAGTGTGCTTCAAAAAATAGGCTAGGGGTGTGTGAATAGGTAGACAAAAATAAAATTAGCTTTGGTTGAGGGTAAGTGGGTGAAAATGACATGCTATTATTTCCTACCATAGTGACCATCAGTGGTTGAGACAACCATAAGTGGTTAGATAGACTGTTGGTGGTCAAGATCCATCAGTGGTTACTTTGTGCTGAGTTTGGGTTGATAAAAGTTAGATTAATGAGATCACAAAAGTTAATTTCAGGAGATGGGTTCATACTAGGGTGATTAAAAAATACAAAGTAACTGAATAATTAAAAATAAATACTTATCTTATAGAAGGTTGGTCAAATCAATGGTTGAGGTGATTGGCTTATTGATAGAGTCTAACATGATTTTGGTAGAGTAATGGTACTTGGATATTGACTAAGGGATGATGGCAAGTTGGATCTCTAACACGATGGTTAAAACATTGGATTACTAGAATGACACCTATAAAAGAAGCTCTAGATGTAAAAACTCTTGATAATTGTGGATGGATTTTCACCTCCTACTCCTCTCTTCTTATAGGCAAGGAAGGAGAGGTGTAACAAGATGTTGATTAGGATTTATAATTATAAATAACATATGGAATGGCTCACATGTAGATTCAGATAAGATAATTATAAAAAATAAAGGTAAAATGAGGGTGAGTTAAGTTGGTTTAGATGGTGAAACTTGATCATCGACGGTCAAGGTGACTGTCTGACCATTGATGGTCACCCTGATTATCAAAAATTAGGGGTCAAAGGTAGGGTTGGTAAAAAGGTGGGTTTTAGCTAGTAGGTCAACTAATTTAGGTTAGGCCTAGTTTTTAGTAAAAAGGCTAATGGTTGGGCCCAAAAGGGTCTTGAGGTGGTCAAGGGGAATTACAACATTTAGAACCATCATGTGCAGATTTTCAATATCTACATTCTTAAAGTTAACAAATCATCCCTGCTCTCCACATCTCCCTTTAGTTTGGTAAACTATTTTTGAAAACTTACTATCTCTACATCTCTTTCTCTAATATCCTCATACAACCTATCAATCAATGTTTGATCCTCTTATGATCTCATTATCCATGATGGCCCAAATACATCTCCCCTCTCTATATGTGTCTTTGGTGATGACCTCATCTATTTATCATCACCATATCAATGCACATCACTATCAATAATAATCAAAGGAGTCTCTCCTCTTATGATAATCTCTTCTATAATATCTCTCATCTCTATATCCACACCAACCTCATGTAATATCTCTAAATCTTCCAACTATGTCACCTCCATGCCCTCTATACAGGTATCCTCTATCTTCAATCCCATCTAGCTATCTCCTTATACCCATCTCCATCCTCTCTATCCTATAATAATCTCCTGATCCTCACTCATAGTCCTGTACCATGTGGTTATCTACTTAAGTTGGCTGTTAATCTCTATCTCCAAGTGTGTGGAGGAACATATGGTATTATGAGTCTCATCAACCACTATCTAGCCCACCACTCCATATATTAATCCATCACCCCTGTGTCAATCAAATCCCTCCTATTAACCCATGTAATGGTATGAACATGTGTCTAACTATGCTCAACAATCATGGGATCAATAATAATACCCCATTATAATCTCTATTTAATCGATCATGTAAACACATGTGGCCTTGATAGAATGTGCTGCCTCTAGCTAAAATATTTCATAACCTTATTAGGTTGGTATCTCTCAATGATATAGTTATGAACTCTCATGATGTATCACTGTATCATCATATAGTCTATGTATAGTTTGTCATGTGCACACTAGAAGTCTATGTCTCAATATGGCCTCTAGGTAATCTAATCTTCACCCACATCATCTAAGGCTCTCGTATAAAACTCCAAATCTCCCAAGTATGGCCTTCATGTACCTATGATCACATGCAAGTTATATGAAATAGGCTCATCTTATGCTCTAGTGTTCATACGCCCAACCAACTGCTATACCGTAATATGCTTCCAAACCCTAGTGATTTTGCTCTCTAAATGAACGGTTTTGATACCCCATCTATTGATTTCATAACTTAAATGACCAATTTTTTAGTTAAAATCAATAATTTTACACTTTTAATAATTTCTCTCTCCTCTTTGATGATTTAGCTATCCATTTTAATGATTTCACCACTCTATCCTATAATTTTGTAATTTTCCCAAATTAATTCCTCCATGCAATTTTGCTACCTTGATCTATGATTTTTCTATTAAATCTGATGATTTAGCTACTATGTCTGATACTTTCACAAATACTCTATTTTATTTTTAACTAATGATTTTCATGACCCTGATTATCAGTTTTGCTTCCTAGATCAACTATTTTACAATTAGAGTAAATGATTTCTCAACTTTCATTGCCAAAATTATAACTAAGCTAATTGTGAATTCATTCATCATAACTCAATCAAAATAAATGCATTAAAATCATAGATTTGAGGTTCAAAATTGTACTTATTAGAGTTCCCTCTCAAGTCCCTGATATCTCCTCATGCATTCACTATGGTGCAAATAAATAGGGGTCCAATCCATTTTCATCCATGAACTTAGAGCTAAATTATTAACTCATAAATTTCTTCACAAATCACTTTAGAAATCAAATTGCACAAATAAATTTCTAATTCCCCCTTCTGTTTATACCCTCCGCTCAATTCAAATATTTTCCCTCTAAATCCTTATTTTCATAATTTTCTTAAAATTTTAGGATAATCTCCATCAAAGAATATGGATATATATCAAATAATTGAAACTATACATTTTTTGAATATTTAAGTCAGAATTAGAAAATCTATATGTCTCATTTTTAGACTCTTATCTTACCATCACTAGGATATATCGTTCCCACATCCGCTCACATGACCCTAAAGTTTTGAGCAACAACCAAGTGTGTAGTCTTAAAATGGTAAATAATTTATTTCTATTATTTCTCTAGTTTTCATCACTATGGGAAACCTATTTACAAATTTTTTTAATTATACAAGTACGATATCAATTCTACTACTTTGATTTATTGACGGTCTTCATCACTTTCTCATTTTTGCCTTTTTCATTCATTTCGAGTATTTGTCCACTTTTCTCACACAAACACTCAAGGGGGAACCATCACATTCATTTTCATTCATCTAGAGCATTTTTTTATCATCAACACTCTACTTATTATACTATTATTTAAAATGATATTGATTCACAAGACCATTTCAAAGAGGAGAAAATGTAGACACCTAAATTTTATTTAGTTTTAAAATGCACTTATTGACACTAATTTTCTAAAAAAAATTTAATTTCAAATTCATATCATTTATCTCTAAATTTAAATAATTAAATAATTCAAAGTTAATTAATTATGCACACTTTTAATCCAAATTTAATTCATAAATCTAGATTTTCCACCTCATCGTGACATCTTCCACCTTTATCTCCTTCATATGTTGACTCACTCAACCAATCCATTAACTTCCTCAACTATCCTTGTGTCCCACCTTGAATTGTCAAATAAATTGAATCATTATTTATGACTCAGCTAACCAACTCCTTATTTCTCTTAACTATTTGAACTGGTCATCGTTCTCATTAGTGAGGACTCATTCTCCACCATTGATTATTAGATAATATAAAATATTCAAATAATCCTCTACCGTCTGATATGTCTTTCAAAAATCTATAAATATGTATGTAAGCCATCATTTTCAATCATCCACCTTCAAGCTAATGAAATAATATCAAATGTTTAAGTGAATTTGAAGCAAATCAAAGCCATCAAGAGTGTTTTTATTATCAAAACATTGCCCATTCTCCATTCACAATGGAGAAAGGATTGAGCATCCACATTCCACACAAAGAGTAAATCTATCATTGATCACACAATAGATAAGGTGATGAATTTTTTATGTGTTTGTATAGTTTAAAACAAGCTCCTCAAGTTTGATATTCTAAAATTATTAATTTTTTCAAAGAATTAAAATTTTATAATTATTACTTTGATTATGATTTTTTTTTTAAAATTGAAAATAGTCATTTCATTCTAATTGTATTATATGTTGATGATTTGTTGATTACTGACAATCTATCTAGTTTAATTCATAAATATAAATATAAACTAAATTAAATATTTGAAATGATTAATTTAGATATTTTGCATCATTTTTAGGAATGACTATATTTTAGGATAAACATTATATTATTGTATTATAACCTTAGTATGTTCATAACCTTCTTGTTAAGTTTAACATGTTTGATTGTAAATCTTCTTCTACTCTCATTGAAGTTAGTGTTAAACTTTATCTAAAACTTGAATGTGAAAAAGCTAACCCTACTTTATATAGATAGTTTGCTAGTAGTTTGATTTATCTAACCATTACTAGAGCACACATTATATATATTATTGATGTTGCTTCTAGATTTATGTAAAATCCATATTTGGATTATTAGAAATTAGCTAAATGATTTTTTTGTTATATCAAAGGAATAATTAATTTTAGTTTATTTTATTCTTCTATTGATAATGTTAAGTTATATGATTATTGTGATACTGACCATGTTGGAGATATCATAGATCATAAATTTACTTATGGATATGTGTTTAAGTTGGTGTAGGTGTTATCACTTAGAGTAGTAAGAAGTAATGTATTATCTCTATCTCTTCTACTGAAGTAGAGTATAAAAGTGCTATAGAAGCTACAAAAAAGTCATGTAGCTATGAAGGTTGTTAGGAGAACTTAATTTGGATGTTTCTCATAGTACCATATTTCATTGTGATAACCAAAATTGTATAACTCTGATGAAAAATATATTACAATACCAAATAATTAAAAATATTGAAGTTCATGTGCATTTTATCTGATAGAAAGTCTTTAATGGTGATATTGATATGCAATTCTATCCTACAAATATATATGTGATAAATATCTTCATAAAACCACTTAGTGCTACAAATTTTTGTCAATTTTATGTAATGCTAGGCCTCTCAAAGTTGTCATTGAGGGGAAGTGTGCATGACAATGTCACTTTCTAACGGCCATGCATTTCTTCTTTTTTTCCATACTTCTTCTCATTGTAAAGTATTGTAAACTTTATGTAGAAGTTATATGATTTAAGTAAAATTTATGTGAAAGTTTTACTTTTTTACCCCAATACGTTAAAAACATAATTTGTAATGGAGGTCTTTATATTATAAAAGTCTCTAAATTTACTTAGTGACTATTCATGAGAAATTGTGATATGTAGTCTCACAATCATGCTAGCCTAAAATTATTTTTGAGTAGATTATTGATAATCAATTCATTTTGTTTCAAAAAGTGGTGTTTAACATGATAAGGGTTTTTAAATACTTCAATTGTGTATATATTATAATTCCTTTTTAAGGTGACTATGACATTTATCCCCAATTAGCATTAAGAGAAAGTGTTAGAACATACAATTCCTAAGTGGGCTTATTAACATTTAATCTTGGTAAAGTTATTAAATAATAATATATTATTTATTAACATAATGTGGAAACCTCATCAAAATAAATAATAAAGTTATAATTATTTAATGAGTTTCCAAAATTTAATTAAATGACTTTATTAGGATGGATAGACCAATTATTTTTACAACCGTCAGCTCACTTGGTATTTCACTATAAATAGGATTTTTCCCTTATCATGAAACCATTCGAATTTGAAAGTAATTTATCATATTCAAATTACAATTTTTATGAAGGACATTCTATGAAAAAGTGATAAGGTAGAAGAATTTGTATTGGAGTTTATTATTGTTTCTCAATCATTGAATATCACTCGTAGATTTTTTACTTCTTGAAAGTTTTCCTACTTTAAATGATTGTGTATTATGTCAATTATTTGTGATCTTTGCCATCATATATATATATATATATATATATATATATATATATATATATATATTACATTATGTTGATTTTATCATAATGAACAAGATTGGTCAAAAATATTGAAAGAGAAAATCAGGAAGTTTTGCTCAATAATTCAAAAAACAACATATTTAGGTAGGTACACCATCTAGTGATTAGGAAAAATTTTAGAGGATATTTATAGCCAAAATATTATAAATATATATTTTAGATTTAAAAAATGGTTATTTTTTTTGAAAATATACATAGGTCAAATAGCCTCAATTTTATACAATTTCTTATACATGTATTTAATTTTGCCTTATAGATTATACTCGATCCTATTTTTGGACATAGATTTTGCCATAATTACTATGCATTCATGATTCTGATTGACCAAAAAGTTATATGAGACATGTATTGGTTAGTCTAGAATCACCAAGTATATATATACATATATATGTACATGTGTGTGTGTGTGTGAGATAAGGGTCACCTAGGACACAATAAGCTTAACATAATAATTATATTTTAGTTTATGAAAATGTTTTAAATCTTATTTGGCACCATTTATAAAATTTAGTAAAACAAACGTGTTCTTCTTTTTATATGGTTTTAATAAGTAAAAAATATAATAATAAATAATTTTCAAACCTAATTATTATTATTTTTTTAACATTAAATGTGGTGCAGGTAGAATTAAAGATATGGGTGTTGAGGTGTAGATTTTGCCTTTTTTTAAAGTGAATTGGCACCAACATATTAAGGGGACCTAAGGAAAAAATTAATATTGGTTAAACCCGTCACCTATGGGATTAATGTAAGTTGTTCAAATACATATGTAATAGTTCTTTTTTATTTTTTAATCATTTATGTATGTTATTAGCAGAAGTGAAGCTATGGAAGTCAAAATATTGGGATGAGAGGTTGGAAATGAAGTCACATATAATTTTTAAGATGGTTTTTTTGTGATTGAAAGGTATATATTTGTAATTTTTTAGTTTTAAAGACTGATAATAATTGTTTACATGCACATTTATCTATCTTGAAATGAATAAATACAATGATAGGTTCCTTAAAAAATATTTGTTTAAAGATATTTTCTCAAAACATTGTGCATGTTGGTTTTCTTAGAAATTTCATGTATATTTGTAAATATTTTCCTATAACTCAAAATCTATGAAATGAGTATTTTTGAGTTAGTTGGCAATATGGTTAAAATGATACTGAGGCTTTGTTGCATTTCTTCATTTTATTCTTTGTGTATTGTTTAAAATAAGTATCTTACATGCTATTATTTTTAGAATAAATTAGTTTCTTATTTATTTAAAAGAAGTATGTGGTAAAGACCAACCATATAATATAGTTTATTTTATTCTTTGTACATTATTTAAAAGAAGTATCTTGTATGCCATTGTTTCTCAGAGGAAATCAATTTCTTGTGTATTTAAAAGAAGTATGTGGTAAAGACCAACCACATAATATAATTCATTTTATTCTTTGTGCATTATTTATAATAAGTATTTTCCATGCCATTATTTCTTAGAAGAAATCAATTTTTTATTCATTTAAAATAAGTATGTGGTAAAGACTAACTAAATAATATATTAAACTGAGTATAACCCAAATTGTGAAAAAAAATAAGGGTATAGAGTATAAATAATAAACTGACTATGAGACTATAGGGAAAGATAACTATAAAAAATGAGGATGTCATAACTAAAAAAATATAATTATTACTTTAAGTTTATTGTGTCCTAAATCACACACACACACACACACACATTGAACATCAGGGTTTTGAAAATTGAAAAAACTTGTTAAAGATAATGCAATGTATATAAATGATCAATTTTTAAATAGTGGTTTGTCTTCATTAAACATTTTGTGAAAATTTTGAGGATATTTTGTTTAAAATGAGTATTCGATTATTTGACATAATTAAAATTTAAAATATTGGTTTTTAAAAATTGAAAAAACTTGTTAAAGATAATGCAATGTATATAAATGATCAATTTTTAAATAGTGATTTGTCTGATAACTCCTTGAACCAAAAGGTTGAACCTTGTCCCCGCTTAGTGCATGTACACAAGTATTTTATTAATATTCAAAAAAATCAATTACATAAGGGTGCCTTTACTCTGTTAACCCTTTTACATTGCAAACATTGATTTATATAGTTTTTACCAATGACTGGTAAAAATAACTAATCCTATAACCAACTAAATACGGGAAAACAACCCGTAAGGTAGTTCTAATTAATAAATATAAAACATGAAAACTACCTAAAAATTAATCTAAGTAAGTTTATTTTATGGGGGTGTCTTTACTAAAAGATGCATGCCCCATTTACAATAATTATTTATTACCTACCAAAAATCTAACCTAATGTTAAGACTTTGGAACAGTCCTAACAAACCCCCCTATTGGACACATACCAAGCATTTTTCTAAATTTTTTAAATTTGATTTTGTCAAGGGGTTTTGTGAAGATATTAACTGTTTGATCGGCAATTGGGCAATATATTGGATCAAGATTTTTTTTTGCCATTAGCATTTGTAGATAATGGTATTTGACATCCATATGTTTTGTTTTGGCATGAAACACTAGATTCTTGGAAATATTGATTGCACTATGATTATCAATGTATAACTGTGTAGGAGTAAACTGAGAAACCTAAAGATCTTTAAGAATATGATGAAGGTAAACAATTTCTCTAGAAGCATCACATGATGCAATATACTCTAATTCTATTGATGAATTTTCCATTGTATCCTGCTTCTTACAACACCAAGCAATGGTAGCTAAAGCCATATGCATAGTGTATCCTATGGTTGACACTTTGTCATCCACACATCCACCAAAATATGCATCATAATATCCAACAAGTTTGAATTTCTTGTTGTGGTGGTATTCAAGGCCATATGTTTTCATTCCCTGAAGGTAACGAAGTACTCGTTTTGCTGCATGCCAATGAATTTCTCTAGGATCATGCATAAACCTAGATAAAATTCCAACTAAAAATGAAATATCAGGCCTGGTAGTCATCAAGTATATCAAACCTCCCACCAATTGTCTATATGTGGTGCCATCAAAAAAGGCACTGCTATCATCCTTAGACAATTTCAAGTTACTTTCCATAGGAGTGAGGGCAGGTTTTCAATCACTCATGCCAAACCTCTCTAATAACTCAGAAATATACTTAGTTTGTGAAATGAAAATACTATGCTCTTTATGAGTTACCTCTATGCCTATATAGTAGTGAATAAGTCCAAGATCTATCATCTCAAACCCATCTTTTAATTTCTTCTTCACAAACTTGTTATGGTTTTCATCATTACCTATGATAAACAAGTCATCGACATAGATAACAAGTATCACCATTTTCTTACCCTGCACTCAAAAATAGAGAGTATCATCAGATTCACTATGATGAAAACCAATGGATTTCAAGTATGAATCCATTTTCTCATACCAAGCCCTGGGTTCTTGTTTTAGCCCATACAAAGCTTTTGTCAATTTACACACTTTGTGTTCAACACCCACCTGTTCAAAACCTTGAGGTTGTTTCATATATACTTCTTCCTATAAATCACCATTCAAAAAATCACTTTTAACATCCAATTGATGTACTTTCCAACCATTTTGTTGGCTAAGGCAAGTACCATACAAATAGTGTGCTATTTGGTAGTTAGTGCAAATGTTTCCTCATAGCCAATACCTTCTTGTTACGCATATCCTTTTGCAACAAGTCATGCCTTATGTTTATCAATGGAACCATCTGATTTATACTTAGCCTATAAACCCATTTACATCTAGTGGGTTTAACATGTGGAGGAGGATCAACTAAAACCCATGTATTATTGCTAAGTATGGAATCATACTCACATTTGATTGCCTATTGCCAAACATATTCAATAGATGCCTCCTCAAAAGTGGATGGCTCAATGGAAGAAGTAGTAACAACCATAGCATAGTTTACCTATTTTTGAGAATTCTTGGGCCCTGTTAAACCAACTTCATCTGTTGTCAAGTCATAAAAAGTACTTTGAGCCCATTTTGGATACTTAGTCAAATTATTCAAATCAGGGACTCTAGAATTCTCATTATGTGTATCATTTGAAGGGGGACTTAGAGAATTTTCAACAATTTCTAAGTCATCAACCAATGAACTTGTAGATGAAGGAGAGGAAAGTGAAGGAATTTGAGTCTCATACCATAACTTTGAAGAGTTATCTCCATTATTCAAACCCTTATCTCTTTTTGTGTTTTTCCTCTCTAATCTATCAACTTGAGAATCAATCTCTGCAGTGTTCATAGTCCCAAACTCATCAAATATTACATCTCAACTCACTATGAATTTGCTTGAATCCTATGCAAGTAAATGAAACCCCTTTTTATCTTCAAAATAACCAAGAAAGATGCATTTTTGACTTCATGGTTCCTACTTAGTTCTGTGTTTAATACGAAGCAAAACAGAACAAAGACATCCACATACTTTCAAGTGTTTAAATTTTGGTTTAAATCCGTACCATGCCTCATATGGAGTTTGTCCCAAAAGTGCAACTATGGGGGACCTATTTCTCAAATACACTGCAGTACCTATGGCTTCGGCCCAAAAATTATCATCAAGCTATTTATAGTGTAGCATGGCATGTGTTGTTCCCTCTAAAGTTCTATTCATTCATTCATTCATTCATTCATTCAGATACTCCATTTTGATGTGGAGTATAAGCATTACTATATTGTTTATTGATGCCATGTTATCAAAAATAATCTAAAAATTCATTTGAGGTATATTGACCTCCATTATCTGAATGAAGAGTGGCCAAATGTGAACCTGTTTCTTTTTCGACTAAGTGTAACCAATCAACAAAATTAGCAAAAACTTCAGATTTGTTTTTAATAAAGAATACCCAAGTCATCCTAGAAAAATCATCAATAAACAAGACAAAGTATCTAAACCCACCAATGGATGACTTTTTCATGTCACATACATCACTATGAACTAACTGTAAACATCTATTAGCTCTCCATGATGACTGTTTAGGAAATTTTTCCTAATTTTGTTTGCCCAAAACACATGACTCACAAAGAATACTATCTTTGTGAAAAGTGGGCAACCCATTCACCATACCATATCTCTGCAAATCCATTAAAGAGTGGATATTCAAATGTCCATAGCGGAGATGCCATAACCACTGTGTAGACATAGTACATGTACCCGTGTCAACAACTGCCACAAGTTTTATATTGGGAGGAAGCACCTTACAATGCAATATAACCAAGTTTCCATCTTCATATCCTATATACATTGTTTTATAATCATCCTTCACTGAATTGATGTAAATGAGCCCATTTTAAAGCACAATTTGATAACATTTCTTTCAAATAATTACCAAAGAAAGTAAGTGTTTCTTCAATTTGGGAACATACCAAACATCATCCAAGTGTTTTATAGACCCATTAGGAAGAAGAATCCAAATAGATCCAAGTCCTAGTGGTGTATGCATAGACTTATCTGCTAAGGTAACTAGAGAGAGAACCTTCCTTATAAGACCAAAAGAAATCTCTCCTAAATGTCATGTGCTTGGTTGCTCTTGTGTCTAAAACCCATACATCTGTGAGCTCATCTCTAGCCTCATATTCAATATAATCAATGTGCCCCAAAGTAGTGAATGTAAATTCATGGACAACATTACTAGATTCATCATAGTCATGATCAACATGCTGAGTAGAGTTAGATTTATTCACTTTTTGTGGCCTCTGAATTTTATCAAAAAGAATCCTACATTGTGAAGCAATGTGACCAAATTTTCCACATTTGTGACACTGAATGTCTGATCTACCTCAACCTCTACCCCTATATGAGTTGTGACCATGTCCTTGATCACTTGTTTCATGTGAATGTGATTGATTAGATTATTTATTATTTGAATGACCCCTACCTCTATTTTGATATCTTCCTCCTCTGTAACCTTGACCCCCTCTATAACTATTTCCTTTATTGTTTTGATGCCTAGATGAAGATGAACTAGGCTTTGACTCTAAAACATGGGCTTCTTTAGTTTTCTTGGATTTATTGGGTAGAGAGAGGTCATGTTGGATGAGCAACTCAACCAACTTATCAAAGGTGATGCCTGTGATCTTGTCAGAGGCATGCAACATTTCAACAAAATTCCTATAGGACCCTGGTAGTCCTTTCAAAGTAGCAATAACTATGAGGTCATCATCTAGTTTTCCAAAACTAGCCTTATTGTATTCAATAGTGATACTTTTCAACTTAGACATATATTCTCCCATATCCCCATATTTATCTAAAGAAAAAGTAAACAATTGCATATGAATATCTATCTTTTTATGCTTAGGTTTCTTATTATACAAATCTGACAATGTTTTCCATGCAGTGTAACTATGAGGAGAATTTTCAATATAAACATAAGTATCATGAGTACAACAACATTTAATGAGAGCTAAATCCTTAGAATCATGTAAATTGAATATATCAAATTTAGCCTGCTCTGTTGGCAATGTGGGATTTTCATTCTTAACAATATCCCATAACTCATTAAAAACTAGTGAAGCCTCCATCAATCGTTTCCAATTTGAATAATTGGAAATTGTTAATCTATCACCATCTGAAAGAAAATTTTGAATATTCAAAATCTTGAAATAAAAGCAAGTGCAGTAGAGAAAAGTGTGATAAAATGCAAAAGAGATGAAACAAATATCACACTCACTGCACAAGACACTACTTCTACGGGGTTTCACACTTAACCTCTGCATAGAGCGTAAAAGAAAAATAAGTATTTTTGATGGGTTTTATACTTAACCTCACCAAAAATAAATGATTACACCCTTATTTCACCAAATTACAACATTATTCCACCAATTACACCCTTATCTCACCACAACAATGCAAAAGAAATATGATTGAATTCCCCCTTTTTCAATTTTTAAAATAACACAATACAATAAGTATGTGTTTTACAACATTCATATTTAAAAGGGAATATTCCTTTTACAAAAAAGCATATTCCAAAGCAAAAAAGAACTTTCTCCAAAAATAAGGGATTTGAACCCTTGACCTCCTCCTTTGCAAACTTCTTACAAAATAAGCTTGACCAATTGCTCTAAGAGCATTTTCAAAATATTACACTCAAAATTTCTACTTATACCAGATTTTGTGTATGAGGGAAAAAAAAACATGTGAGTAAATTAAATTTTTTTCCCTTTTACAACCTTCTCTTCCAAGCTTCCTCCCGTGGGACCCAGTCACATCAAATTTAATGAATACAAACTTTAGAAACAACAAAAAATAATTTTCTAAGTATTATACCTGTGCCATTCTTCTCTGGGATGCCATGACTACTCCTAGAAGTTTCTCTCCACCTGCTCTCTCTCCTACATGCCATACAAATCCATACATGGAGGATAAAAATATTTTTGACTGAGTTTTGATAGATTTTTAAGGTATTTTTTGTAGAAAATAGCCTCAAAATGAACTCAGGGCATTAGAAGGCCATACAACAGGCTGTACAACTCAAATTTTTCTAGATTTTTCAATTAGAATGCAAAAATAAGGGTTTTAATAATATTTTTAGGTGTTTTACCTATTAAGAGGCCTGAGAATGAGATGAATCAATAATGGCAGCCATGAATAAACATTACAGAGATTTTTCTCAAATAAATAGGCCGTATAAATCTAGTTTTTGCAAAAAAACAATGAATTTAATAACATTTAAATGCTAAAAATTCATTTTTTATGCCAAATTTGGAGTTTGAACACAAGAAAATGGAGTATCAAATGGCCAAAAATGACTAGACTATGGTATATGGAAAATATACAGGTTTAAATGAAAAAATATTTGAAAAATTAAAATAATTTAATAATTTTTCAAACATTTAAACCAATAATTTTTTTCATTTTATATGGCATAACTTATTTCATGCCAAAATGATATCACGCGAATTGACTTTTCACCTTGCTCCTTCAAATTCATCAAGCTCCCATAAATTTCCATGCTCTGATACCACTGATAACTCTTGAACCAAATAGGTTGAACCTTGTCCCTGCTTACTGCGAGTGCACAAGTATTTTATTAGTATTAAAAAAATCAAATACATAAGGGTGCCTTTACTCCGTTAACCCTTTTACATTACAAAAATTGATTTATATAGTTTTTACCAATGACTAGTAAAAACAACTAATCCTATAACCAACTAGATACAGGAAAACAACCCGTAAGGTAGTTCTAATTAATAAATATAAAACATGAAAAATACCTAAAAATTAATCTAAGTAAGTTAATTTTATGGGGGTGTCTTTAATAAAAGATGCATGCCCCATTTACAATAATTATTTATTACCTACCAAAAATCTAACCTAATGTTAAGACTTTGGAACAAGTCCTAACATTGTCTTCATTAAACATTTTGTGAAAATTTTGAGGATATTTTGTTTAAATGAGTATTTGATTATTTGACATAATTAAAATTAAAAATATTGGTTTAAGATTTTTGAAGATATATATATATATATATATATATATATATATATATATATATATATATATATATATATATATATATATATATATTTGTATGGATTTGGGTTTTATGTATTTGATTATGGAAAATTTACCATTTTATTGAAAGTGGCATGAAGATTATGAAAGAATAATACATGGTTTTCTTAGGATGTTAGTTGTTATTTTAGTATAGTTATAAAGAGGATGTAATGATTGATTTTTATGCATAATGATTTTTATATAAGTATTATTTTCATTTTATTTCAAATTGAAAAATTTGATGCATTATATTTTTAAGATTATGAAAATTAGGATGTATTTTAGCTTAGTTATATAAAATACTTATTTTTGCATACTTTATTAGATGTCAGTATGGAATCTAGGTTCAAATGATTTAGGGAAAGATGTTTGGGGAAGCGATGATCAAAATAATGAGGCTACTCATTCATGAAGGTAACTCTCAAAGCAGTCAATTTTTTCATGGTCACAGGGCTACTAACATATTTCTTAGACTATTTACCTAGGGAACCTATGTTTCTTTATATTTTGATGCTAATGACCCTGCCTTTTAGAATGTTTTCAACTCTTTACCTATTAAATATTTAAATTTATATAGAAATATAGGATAGAAGGGAGAAAATTATAAGGATCATCCTCGTAAATGAGGCACTCCAAGTGAACTCTCTCAACACATGCATGTTGCTATTGAACCTAATGAGCATAATGTTTCATTTCCAGAACCACCTAAAAATATTCTTAAATTAATTACAAAATTGCATCCCAATAAAGTTGTTCAATTTAACACTAATATTACATCCCTTAAGCTTGAAAAACTTGCTTCTTCTAGTAGAAAATGTGCTAGCAACGTTGCATCACAACCTATGGAGGTCAAAATGTTAAAAAAAAGTTAAGTTAGAGGTAGATGATTCTGAATCGGCCCCAACTCACTTGATATAACTTTCCTCTACTTATATGGAGTATACTAAGAACTTGAGTGATAAGGGTTCCCCTTTTATAGATTTAGTTTTTGATGCAAACTTTGGTTAAATCTTAAATTCTTATATTTAAATTTCTATTAATACTTGGTACTTATGAAATATTGCCATGATATTTTTAAGCACATTGATATTATTTTTGATGGTTTTGATATATACATGGAAATATTTTAATTTCTATAGAATAATATGTTTTAATGGTTTAATATTTAAAAAATAATTATGGAAACATGTATGGATTTAATATTATAGTAATTAATTTTATTTTAATATAATATTTTACTAAATGTCATTCCCTACTACTTGATGGAAGGCACATAGATCAATCCCATTATATTAGCTAGGTGCATGATGAGAATAATCAAATTAATAAGGAGGATAGATAGGAGGAAGTTGTATGATATTAGCCTTCAGTAACTTCTCTAGGATTGAAGCATAAGATTCACCAAGTAGAGTAAATTTCCTATGATTATTTTAGTTTTGGTTTCTTGTGTTTTATTTTGATGAGTTAGAGGAGTTTGGATGATTGAGATATCGTGGGGGAACATTTTTAAGGATAAACACATTCATAGTTACCTTGATTTTGGTCCTAGTGTTGGTTTGGTTTCTTGGTTTAGAGGAAGAGGCCTCATTATTTTTGTAGGTAAAGTTTTTGTTTTTTAATTTTAACTTTCCTTCATCGATGGCTCTATTTTATATCTTATGCACCATGGTAAAAGATTAATCAAATGTTCTAAAACTATAAATATGCAATGTAGAGGAGATGTGCTTGGCACATGCTTGAGAAAAAAGTCCTATTAGTTTGAGTTATAGTAAAGAGGAATTTGATTGATCAGACTCCTCCAATGAGCTACAAAATCAATAATAGATTCATCATAAAATTGAAGGATAGAGTAAAGGTTAGTGATTGGAATTTTCTTGGAGATGTTTATCAAAAAGTGATGCAAGAAAATTTGAGCTAGTTGTGTGAAGGAGAATAAAGAGTGTTTGGTTATTGCACTATAACAATCTAATAGTGGATTGGATAGGGACATGGGGAAGGTACAAAGAAGGAGGGCATCATCATAGGCAATCAAATAACATGGATGCCTAAATGCCTTATGGTGTTTTTGGATATCCTACTTACTCTAAAACATAGAAAACTTGGGGAGTTATAACTAAGGAGAATATGGTCTAATAGGGATAGATGGGTGAACGGGTTCATTATAGATCTGGCCATATAATAAGATGTTATGAGCACAAAAGATAGATGACTCTAAAGTATTCATCTTATCCATTAGCATTTTCATGAGATCTATATAGTTTTGTGCACCTAGAAGGTTGTAGATGCATATTATTTTGGTAGTTGTGTGACATACTGATAACTGGTAGGAGGTTGAGGGGCTACCACATATTGTTATGTAGACACTAGTGGCTAGGTAGAAACTATGTAGGGGTAGGTGGATGTAAGTGGTTGGGTAATAGGTAGAGGTACATGCCCTTGTGGGTTGGGGATGTAGCCTAGGTTTAATATAATGGGAACCTATTAGGTAAAATTTATGGTTGGGTTGGTAATAAAAGGAAGGGTAGTGACCTTTGTACTGATTGGTGGTAGGGTAGATGGTATAGACACCACAAGATTTTGAAGTGGGTTAGTGGTTAGTGGATTGGGGGTAGCCAAAGGAAGGTTGGAAAAAATAGTGATAGGTACTCCCATGGTGAGGGGAGTATAGGTGGTTAGTGGTTGGGTTGCTCTTAAGGTAGAGGAATTATTGGTGGGGGTGGAAGGTATAAGGGTGTTTATAGGTTGGGCAAGTTGGTTTTCCATAGTAGTATCAAAGGGATTATTGGTAGATGAATAAGTTTGGGTAGTCAATGGTTGGATGGTGACTATGGAAATAAAAGTGTTTCCCATAAGGTGGGAAGGCATGCCATAAGGTGGGTCCATAGGTGGAACCAAAGCATGGGTATGGTGAGGCATGATATTAAGATAATGTTAAAGGGCCATAAGATTCTTATCTAAGAAGGTGAAAAAGTCTGTATCTCCTTAGGGAAATTTCCAAGGGAAATAAGGGCTTCATGAAGGATAGGGTGAGTTATCTATTTTATAAGCATACTCCATAGATGAGGAGGTAGAAGAGGTCGATTGGTTTGGTGATGGGTTCTTTTTGCTAGGTTATTTTGCTACTAGCGAGTTAAAACCATACAGGTTAAGGGAGAGAGAACACACAAACAATCTCATGACTCAAATATAGAGAAGACAAGAAATTATCAAGGAAATAAATCACACTCTAAAAAGTATGATAAGTCCTAAAGTTCCTTTTAGTCTTTATTTTGGCTTATGCCTTAAGCTTTCAAAAAATTATGTGATTTGACTTAGGATGATAGAACATGTACTAGGAAAGAAATATATGGTTGGTTTTAGGTTGTTCAAGCTTTCAAAAGGATATATATTAGAAATAAATATGTGGCTTAGTATTAAGGCCTACCCCCTGACTTCACACACCATAGTGATAAGGGTGTCGGGTGCTTATCCAATATATACTAATTTCTAAAGTTTATACTCAACTAGAGAGCTAAGTTAGTTCTCCCCTTGGTAATGACCTCCAAGTAGGATAATTGGGAAAGGGTAACGTGACCACTAGATGATGAAATCCTAGTCAAGCCTTGTCTCAAGTTGTTTGATGTTTGATTGATATAGATGGTTTGGTTTAGTGTGTGATACAAGTGATGCTATGATTAGATTACTTTACTTTAATTTAAACTATGTGAGATAAAATTATAAGCAAGCAATTGATGTACTTAATTTTAAGCCCAAAAAAACTTTGATTTTATTTTATGAGCACATAATAGGGAGAAGAGCATACATATGTAAACAAAGGAGACCCAAGTAGAGACTCAAGGGTCCCACCGGGTGTGCCAAAATATTTCAATGAATTTTAACTTATATTTCAAAAGAAGAAAATAAATATGGGTATGGTTGAAAAACTTATTTAATTATATGCATGTTGAATCAGATGATTGTGAATAAATCCTATTTGTCTTGGGAGGATGACCTGTAAATAAGACAATGCTAAAGCAACTGGTTGGTTAGATAGATAGCCAGGTGGATTTCAAAGTGCTAGCTATATCCTAAAAGTATGAAATTATTTAGGGGATGTCAATCCACATGTTTTAAACAATTAAGTTTATAAAATGGAAGGTAAAGTACTTACATCAATAATTAAAAGGTACTAAAATTGAACACAGTAAATGCTTGATAAATAAAATGACTAATATAGCAATGAAAAAGTCAATACTAAAGCTAAACAGGTCAAGTGTGCTTCAAAAAATAGGTTAGGGGTTTATGAATAGGCAAACAAAAATAAAATTAGTTTTGGTTGAGGCTAAGTTGGTGAAAATAGCTTGCTATTATTTCTTTCCATAGTGACCATTGGTGGTTGGTGTGACTGTCGATGGTTGAGGTGATCATCAGTGATTGAGACAACCATAGATGGTTGGATAAACCATCACTGGTCAAGATGATCATCAATGGTTACTATGTGTCAGGTTTGGGTTGATAAAAGTTGGATTAAAGAGATCAAAAAAGTTAATTTCAAGAGATGGGTTTGTACTAGTTTGATTACAAAATACAAAGTTACTAAATGATTAAAAATAAATACTTAGCTTGGAGAAGGTTGGTTGGATGAATGGCTGAGGTGATTGGCTCGTTGATAGAGTCTGACATGATTTTAGTAGAGTAATGTTACTTGGATATTGACCTAGGGATGATAGCAAGTCAGCTCTCTAACATGATGGATGGTTCATTGGATTACTGGAAGGACACCTTTAAAAAAAGCTCTAGATGCAAAATCTCTTGATAGTTGTGGATGGATTTTCACCTCCTACTCATTTCTTCTTATAGACAAGGAAGGAAAGGTGTAACAAGATCTTAATTGGGATTTCTAATTATAGCTATCATATGTAATCACTCGTATGTAAATTTAGATAAGCTAATTATAAAAAATCAAGGTAGAATTAAGGGTGATTTAAGTTGGTTTATATGGTAGAATTTGGTCATCGATGGTAAAAGTGACTGTCAACAGTCACCCTAACCATCAATGGTTCGAGATCAAAGACAAAGTTGGTAAAAAGGTGGGTTTTAGCTAGTAGGTCAACTAACTTAGGTTAGGCCTGGTCGTTGGTCAAATAACTAATGGTTAGGCCCAAGGGGGTCCTGAGGTAGTCTAGGGGAGTTACAACATTTAGAACCATCATGTGCAGATTTCTAGTGTTTGCACTCTCAAAGTTAACTAATCATCTGTGCTCTCCACATCTCCCTTTAGTTTGATAAATTGCTTGTGGAAACTTGTTATCTCCACATCTCATGCACTAATATCATCATACAACATATCAATCAATTTTTGATCCTCTTGTGATCTCATTGGCCCTGATGGCTTAGATCTATCTCCCCTCTCTATATGTGTCTCTGATGATGAACTCATCTATGTATCATCAGCATATCACTCCACATCACTATCAATAATAACCAAAGGATTATCTCCTCCTATGAAAAGCTCTTTTATAATAGTTCTCATCTCTATATCCATACTTGCCTCATGTAATATCTTTACATCCTCTAATTGTGTCACTTTCATGCCCTCTATACAAGTCTCCTCTATCCTCAATCCCATTTTTCCATCTCTTTATCCCCATCTCCCTCCTCTTTATCTTATAATAGATCTCCTGATCCTCACTCTTAGTCTTGTACCCCATGGTTATTTACTTAGGTTAGATATCGATCTCTATCTTCATGTTTGTGGAGAAGCATATGGTATTATGAGTCTCATTGACCACTATCTAGCCCACCACTCCATATATTCATCCATCACCCCTGTGTCAATCAAATCTCTCCTATTAACCCATGTAATGTTATGAACATGTGTCCAACTATGCTCAACAATCATGGGATCAATAATAATATCCCACTGTACTCTCTATCTGATTGAATATGCAAACACATTGGCCCTACTAGAATGTGCTACCTCTGGCTAAACTATTTCATAACCCTATCATGTCAATCTCTCAATGATATAGTTATGAACTCTCATGATGTATCACTGTATCATCATATAGTCTATGTATAGTCTGTCATGTGCCTAATAAAAGTCTCTCTTGATATGGCCTCTAGGTAATTTGATCTTCACCCACATCATCCAAGGCTCTCATATAAACCTCTATATCTCTTAAGTGTGGCCTTTTTGTACCTATGATCACATGCTAGTTGTATGAAATAGGCTCATCCTATGCTCTAGTGCTCATATGCCCAACTAGCTACTGTAGCATAATATGCTTCCAAACCCTATTTTAAACCCTAGTGATTTTGCTTTCCAAATGAATGATTTCACTACCAAATCCATTTATTTCATAAATTGAATCACCAATTTTGTATTTTAAATCCCTAATTTGTCATTTTTAATAATTTCTCTCTCCTCTTTGATGATTTAACTATCCATTTTAATGATTTCACCACTCTATCCTACAATTTTGTAATTTCCCAAATTAATTCCTCCATGCAATTTTACTACCTTGATCTATGATTTTACTATTTAATTTGATGATTTATCTACTATGTATGATGAATTCACAAATACTCTATTTTATTTCTAACTAATGATTTCATGACCCTGATTATCAATTTTGCTTCCTAGATCAACTATTTTACAATTACAGTCGATGATTTCACAATATTCATTACCAAAATTACAATTAAGCTACTTGTGAATTCATTCATCATAACATTCAATTAAAATAAATGCATGAAAATCATAGAGTTGAGTTTCAAAATTGTACTTATCAGAGGTCCACTCCTCTCAAGTCCCTGATATCTCCTCATGTGTTTACTATGGTGAAAATAAATAAGGGTCCAATCCATTTTCCTCTACGAACTCAAAGCCAAATCATTAACTCATAAATTTCTTCAAAAATCATTTTAGAAATCAAATTGCACAAATGAATTTATAATTCCCCTTCTTCTACTTATACCCTCCCCCCAATTCAAATAGTTGCCATCTAAATTGTAATTTTCATATTTTTATTCAAATTTTAGGATAATCTCCATCAAAGAATATGAATTTATAACAAATACTTGCAACTATCCATTTTGTAAATATTTAATTCAAAATTAGAAAATATATATGTTCCATTTTTAGACCCACAACTTATCATCACTAGGATATATTATTCACATATCCACTTATGTGACCCTTAAGATTTGAGCAACAACCAAGTGTGTAGTCTTAGAATGGTAATTTTTTTTTGATTATTTCTCTAGTTTTCATCACTAAGGGAAACTTATTTACAAAAAAAGTTAATTATGCAAGTACGATATCAATTATACTACTTTGATATATTGACAGTCTTCATCACTTCATCATTTTTTACTTTTTCATTCATTTCGAGTATTTATCCATTTTTCTCACACAAGCAATCAAGGGGGAATCATCACATTCATTTTCATTCATGTAGATAATTTTTTTTATCATCAACACTCTACTTCTTATACTATTATTTGAAATGATATTGATTCATAAGACCATTTCAAAGAGGGGAAAATGTAGACACCTAAATTTCATTTAGTGTCAAAATTCACCTATTAACACTAATTTTTATTTAATAAATTTAAATTCAAATTCATGTCATTTACCTCTAAATTTAAATAATTGAATAATTCAAAGTTAATTAATTATGCACACTTTTAATCCAAATTTAATTCATAAATATAGATTTTCCACCTCATCATGACATCTTACACCTTTATCTCCCTCATATTTTGACTCACTCAACCAATCCATTAACTTCTTCAACTATCCTTGAGTCACCCCTTGAATTGTCAAAAAAATTGATCATTCTTGGTGACTCAACTAACCAACTCCTTGTTTTTCTTAACCATTTGAACTGGTCATCACTCTAATCGATGAGGACTCATTCTCCACCATTGATTACCCATTCCCTATTTACATTGGAGAAAGGATTGAACATCCACATTCCACACAAAGAGTAAATCTATCATTGATCGCTCAATAGATAAGGTGATGAATTTTTCATGTGTTTGTAAGTAGTTTTTTTACTAGTTTAGTCATTTTTTTGTTGCACTATCTTGAGATGTTTGAGCTTAGATTAAGATTAATATCATTTAATTTATTAATTTAATTTCATCTATATTTCCTTCATACAATAAGATATATAGGTGGATACACATGATTGTGGATTTATAAGGGGGAATCCTCATGCTTGCTTTGAGGCAATCTTGGAGGATGTTTCTTAAACAATTTTTCAAGTTCCATCTTTCTTAGTTTCCTTTATCATGTTTAAATTTCATATGGTTATACATCTTATGACTATTGCATGCTTAGATTAATATATATGCTCATGTCATGTTGTATTTTTTGTGGATTCAATGTTGATTTGTGATTTATTATATGAGTGTTTTACTTTGATTCTAGAGTGCTTGATATATTTGTTTCATATGATTAATATTTGACATACTTCTTATTTTTTTCCTTTACGTATTTCATGTTGATTTATATTTTAGACACTCAATTTTGGTATAAGCCTTCTTATGACAATGGTTTTAGCACTGTTTGTGTATATGGGTCTTCACCTTGAATAAGGGATTTATTGGAACTTGTTTGTATTTATTATTTTTTATGCAATCTCATGGTTTTAGTTTCTTCTATTTTTCATTCTATCACATTTATATTTTGACCATGATCCTAGTTTATCCTTCTCTCTATCAATGCTCATTTATTCCTTTGGGATAGGAATGACTTTCTATTGATAGTATCCTCTTTGATTTTGTGGGCCCTTTTTTTCATGGTTGCATCATTTTTAATGTCTAGATCCCTTTGATAGCCATTTCCTTTTTCATTCTTTAGATTTTACAATGCAATATCTCATTAATTAAAATCACGTGAAGCCTATGTATACAAATCATCTATAAGCATTGTAAAAAAAATCTAAATAAAATAACTATTCATATATCAACAATAAGAATTATTGTTGATGCACCATATAATTTTATAATATATTTATTCATTTTTAAGTCTAGGCACACTTTATATTGATTTATTTCTACTTAAATACTTGCGTCACATCTCATACCAAAATTGACATAGAAAAATGTGCATTTAGTTTCATCTCACATTTAAGGAGAGTAAGGCAAGCTTATTTTCTTAATCCTCCTTTTACACTACACATAAATTATGAGGGTTATGATTCTGACATGTGGGATACATAGTCACTACACCTTCATGGTTTTTTTACTCAAATATTTCCTCCCTTCTCTTTTTCTATAAGATTATTTGTTAGAGAATTTAATCCTAAGTGGGATTATTGACCCTTAGCCTTGGTAAAATTATTAAATAATAATAATATATAATTTATTAACACGAGGTGGAAACCTCATGAAAATAAATAATAAAGTTATAATTATTTAATGAGTTACCAAAATTTAATTAAATGATTCTATTGGGATGGATGGACCCTTTATTTTTACAATAGTCATCTCCTTTGGTATTTCACTATAAATAAGGTTTTAACCCTTTTGTGAAATCATTGTAATATGAAATGACTTTGTCATATTCAATCTATGAGTTTTGTGAAGACCATTCTATGAAGAAGTGATAAGGAAGAATTTTTTTTTATTAGAGTTTATTATTTTTTCTCAATCATTAAATATCACTTGTGGGTTTTTTAACTCTTGGAAGTTTTCCCACTTTAAATGCTTGTGTACTATGTCAATTCTCTGTGCTCTTTGACATCATTTATACATCTAGATCCAATATTATATTATGTTGATTTTATCATAGAATCAAAGCCATGAAATGATTGGGTGATTGGCAAGATTTTTTTGTTGGAATATTCAGGCTATGTGCAAAGTTTTGTCAAATAATTTTTTTATTTATCTTAGTGTGGTATGATACTTCTACGATTTTGGAGGCATACTATATTTTTTTCTTGGTCATCCTTTACTCTGTGGATCCCTATATCATAATATTATGTCTTCTAAGACCTCCATTAAGCATCCAAAGCAACCAAAAATCAGCTTGACACCTTCCTTAGGCACCATTTCATAGAGGCACCATAACCAACCCGAGAAAACTCAAAAAAAAAAAAGTCAAAATTCAATTTTGTAAATTCTTTCATCATAAAAAAATTTATGGAAGATTGAAACAAATTTCGAGTTTTTTGAGTGCATGTAAAAGTTTGTGGGTTCTCCAAAATATCTACAAGGGTGCCATTCTTCAACTTGGGCAATTCAAAATACTGAATTCTTCATCAAAGATTCTATTTTGAGGGTCTAGTTGTGGTTATCAAACAAAAATATGAGTTTTCAAGTATTCACGTAAATTTGAGACCTATACAAGGAGATCTAAGCTCTTGAAATTACACAAGGTTTCCATTGTGAATCTACAGGTATGTAGCTTATGTTACATAGTTTTAGAAATTATTTATTAAATAATATTTTATAAAAACTTCAATTTTTTTTACGTAGACCCATAGACCCCACTTTCTGTCTTTTACTCTAAAATTTAAAATAAAAGTAATTGTTATTTACTAGTCATTTTACATGCACAGTAAATATTTATTTATATATTTTTATTATTAAAATTCAAATAAAAATATATAAATATCAATTAATGCATGTTAAAGCTTAACTAGTGTCTTAGATGAGTTGGTAACCTTTATTTTGCTATAACTTACAACTAAGAAGGTTTCAAATTTAAAACCCCTTAAATTCAATATTTTTTGACTTGGTCAAATCAAAATTTTAAATTTAATTTTATTGATTTCTATTTTTGGTTTGCATGCCAATGTTTCACACATCTAAAATCCTAGTTGACCTATCAAATTTGTTTCAACTTTTGACCTAGTGATTTTTTTTTAAAATGTAGTCATGTAACCTATCGATCCCAAGGTTTTGACACCTTTCAGATACATCTATGTGGTTTATTTTTTATTTTAAAACCTTTTATTATTAATTTTATAAATTTTTTAATAATAAAGTTTAGGTGATCATTTTGAGTGTGACTATTTTGACACCTAGTTTTGTGCAATTCTAAATCAATTTTCTATATTATTTGACATCTAAATTATATAATTAAATATATTTATACTTGTGATTTATTTTATTTTATATAATATAAAAACTCATTAAAAATGTTATTTTATTAAAAAATTTCTTACATTAGTGTAATTTTATGACATTTATGACACCTTATTTTGTCTCAATCTTTCATAATTTTTTACTTTGTCTAGCATTAATGTGAATAATCATTGTGTGTTTGCACTGTCAAATTTATTTTATTATAAAATTAATTTATAATTCACATTAAAATGTTTCGTTTTATACATATATTTGCTATCCTATTTAAAGGGAAGCTATGGTTTTGTCTCATTTTTTCTTAGATAAATCTCAAATACTAAATAAAAATAACCATAATATATAAAAAATTAATGTTAAAGTTGAATTTATGGCCTACAAGTTGTGAAATATTGTCATTGGAACTAAAAAATCTCATTTTATATGACATGTGACCCCTGAGCTTATCAATGCATTTTGTAGACACCTAAATCTAGCCACCAATGACCATCAATCAAGTTTTTGACCAATTTCTATCAAAATGCAGAAATTGGCCTAAAAAAACTGAAACACATTAAATGGGTTGAAATTGATATATTCAATTGCTAATTTTGGCCAAAGTATCATTAAATGGGGTAATACAATTTATGAAGTAGTTAACTTTGATCAAATCATTTCGACTGAAAATGACATTTTCACATTTAGATGCTCTGGATTGCTCTTTTCTATCAAATTTCTTGTATGGGATACGTGCATTTGTTATTTTGTGTTGAAAACATCTTAAATTGGATAATGGTTCGAACACATCTAACATTGATTTCAAATTCTAATTTAGTCAAATTTTAAGCCAATAATATGAGATTTTGACCAGTTTGATTAATTTATGCACAAATTGTCAAGGTTTTGCATCAAAGTTGACTAATCATGTTTAAGGATAATTATACCAAATCAAGAGCTTAAGTTAATTTTTCATGGAACTTTTTGAATATTTATTTTTATAAATTGATTGTCATTGAATTCATAATCAAATGACATCATCCTATGGGGTAGCATGCAAGCGCTATAAATGCCATAATTATTTGAATTAGTGTCTCCCATGCCTTATTACGACCCTCAATTCCTAGTTAATGCCTCTCTATCATAAATATTTATGATCCTATTTATGAATTTTAATTACATAATTGAATTAATCCTTAGCCACAAATCTCCATCTTGAGATGAATGGTTCAGGCTGGTTCTGGTCATTCTAAAAATCTATAAATAGGAGGCCTTGCCTATTGAATTTTAAGCTCTTTTATGCCAAACTTATAATTACCAAATGCATTCAAAATCATTATATTTTCATGTTATAATTCAAAAATGTTGATCTAAGCCAAGCCAAGCCAAATCTAAACATGGTGCCAAGGAGAGATGGAGGTAGCCACATTTCATTGATGTAGACTTCATGAGCATAAACCGAGCAAGCCACTATAACAAGCATTTTATAAAATCCAAGGAAGGTGAAGGAAGGTATTTATTTCATGCTTTAGTTGTGTTTTCCATTTTTATTTTGTTAAATAATCTCATCCTTTGAGATAGGCTTAGGGTGTTAGTTTAGTATGTTTTTAATTGATTTGTTTTATTCATTAACACAATACTAATCTCTCCTTATTTCAATCCTATGTTCAAAAATTGTATTTATAGTGGGACATAGCCTCATAAATTTGATCAAATTTCACCTTCAAGAAACATACTAACCATTTTTATGTAGGATCTTGGAGTGTGGAGGCAAACAAGATAAAATTTTGAACAAAAATCCATTTTTTCTAAGCCATAATTTTGTTCTTGGAACTGTGCAACCCAACTCACTTGTCTAACCTAAATCACCTATCAACCCAACTTAACTATCAACCCAACTCACCTATCAACCCAACTTTACTGTCAACCCAACTCACTTGTCAACCCAACTTGCTTATAACCCAACTTGCTTATCAACCCAACTTGCTTATCAACCCAACTGACATGTCTAACCCAACTTGCCTATCCAACCCAACTCACCTACCATCCCAACTCGCGTATCAACATAAATTTCTTATCAACACAACTCGACTGTCAACCCAACTCAACTATCAACCCAAATTGACTGTCAACCCAAGAGCTAAATTCTTAATGTCATTTACTTAAAATCCTAAGTGCTTCAAAGTAGGTCATTGTAATCTTATTTTTTTAAGTTGAGGGGGTAGTTTGGAAGTAGATTTAAATGATTTTGAATAACCACACACCTTTCAAATTAGGTTTAAAAATAACTTGATCAAAAATCGTGCACACTTCAAATTTGACTTAAAATGAGCATGTCATGTTTCTCACACATTTGAATTGGTGCCTAAAATGAACATGAGATTTAGTTAAGTCTTAGGTAATTTTAATTTAGTGCTTAAAACACATCATAACTTAAGTTGTTATTGCTTCATGTGGTGTCCTTTTAGCAATCTTTGCCATTTTTGTATTTAAAGCCAAGGAGCTAGTAAAAAACCTAATAACACATTTCAAATTTGGTGCAACAAATCAACATCACTTCAATTTTTTGCAAACTTGCTTGTTGATTATTTTATAAAAAAGAGATGTTCATGTATGCTCTTCCATATACCCCTTTTAAATAACTTTTGGGATCAAAATCACCATCTCATCATAATTTGAGCCTAGTCCAAGGCATATAAAGAATCCCATCTAAAGCACTCCCTAAAAATTGGCAATAGTTTGGATGACCTTGAAACAACTCTAAAGTATTTATTATAAGTCATTTATTTTTATGCAAACTTGAATTACAAGTGGGACTTCATTACCTCCCATAAGTTCTCTAGGGAAGCTTTGACTTAGGGTTTCATCTTTTGACACTAATTTCAACCACTCCTACTAGGATTAAAGGTTTGAGCAGTTAAACCACCTTCTAGTGTTAGAGTTGCACATGAGATGTATCTACACTTTGGACATCATACTACACTAAGAAATTGATGGATATAGTGGTTGAAAAAAAGAAAATACCTTTTTGAAACAATCCAAGTGTTGCAGACACCCAATTAAAGTGTTGCTTCTCTTGTTTGCTAACGTGAAAGTTGGTAGACATGGGATCCATCTAAAAATAATCAAAAACTAATTAATTTTAGTTAACCCCACTTTGCCATACCTTTAATAGGATTTTAGATGATTTACTTATATTTTGTTATTTATTAATTGGAATTTTGAGACTAAAAATTATTCATTTATTTACAAACCATGTCAAGACCAATTTTTTTATACATCACTCTTTTGTCTAAAGAGGCATTATGTTGGCCATTTTACACCACACTTGTGCTTTGATTTTTTTTTTCTAAAATTATTTGTGTGTGCATCATTTGAGTTGTGGAGCGTAGAGTTATGCTACCTAAAACATGCCAAATCATTTTGCCTTTGAGTGTTTGAAACATAACATTGATCGCGTTATTTGAGCATGCTTACACCATTAGGCTGCTCAATTTGTTTCAAGACTTGTTTACCATTGCACCAAAAAACATTTATTTCAAACCATGTCACATCATTAATTTGGACCTTATTTATGCTCTATCATTTTGTCCAATCTTGTCTAGATTGTTTGGTCAAATTCTTTTTTTTAATGTTGAGTTTTCAATTAACCTTGTCAAATTTTGGATTCAAATATTGATTGATTTTTATTTAGGCCTCAATTCATGGGGCTGATACATAGATCTTTCTCTTTTGAGTTGCATAACTTTAGTTAATTGATTATCCAAATTTGAATACTATTGATTGTTTGTTTGTTCAAAGCCTATCCTCATGATTGTTTATGATTTTGTTTTGGAGAACACAACCTCTCTTAGAGCCTTTTGCCTCATGCCTTATGCCAACTGATCATAATATTTATGTTTAATTCTGTGTGTCAGATCTATGCCAAAGTTATTTCCAAACTTTTTATATTAAATCAAATCACATCAACCTTTATTTCAATCTTATATTTTGATGTTGTTTAGCCAAAAGTCCTAACACAACCTATTTGAGACTAGTTTTTGACTCTGTGTTTGGATAAAAGACCTAGTAACTCTTATCCTTTTCCTAGTTTAGACCTTGTTTGGAACACTTTGACCTAGACCTTTGACATGTCAATATTTATTCAGATGCTTAACCTTTTGTGCATATGACATTTGATGTTAGTTTTTTTATGCTAAATCTTAACACAAACCATTTTGGAGATACAACTTTACCTTCGACCAATTTAGACAAAGTTTGAACCATTTGCCTTTTGGACATAGTTTTTTATAGTTTTCAAAACTCTAAGACTTTTTATTCTGGAGATTTCATCATTTATGTAGATATGTCTAGCTACACTTATGGTGGAGTCATGTACAATCTAACTTATGATAGAATGGCTACACAAAATTTCACTAGTAACCCCTACAAAGAAAGATTTTCTAAGGAGTTTTATTATTCTCCCTACAATACTCCATATGGGGAACATAGTCAAAATCCACAAAATCTAAATCAAATTACCAATTAGGATGATATGGTTTATGTGGAATATGAAAACCCAACTATAGATACTTTTGTTTGAGATATGGATCCATACTCTCTTTAGAATAATTAGCACACAGAACATATTCAAGAATCAACTTATGATCCAACTCAAGATTAGGATGATATGGTTTATGAGGAAGACTTAGATGATTTGGCTTGTGTGATAAATTAAGCTCCACAATGCCCCTTCATCATTCTAGGACCTCATCATTTGGATTATACAAGCAACCAATCTCTGCACCACCCTATCGTTACCATTTCAAGACTTTATCCCTTGGCTCATGTGAGAAATCATGTTACCCAATGCCCTTCCATTATCCAACCATAGGTCAAAACTCATCCGATACTAATATAATCAAAACCTTAACCCATATAATAATTTTAAGACCAAGTTATATTGAAAATTGGTATTTTTTAACTCATTAAAAACCAAGGCCAAGAAAACCAACCAATCTAAGATATTTTTGTTGAACCAACCACTTATGATAAGTTAAACTATGATGAGTCACCCATTGATCCTATACCAGTTATCAAGGAGTCTCACTCTGACAAGCCAATATTTATTGAGTCACTTCTTAATGATTATAATTGCGTTTGGGTAAATCATTACCTTGACTATATGCCTATTTTTTAAGAGCCTCTTATTGATAAGCCAGTCTCTGAGGTGTTGTTGCTTGACATTTTTCCCATCTTAAATAAGTCCCACTCTAACAAACTAATTTTTGTGGAGCCCATTATGCTATCATAGGCTATTACTTGTCTAATACCAAACATTAAACAAGACATCATTATAATAGAGTACCCATTAGATGAAGAATCAAAATTAGAATCAGGTTCTATTCTTGAAGTGACATCAAATTTAGCATCATAATTAGAATCAACATTAGTCTCAACATTAGATTCAGATTCCATTGAGTCAAAATTGGATTTAAAAATAGAATAAAATCATGATTATTACAATATTGGTTACACATACCTCACAGATCAATTTGAATATATTTGTGATCCTTCTATAATTATTGAAGATGAGTAATTCAGCTTTGACATGAGTTATCCTAGTATCTTCTATGAGGATTGTGTAGCCTCTCCCCATTCCATTACCATTCCATAGGCCATTACCATCAACCAAAATATCCATATTATTGACATTGCATATCCCATAAGTGTCTATTGGGATCGATAGAATCACACTTTGTTGAACTACATCCATGGTGACATAGCAGTTGAAGCAGAGAAAGAAGGCCAAGACCATATTTATAAAGCATAAGAACACTCTCCTAGTGAAACATTTTAAAAGGCACCAAGGTACAAACAAAGTTCAAACTCAACATCTTTTAGTGAAATTTTTTTAGAAGCACTAGAAGATAATCAAATTCAAAATTCAATGTTCCTTAGTGAAACCTTCTCAAAGGCATTATAGAATAATCAAGACAACTTCATTGGTTAAAATTTCATCAAGGCACTGATATCTAAGTACAAAAGTCCTTCACTTGTTGAAGAAGATAATATCAAAGATCAAATTAAAATAGCTTCCAATATACAACCTAATTAGATGATAGCTACTCTCAAGATCAAACAACAAAAAAATTTGATGATCCTTTCAGGAGAATATTTAGAGGTCTTTAGCCCTAACACATCCAAAGCTATGTCAAATCTGACATCAACAACATTATATGTGACTGAAATCATGATCTTCATTTATTTATTAATCATTACCCATTCCATTCACAATCAAACCTACCATCCATTATTTGTCTCTATTTACCACCCACAGTGACACTTTCCTTTGTAGAGGCTACAAAGATACCTTTTCTTGATATTTGAAAGAATCATAATCAATGACAAATGAATATCACAACAACATTCTCAGCATCTAGATCTATAGCTAGTTCTTGATAGAGCAACTATTTAGATGAGGTGTGGGATAAAAATTAACATGATTGATTAATCTATTTATATCATTTTTTGATTAAGACATGCATCTCCACTTCAACAAGAATAAAAAGATCATATTCCATCTACCATACCCAAGACAAACACGTCATAAACTAAAAACCATCACCTAGTCTAAAAACATGTACCATACCATTTCATTTACCATATCCATTTGACATTATCACATATTTTTCCATTTACTCCTTACCACTTGGAGAAAACCCTCTTACCATTTTATCCTTTCTATCAAAACCCATAATTATACTAAATAAAAACAATGCCATCTTACCATACCATTCCTATCTAAACCAAATCCTATTTTTAGTCATCCTACCCAATCCTATTCTCATCTTGGTTCCTTTGGTTCTTCTTGCACTTTTTGTGAGGGGATTCTAATATAGTTTCAATAATTAATCTAATCTATGTTTATAATGATAGTGTATAAAAGTAGTGTGATAGTTGATCTAGTAAGATATCTTTCATCTTCCATCTTGTACCAAGTTGGTTTATGTGATCTTGATTATAATTGCCTATGGGAAAATTACTGTTCACCAATCTTGCTACTAATTATAACCACCTATAGGCAAATTAGTATAATTGATCTGATCTATTATATCCTAGTTATAACCACCTATGGAAAAACTAGGGGCAACATTTGTTTATCATGTATTGCCATATCACCTTGTCATTGTTGTTTTCATTTGACTGGCTATTTGATGGATTTAAGAACTTATTGTTACCTAGTCAAGTTTTTCCTCACCTTTTGTGTGGGAGAAATTATTATGATTTGAGGTCATTTCAGGACTATGTGGGCCATGCTCAATTTATGTTGAGGTCACCTCAGTCCCCCTCTCTATGTGTTCTCACCATTTTGTGAGCAACCTAAGCTAAATGCTCTTTTTGTTTTATGAGTAGGTATCTTATCATTCTCTAACGAGTTAATATACCTCAAAATTCCAAAAATATTCAAATATTTCAAAATCTAAAAATATTTATCTTTTCTAAGCCTAGTTAGTAATCCTTGATCTACCCTATTGGGGCATGGTCATTGTTAGGATGCTTTCTTTTATTTTTTTTCAAGTTTTCTATTTGGTTATTTATTTCAAGTTTTTTTTATATGCTTCTTGTTTGTTTGTTTGTTTTTTCTCTTGCCTAGTTTTTTGGTTTCAACACTGTTGCCTCGACTCAGTCTATATATATGCATTAGGTTATTCCTTCCACACATTATTCTTGAGTCCATCCATATTCATATGTCAACATTGTCATCATGGTTTTTATCATTGATGCATTATTTTAAAGTATTTATTAGATCAGGAGTTAGTCTTTATGCATATTTTAGGATAGTATTCATGATGTTCTATCATGATGCATACCATCACATGCCACAACAAAAATTAGTTTCAAGAAGGTCTACAAGCAACAGAGCCATAAAAGTTTTTCCTTGGTACCTTGGCAAATCCTCCCACCCTTGATCAAATCAACCCATTGACCATTCTAGGTGTATTAGTACTAATAAAGATGAGTATTTCCTCATTAGTAGGTATAACTAAATTATTTCTAATGATCACTCTTATTATTCTATTCATCCCTTTCATCACTTTGTATCTTTATATGCCTAGTTGTTTGTGGCTTCTTTGGTCATTATACCATTGTATTTACATTTACACTCAATCATATTTAATCTATGTTCTAGGTTATATCTTTAAGTTATGCTTGATAATTAGCCCTAACTGAGGAATACTCATATTTATAAAACAATCCAGGTCCCCTTAATGATTATAACCACCTATGGACAAATCATATTTCAACTTTTATTCTTGATTATAACTACTTTTGGGAAAATCAATATCCTTTTTAAAATAATGCATGCAAATATTTTCTCATTTGGATTAATCTCAACCATGGGTTAATTATACCTTTCTTTTTGATTATTTTTTGAGGGACCATCCATCAACAAATGTGATGGCCACTCCCTCGAGGGGCATCATCATAGGCTTTCCAAACATGTTTTGGAGCTTTTTCTTCAACCATCATATTATTTTTGGCATATAGGCCATATCGTATTATTTGAGAAGAAATTGCTTTTGTCTATGGTTTGAAACATCTTCCAAAATAGGGGCAAACTATAGACACATAAATTTCCAATGACCATCAATCAAGCTTTTGACAAATTTCCACCAAAATGCACAATTTGGCCTAAAAATACTAAAACACATTAAATGAGTTGAAATTGATATATTCAAGTGATAATTTTGGCTAGAGTATCATTAAATGAGGTAATGTAATTTATGAAGTAGCTAAATTTGATCAAATCATTTCGAGTCAAAATGATATTTTCACACCTAGGTGCTCTAGATTGCTCTTTTCTGTCAAATTTTTTATATGGGACACGTGCATTTATTATTTTGTGTTGACAACATACTAAATGGGATAACATTTATAATGCATCTAACATCAACTTTCAATTCTAATCCAATAAAATTTTGAGATAATGATATGATATTTTGACTAATTTGATTAATTAGTGCACAAATTTTCAAGGTTTTGCATCAAAGTTGACTAATCATGTTTAAGGCTAATCAAACCAAATCAAGAGCTTAAGTTGATTTTTTATGAAAAATTTTAAATATTTATTTTTAAAAATTTATTGTTATTAACTACATCATAAAATTACATCATCCTATGGGATGACATCCACAAGTAATAAATGTCATAATTATCTAAATTAATACCTCACATGTCTCATTAAGACCCTCCATGCCTAGTTAATGCCCATCTATCCCAAATATTGATGATCCTATTTATGAATTTTAATTACATAATTGAATTAATCCTTAGCCACACATATTTATCTTGAGATAGATGGTTTAGGTTGGTTTTGGCCATTCCAAAAATCTATAAATAAGAGGCCTTGTCTATTGAATTTTAAGCTCTTTTATGAAAAACTTATAATGCCCAAATGCATTAAAAATCATTGCATCTTAGTGTTATAATGCCCAAATTTTGATTCAAGCCAAGCCAAGATAAATCCAAACATGGTACCAATGAGAGATAGAGGTATCCACACTTCATTGATGTAGACTTCATAAGCACAGACCAAGCAAGTCACTACAACAAGCATTTTACAGCATCCAAAGAAGGTGAAGGAAGGTCTTTATTTCATGTTTTAGTTGTGTTTTCTATTTTTGTTTTGTTAACTATGCTAATCCTTTGAGATAGGTTTAGGGTGTTAGTTTAGTGTGTTTTTGATTGATTTGTTTTATTCACTAACACAATACTAATCTCCCCCTATTGCAATCCTATGTTCACACGCTTCAACAAAAATCATACGAAGCTGTCCATTATTTTATGGATGATTAAAGATGAATTCATTATCCACATTAATAAAAATAATCTCCTAGTGATTCTTTCAAAATCCTTGAATCCATGTTCGAGGGCCCTCATATCTCTAAGTTTATTAAGTTAATCTTTGAATTGCTAACTACACCTATGAAAGGTGATGAAAAAGTTTTGAATTTTTTTACTAAAATTAAAAATATTAAAACTTAATTAGATGGATATAATTATAATTTGATTTAGGATCAATTAATTTATTTTATTATTAATTTAAATATTCATGAAAAGTTTAGAAGTTTTATTTCAATTTTGAATTCTAAGTATCAAAATGAATAATATATCCCTAACTTTACCACCTTGTCTATTCTCCTAATTTAAGAAGAGAAAGTTATGATCAATTTTAATTCTAAAGAGAATACCATTCAGACATTTCTCACCTTAAATAATGTTTTTGATAACACTAAAAACTAAAAATCTAACCCTAATTTTTCTAAAAGAAAATATGAGAATAAAAAATCTGGTAAAAGAATCATAAACCTAAGTTTAATAAAAATTATAATCTATGAGGTAAATTTAATCATAAAAAGAAAAATTGTTATAAAAATAAGGATAAATTAATAATAAATATTTTTAAAATATCAGAGGGAAGATTTCTAATTAAAACAAGTAGAAAAATTAAAACCTTAATCAGACTAACAATCAAGATTAGAATATTATTGCTTCATATGTTATTTTATTTGATTCAAATGAAAATGAGTGAATTTTAGATAGTGGTGCGTCACATCATATGATTTTCTTATCTAATATTCTATGTGATTATAGAGATATCTCTGAAATAATTTAATTATAAGATAATTCATTTTTAAAAGCAACTAAACAAAGAAAAATAAAGTTTTCAAATATTGTTATAATTGATTTTTTCTATGTACCTAAGCTTAGAAAGAATTTACTATATTTTTCTCAAATTGAAAATGATAATTTCATTATAACATTACTTAAAGATAGCTGGTCCATTATAAATTAATTTGGTTCTTTAATTGTTGAAGGTGTTTAAGAGAATGGTTTATATATCTCATCTCCTTCTTCTGTGTTTTTTTATCATATAGTAAGAATGAATCTCAACTATGGCATGAAATATTATGACATGTTAATTTTATAAGTTTACATGATATATCTACAAATAATCTTGTTGTTAGAATTCCTTCTATCTCCTCTCATCATGAAACTTGTGAGGGTTGCTTACGTGGTAAGCAATATACTAATCTATTTCACAAGAATCATGATGTGAATTCTTCACATTTTTTAGAATTAATTCATAGTGATGTTGTAGGACCTCTTAAAGTTGTATCTTTTAATGGTTATTTATATTATATTATTTTTATTTATGATTACACTATAATGATGTGAACTTTTTTCATTAAAAAAAATTTAACTATTGTCTAAATTTAAATAATTTAAAATTAGTGTTAAAAATATATCTAATTTTTCTATTAAGAGATTAAGAACTGATAATGGTGGTGAATATGTTAGTAAAGAGTTTGATTATTTTTGTAGTAGTTGTGGTATTCAAAATAAATTAACAACTCTTATTTCCCTTAACAAAATGGTATTACTAAAAGAAAAAACACACCATCGTAGAAATGGCTAGATAATGTTGTATTATATAAATATTATTAAATTTTTGTGGGCCAAAGCCATGAATACTATTGTGTATATTTTAAATAGGGTTCCTACTAAAAATTTATATCTTTCTACTCCTTTAAAATTGTGGACTAAAAATAAATCTAGTTTGGCTCATCTTAGGATCTTTGGTAGTCCTAATTTTATCTCTATTCTTCAAGTTAAAAGAAGAAAGCTTGATCCCACTTCCTATTCTTACATTTTTATAGTTTATGTAGGTAAGATAAAAGGTTTACAAGTGTATGATCCTTCTAAACATTAGATAATTGAAAATATGAATATTCTTATTCTCAAAAAAAAATAATTATGAGCCCTCTATGGAACCTCTTCAGTGTTCCTATTGATGAACTTGTTGAGGTTAACATATCCCCTATTTTTGAAAATTACATCCCTTGAGATAATTTGAACCATAAATACTAAAAAATCAATGTGATTAGATCATTGTTAGAATTTGAAGATCATCCACTTTGATAAATTTGGATTACTAGTTTATGGTTTTGCTTTGAGCTTGCCTAATGTTGCTAATAATTGGTCTTCATGTCTTATAGTTGCAGGTTTCATGGATCCCTTTTGAAGAGATTATGCTTAGAATTTATAGATTGAATCTATTCAAGTTTTCACTAGCCTTTGGTTTGTGAAAATTTAAATTTGAATTCACGTTTTAAAAGCTCTCTTGCAAAAACCCTAGCATAAACCCTTCATTCAAATTTACATTTGATAGGAGTAACTTGAAGAGAACATTTCAAAAACGCTAGACTTAAGCTTAATTTTCATTTTAAGGCTTAGTCATATTTATTAACATGACCAAACCTTTACCTAAAAGTCTTGCTTGGTCCCTTTTATTTTCCCCCTTTGTTTTCTATATTTCTAATCGAGTCTAATGTTCAGGTGGGTAGGGTCACTTTTAATTTTTTTGACATGGTCCCTTTGTTATCTATTTATCCTAAAGTCTTAATCCTAAGGCCCCATAAAATTTATTAATATGATCATGACCTTAGTATTAATTCTTTAGATTAAGTCCTTATCATTCCAAGCCCTAACTTAAATACCTTGCTTCTTTACAGATCTGATGGCTCATGCTTTATCACGAGGGGATAATCCAATAGAGTGAGGAAAAATTAATGAACCTAAGCATTTGGTCCTTTAGATCAATCATGTGTAAGCATCTATATCATGATCGATGGATCTTGACATATCAAGATCAAGGATCAGATGGAGTGAACATAGTGCTAAAAAGTCAAAAGGCCCATGAAACCCTGTAAGGTTGGTAGGTGCTAATCCTACATTCGAAGCTTGCTAACAAAAGGTCCCACATATTAAATGGAACCAATGGTATGTAAGTGCTTGGATAATGATCAATAGTTCTTAGTCACTCATATATCTAGATCCAATGGAGTGAAGATAACATTGAAATTTTAAAAGGTCTAAGAAACCCCACAAAGCCACTATGTGGCACTCTCACAGTCATCAAGACCGAATGAACCAATGGCATGAACTCACTCAGATCTTTATTTGATGGATCTCACTTCATCATAGCTCCTGATTAGATGGAGTGAATTGAATCCAAGATCTATGGGATATAAGAAGTTGATGAGCTTAAAATTGATGATCATGTGATCATTATTTGATGTTTGTGAGGCCGCCATTGATGTTTGTGTGACCATCAACTTTAAGCCCATCAAATTTAAAATTACTTCATGAGATTAAATTTGATGTTCTCACAAGCATCATTTAATATCTATGAGGTCATCATTGACATCTATGAGGTCATCAAATTCAAGCTCTTCAAATATTTTACCTAGACAATGAGACACATTGTATATCATTCAATGGGTCATTTGATATTATGATTTAGAACTTAACATAAAATGATTTAACCTAACTCTATGGCATGTTCATTAATATGAAATAGACTTAGCTAAAATCATTTTAAACTAAGTCCTTTGTTCTATCCATGTACTGATTAAAATCCTTACATCTTTAGGATCGATGATTCATACTTTGTTGAGCTTAGATGATCCAATGACATGAAATCATCGATAACTATTCAATGGTTCTATGAGAGCCCACAAGCTTGACACATGGCAGACATGCATTCAATATGCAATTGGTATAGGATATAAATCTCACAAAACCCATAAGGGTGACAAGTGGTACAACCATGAGGCTTGATACAAAGATGGCCAATAACATGCGAGGTCATAGATCACAATCAATGGCTCATATTGATCCTTGAATCTTGATCGATTGGCATGAAGCAAAAGGCAATTCTTAAATAATGACTAGTGATTTGAAGACATTTATGAAAAATTCCATAAAAATTAATAGATACATGCTAAATAAGCACCATGTAGACATAAAATGATAAAATGAAGATCTTGTGTGCTAAAAAATGCAAACGTATAAAGGTAGAGATCAAAATCAAATCTGAGTCATGTATGAGTTGAATTCCAAATAAGCCATCACCATTAAAGCTTTAGGAGAGCCCCAAAATTGCACAAAAACCCTAATTTGAGCTCAAATTGATCATACTTGAGGTAAAAGAGAGTCTAATTACAATTTAAGCACAAAATAATTAACCCAAAGACCATTTAGAACACAATAGTAAGTAATTTGAAAAGTTTGTTAGCATATTTGTCTCCATATTAGTTTAGTTTAGAAATGCAAGTGTATTCTAAAATCTTGTAGAAAAAGGTTAGTTGTCTTTATTGTACACTTTATATCTTGTGACTGACCAATATACTACCTTGTCCTCCTATAAAAGGTAGTACTACCATTTTGTAAAGGAAGAGAATTTTGAGCAAAATTTGTATACTTTGAACAGTTAATACAATTAAGGAATTTTGCAAAGATTTTAAAAATTTGTTTGTGATAATTATCATAGGGATCTTATCTCAATTTCTAATCCTAAGTCTTAAATTTAAATGATTTCTCTGATTTCTAAGTTGCATATTTAATTATAAGGTTATTAATTTGTACTTATGCTAGTTTAGTTGAATGATCTTGAATTTGATTCATTTTATTTGCTCTATATTAGGATGTGAAAATGTTATTCGAGTGTAGTAGAAAATATTTAAAGTAAATTTAGTTCTTACTTGTATTTGTATATATCATCCTTAGAGGTTTTGCCTAGTATGTAGTGAGATTTAAGATTATGCTATTTGCACTATATACTCATTAAATTCATACTCAATTGGAATCAAAACTTTGTCATAATGTTTGAGGCTAAGATCAACAATCACTTATTCTCTTTCTGCCTTACCCTTCCCTTTTACTCCTTAGTTAACCAGGTCACTCTAGTTTAGATTTCATTATAAATATCCATTTAGATTAGTCTATATTTTAAAATTTGATCATAATTCACTAGTATTATCATATATACTTATACTTTGAAATTTTTTGGACCATGATGGTTCCCAAGCATCAATCAATATAAATTTAGTGGAAAAATTAAATATTGCTCTATCTCTATTTCACCATAGGTAACATAAGTTGCCAAAACTTATTATTCATACTTTGAATTCTCATAATTCTAAAATGATAAGTGTTACTTGAAAACTAAGAACATATATGATACATTTAGAGGCATCGACAAGAACAACGTTCTGTTGGCACTTGAACAAGGGCTTCTTTGTGAATTGGTTAAATCTTTGTTAATATTAGTGTTTTGATCTAAGATTAGTGTTAAATTTGTACTTTTGCATAATTATTTGCTTATAAGTGTAAAGATCATTGATCTTTGTGGTCTTTGACATATCTTTATGTTTCCTTTAGACAAATATCATAGTTCTTTGAAGTTTGACACTTAATTTTGGTAAAGATGGATTAAAATATGAGAATATATGGCACTTGAGGTTATAATAGCTTATTTTGATCAAATATTGGTATATTTGTCATAAATATAGGTTTATTTAAGCTTGGAATTATAAATCTATACCATATTTGCATAATTGGACACATCTTTGAGCTAGATTTGTCAAATGTTGACGTATTTTACTATTCTTTATATAAATATTTACAAAATTAGCTTAATGTGTAGGTTTAATCCTTTTTCTTTATAAATATTAACTCGACACATCATAGTTCAAATAGAATCTTCAGTCTTCAAACTGGAATTGCCAAAGATCTAAACAAGATCATATTTAGAGACAGGAGAGCCTTTGCTTGAGCTTGAAGTCCATAGAAGAGCTAGGAAAGATAAAGGTAGGTGTAGACATTCTAAATTTTTGTCAACCTCACCTATTTAAGGTACTCCTACCTTCAACCTTTATCCAGGTATAGCTTGGTTGGGAAATTCTTCAATCAATGTGCTAGGTGTGGTACATGATCTCCCATGTAACCCTAAAAAATACTTGCCAACATTTAATCCAACCAGTATTGTAACATATAAAGAGCACATTAAATATTTCAAAGTTGCTTTAAGGTTGCTAAATGTCATACATGAAGATGTATCATGTAGATTATTCCCCTTTACTTTTAAATATGTTACATATGAATGGTTTCTCAATTTGCCTGACAATTACATTACTAGCACAGAGGATTTTAATAATGTTTTCATAGACCATTTTGGCAAAATTATTAGTTCATGTGTCATATACCACTAGTTTACCACCATCAGGAGGGATGCAAGTAAGCCCATAATGTCCTTTGATGTCAAGTTTTAGAAAATGTATAGTAAGACCATAGACCCTTTTAAGCCTGATGATGCTTTAGCTTTGGAAATATACAAGGATGTCATATATTCTATGACTTATGTATTTTTGAAAATATCTCTTCCACATATAGCTTCATTATCTAGGGATTATTATAAAGAAATGATCATCAATGATCAAATGCAGCCCCAAGGATAAATGGCCTACTCTATCCCAAATATCAATCCATATTTACCCATTTTGAACATCTTCCAAAATAATAATTAGAATGTTTGAGCCTTGAATCAACTCCCAAATTTGAATCAATTGCCTTTGAGTCATGCTACTCCCAATCAGAACCTAGGATTTTTAAGTCATCCTATTGCTAAAGGATTCAATACAAATAATCAAAGAGCTTTAGTACCAGTTGATGGTACTAAAAATAACTAGGTTCACAATTTTAAAACTTCTAAGAATGAGAATGAGTCTATTCTAAAAATGGTCCAAAATTTAAGCACTGATTTCCTTCAGCTACAAAAACAAATTGGCAATACTAGAGAGATCTCTAGTAGGAACTTCTCATTCTAAAGGTTTAATAGGCCTAATAATAGGTTTCAAAATGATAGTTTACACAAAAATAAGAATAATGAACCATATTCTTAAAAGAGGACTATGGACATTAATCTTATTGATATTGCTTTGCCTAATTATTTTAGGGTACATTGTACAACCAAACATGACAAGATTGATTACATTGAGTTTTGTAAGGATTTTGAAGTTTTCCAGGAAGAGTTAGAAATATTTGAAGTGGTCCCTAATAAGGATAGTGGTGCAATTACTTTAGGGTCCAAGCTTGATGATCAGACTTTCATGGTAGAAATGTTTGATTTCCCTTTTCAACAGGACAACAAACCTAATGATGTCCCTAAAGAAATTCAAGCCTTCCATTCCTAAAAAATACCTATCCTTTGAGGAATAGAGCAGAGTCAATCCTTGACTACCTCAATGTCTCTAAATCATTTTGAAGCTCCTCTAGACACTTCTTCAAGAAATAATCTAGAACCACCCAAAGGGATTACCTCTAAGCATAATGTTGATGTTCATAGTTATTTAAATAAGACTGGTTATAATATTATTGAGGACATGAAAAGGATAAAAGATAAAATCACATTGCATGAATTGACACAGATCATAGAACAAAGGGACATCTTGATAAAATTATTGTCAAATAAATCTAACAAGCCACCCAAAGCTGACAATGCTAATATGGCTATGCACAAAGCTAAGGTAGAATCTCCTCCTTTCTTACTCATAGTTAGGATGTTCAGTAAGAATTTGCACAATTGTTTATTGGATTCTAGTGTCTCTACCAATATCATGCCAGTACGTATTTACAAATAACTTGATTTGACACCTATTAAGTATGATAGAGTTATCACTTAAATAGATAAATCTAGAGTCAAGATGATTGAGGAATTATTAAATATCCATATGCAATTGGCCTCTAAGCCTAGAGTACAACAATTTATTGATATCAAAATTGTTGACATTCCTAATGTTTATGGGATCTTGTTAAGTACGGAATGGACCAAAGCTTTGAATGGCTACATGTCCATGGATTATTCACATTTATGGTTACCTTAGAAAGGAGTTTTAAACCAAATTAAGCTTGAAATAGAGCCAAGAATGAAGCACATGATCACTGAGTATAATACTATAAATTAAAAGGTTAACATAATTGACTCAAACATAGGGGTTTTTACCCTATAAACTGTTAAGGTGTGTGATCCTAAAAGTACTCATGTTATGCCTAGGTTATGGAAGTTCTATTTTAATGGTGTTAGATGTAAGTCTAGATCTAGAGTTGGTGTTGTCCTAATTAATCTTACTAATAAGAAATATCATGCATCCTATAGGCTCAAATTTACATATACCAATAACCTTACTGAATATGAGGCCCTCATCCTAGGTTTATAGTTTGCTATCAAAAATAAAGTCAAGGAACTACTAGTCTATGGTGATTCAGAACTTGTAGTCAACTAAGTAAAAAGTAGAAATCAATGTAAATTTTCATACCTTAAGAGGAATACATTTAGGTTCTTGGATATAATTGAGTCTTTTGATGCCTTTAACATTGTATCCATCCCTAAAGAGGATAACAAAGCTACTAATGAGTTGGAATCTACTGTATACAACCTCATGCCTGACCAAAACTCACCCAAATTCAACATTGTGATGATACCTTGTCCTTCAGTCTCAGATAATGTGAATCATTTTTAGGTCTTTAGTGATGATTAAAAAATACTAAACTTCATGACTAGTTCAGGAGCATTTAAAGCTTAAATCATTAATGAAACTAGTGAAAATACACTTAGAGAAAGTAAATTTGATGGTAAAGTCATTCAAATAAATGATAAGAAGGTTCTCAAAGGCATGATTACCTTTGAGAGGTTGTTTGATCAAGATAAGATGACTGAGGTTTCTAAGATTCCCAAAGTAAGTGGGAAAGATTACAATGTTGTTCATTTTAGACCCCAAGATCAACTTCAACTAGTTAACATTGGGAAGGATTGCACTAGTGCTGAGAATGAGAGATCCAAAGATCTACTAACTAAGTATAAGGATGTCATATCTTGGTCCTATGATGACTTGAATATATTTGATCCAAGAGTCATCACCTATACTATACCCCTAAAATAAAGTTATAAACCCCTCAGGAAAAAGCAAAGACTTTTGAACCCTGTATTAGAACCAATGATCTTGAAAGAGGTCAAGAGATTTATAGATGCTATAATTGTATTTTCCATTAGGCACTCTACCTAGGTGGATAATTTGGTGCCATTGAGAAAAAAATAATGGTGAGATTAGACTATGTATTGACTTTAGAAATATGAATAAAGCATCTAAAAAGGATAATTATCCTCTTCTCTCTCTTGATGAAGTAATACAAATTACTTCAAGTTTAGTCATGATGTCTTTTCTTGATAGTTTTTAAGGCTATAATCAGGTGTTGGTTGATAAAGAGGACAAAATGAAAATATTTTTCATAATCAAGAGGGGCACCTTTGCATAAAAACAAATGCCCTTTGGTATGATAAATACAGGATCTAATTTTCAAAGAGCCATGGACCATGCCTTCCAAGGTTTGATTGGTAAGAGTGTCATTAATTACATGGATGATCTAACTATTTTTTCTAAAAATAGGGAAGATCACTTTATGCATTTACAATAAGTATTTGAGAGATACAAAAGGTATAAAATCTCCCTTAATCCCAATAAAAGCATCTTTTATGTTACTAAAGGCAAATTTTTAGGCCACATTATAACTAAAGATGGGATATCCATATATCCTCAAAGAGTGGAAGCTATATCCAAGATAGAGCCTCGAAATAGTAGAAAGGAGTTAAAATAATTCTTTAACAAATTAAATTTTGTAAGAAAATTCATTTCTGGCTTTGTAGAGATTGTCAAGACACAAAAATATATGTTGAAGAAGGATGCCAAAGTTTCATGGAATGAAGAGTCCAAGAATACCTTCAATGACATCAAATAAGCAATTATCCAAGCTCCAATCTTGATAAGTCTTGACTTTTCAAAGAACTTATATCTCTATTCCTTTGCATCTGACCATACTATGGTTATAGTTTTAACTTATAAGATTGATGGGTGTGATCATCCAATAGCTTTCATGAGTACTAAATGTTACATGTGGAGTTTTATTGTCTTCTAAGATTAGAGATTAAATTTTTGATGTTATTTCAGTTGGGTATTGAATCCCATTCGTAGTTAATCTAGGCCATTGATTAAATGTTTATAGATCTAATGATAGAGGTTATGTTTAGATGTTTTTTGCCCTAAAATATATTATTAGATGGCTGGCACCTTGGTGGGGGTTCGGAGGCAACACCCCTGAAGCAAAAATTTTATTATATTTGCCTTGTAAAATTGTAATTTCATAGTCAATATGGGCCATTGATTAAAGGTTTCTAGATCTAATGGTAGATGTTATGTTTAGGAGTTTTTCACCCTAAAATGTATTTTTAGATGGCTAAGATGGAAGATGGAAACACATTGCACATAGAAAGTAAGTAAAAAGAGGTAGAGAGTTGTAATAGATTTTTTTCTAGCATTTGTTTCTCCCTTATATTGCTGAAAATAATATACTAGACAAGTTTGGTAGATGTAGCCCATCTTGGGTGAACCACGTTAAATCTGGAGTCTCCCATTTTATGCATGTTTATGATTATTTTTTGTATGTTTGATTAATTTTTTTCATAGTTTCTCTTGTATGTGATTTGGAGATAAATTTGTGTTCTATTTTATCCTAACTCTAACTTTAAGAATGTTGAGTTAAATTATTCATTAATTGATAAACAAGCATGTGTATTAGTTAAGGTAGTGAATAAATTTAGGCACTATATCCTTATAAATAAGGTACATGTTATTTTATCTGACCCTACCACTAAGCTCATGCTAAGCCAAAATGAACTTGGATAATCTAGAGGTAAATGGATGTTAGTTTTGTAAGAATATGACATAGAAATGAAAACTGCAAAACTAGTAAGATGCCAAAGCTTAATCTAAATGTTTGTTAATGTTAACCCTAAGCTAAGTATCATGCAAGTTGATCATCATAACTTTCAAGATAATGAGTGGTATGATTCCATTGTCCACTTGATAATTAATTTTACTTATCCTATAGGACTAACCAGGGAGCAAAGAAGAGATTTAAAGCTCAAGGTAGTCCATTATCTGATCAAAGATGGGGTTTTATACAAAAATAAATTTGAAGGTGTCTACCTTATGTGTGTCTCCATGGAAGAAGCCACTGAAATAATAATCACTTTTCATGAGAAATTGGGAAGTGGGCATCCATCAAGAAGGACAATATCCCACAAGATCATTAGAGCTGGCTACTATTGGTCAACTATTTTTAAAGATGCTCATAAGAATATGAAGGAATATCACTCATGACAAATATTTAGTACCAAAGAACAAAAGGTAGCAATTCTTTTACAACTAGTCATGTTTGATAAACTCTTTGCATAATGGGGGTTGGACTTTGTAGGGATAATCAACCCCAATTCATTAGGTCATAAGTATGTCTTGATTGCCATAGATTATTGCACAAGGTGGACTAAATCTGTAGCCACCAAACAATGTAGGACTAAAGAGGTGATCAATTTTTTGGAGGAAAACAAATGTACTAGATTTATAACTCTAATCTCTTTGGTGTGTGATAATGTATCTACATTTATATCCATAGAGATGATATAATGGGTGTATGATAATGACATTTGTCTCCAGTTTTCATCTAACCATTATCTTCAAGGAAATGGAGTGTCTGAGTCTAATAGTAAGAACTTAATAAAAGTGATCAAGAATTATAATGTAGACAAGCCTAGAATATAAGCTTCTCAAGTGTGACCTACAGGAAGATAGGGTAAGGATCAAGCAATCCTTAAAGGCATCACCATTTCTATTGGTTATGGCCAAGAGCCTATCTTACCTATCACTCTCAAGCTTCCCACATATAAAATCATGTAATATTATATGGAATAAGGTCAATAGATTGAAAATTAAATATTATTAGACATCATACAGATGCAAGATACATAGAAAGAAGCCTTTGCTAATTTTAGTAGACATCAGACCATAGTGAAGAGGTGGTTTGACAAGAGATCAAAGATTAAGGTGTTCAGACAAGGGGACTTAGTTCTCCTTTGGGATAAAGCATCTGAGCCTAAGGACAAGCATGGAAATTTCACACCACTATGGATTGGCCCCTATCAGATCATACACATACTTGGAGACAAATCCTTTAGACTCAAAAACTTACAAGGAATAGAGTTCACACTTCCCATCAATGGGTAATACCTCGAGCATTACTTCTCTGCTATTCCCCCTAAGGTCTTTATGGAATAAATAAATGAGATGGTTAGACTTAGTGTAGGTAGCTTGTTAGTTTCTTTTAGTTCTTTCCTTCATTTCCCTTGTTTATACATAAGCATGTATATATATGTTTATTTCCTTTCATTTCTTACTTTGCTACTTTCTATTGTGTGTTTACTTTTGTTGCCTTATTCCTTATTTCTAATAAGTTTTTTGGGATAACCATGAGCTCAAAGTTTATTTAGTTTTCTTGAAACTCCAAAAATTTAGGAATATAGGTATGAACCTAATATATATGCTGACTATGGGTCTGAAATGTGAGCCTAACATTATGATTTAAAGAATCTGGTAAAGACTAATGGAAGAGGCCAACATTTCCATGAGAGCTTGAACATTGTCTTGAACTAAACTTGGTTTTAATAATATTTGGACTTGTAGGATTAAAGATCAATCTATTGAGACACAGTCATGCTTATACTTAACAAACATCCTTGTCTAGGATAATGGTTGTATCCATAGGTGATTCTTTGAGGATCAAACACTTGACCAAATCCTTAAACCTAGCTCCCTTGGTTCTCAACTTTGATAAAAGCATAAAAGATCTAAAAATACAAAAATAATAATTCAATGCAAAATCAAAATCTTTTCAAGCATAGGTGATTTTGATAATCTCCACTGAGGATATGGATGCCTGGCTAGTAAAGGAACAAGGCCATGAGTGGATCCAAAGGCATCTCTGTTAGGGCTATGGATACCTGGCTAGAAATAGAGCAATGCCCAAGCCTTCCTTGAATTATAAACATGGTTCTTAGTGAATATCTAAACATGCTCCAAGTCAGTGTTAATAATTAAAGATATAAAACCTAGAATTTGTCTCCTAAATATCATTGAAAATAGTAGGTGTAATCAAAGCACACACATAACATGGCTATGTATTGATTTTTGACCCTAACTATGCAAGTGCAATGTTTTTTTAACCATAAATTGATTTGGATAATGGCATCGATCAAGTGGAGTGGATGACTTAGTTGTTTGTTTGAACTGGAATCTCTAAGTTCTAATATATTACTATGTTCCCCTAGAAGTCACCATTTTTTGAGGTTAGCATACCCCCTATTTTTTAAAATTGGGCCCCTTGAGATACTTTGAACCTTAAACACTAAAAAATCAATGTGATTAGGTCATTTTTAGAATTTGAAGATCATCCACTTTGATAAATTTGGCTTACTAGTTTATGGTTTTTCTTTGATCTTGCCTAATGTTTCTAATAATTAGTATTTGTGTCATAGTTACAATTTTTATGGAGCCCTTATGAAGAGATCATGCTTAGAATATACAGATTGACTCTATTCAAGTTTTTATTAGCCTTTGGTTTATGAAAATTTGAATCTAAATTCATGTTCTAAAAGCTCTCCTCAAAAAACCCTAGCATAAACCCTTGGTTCAAATTTGCTTTTGGTAAGAGAAAATTGATACGAATATTTCAAATTATTTGGAATTAATCTTAATTTTGATGTTAAGGCTATCATTTTTCTTAATACAACCAAACCTTAACCTAAAAGTCCTACTTGGTCCCTTTTATTTTCCTCATTTATTTCCTATATTTTTAACTGAGTCTAATGTTCATGTTGGTAGGGTCATTTTTAATTTTTCTAGCATGGTACCTTTGTTATATATTTAACCTAAAGTATTAATCCTAAGGCCCCATTGTATTTATTAACATGAATGGGACCTTAGTCTTAACACTTTAGCCTAAGTTTTTCTCACCCTAAACCCTAACTTAAATACATGACTTCTTTATAGATATGATAGACCACACTTCATTGCAAGGGGATAATCCAATGGATCGAGAAAAACCCAAAAAACTTAAGCATTTAGTCTTTTAGACCAATCATGTATGATCATTCAGATCATGATCAATGGTTCTCACCTCATTAAGACTGAGGATCGAATGGAGTGAACACAATGCTAAAAAGTTAAAAGGCCCAAGAAACCTCAAAGGGTCACCATGTATTACTCCTACATTTAAAGGTTGATAAAAAAGGTCCTAAATATTAAATGGAACTAATGATGTGAAAATTCTTGGATCATGATCAATGTATCATAGTACTCATGGATCTAGATCCAACAGAGCAAAGACAACATTGAAAAGTCAAAAGGCCTAGGAATCCCCATAAAGCCACCATGTGGTGCTCTCACAGTCATCAAGACTGAATGAACCAATGGTGTACACTCAATTGGATATTGATTAGATAGTTCTCACTTCATCATGGATCCTAATCAGATGGAGCAAATAGAATTCAAGATCCATGGAATACAAAAAGTTGACGAGCTTAAAATTGATGATCGTGTAACTATTATTTGACATTCATGAGGTTGTTATTAAAATCTATCAAATTTAATCCCAATGAACCTAAATAACTTTATGAGCTTAAATTTGAAGTTATCACAAATGTAATTTGATGTTCACAAGGCCATCATTGATGTTCATGAGGCATCAAATTCAAGTTCTTTGAATATTTTACCTATATAATTAGGTATGTTTTATATCATTCTATGGGTCTTTTAATATTATGATTTAGAACTTAGCATAAAATGATTTAATCTAAGTATGTGGTGTGTTAATTAATATGAAATAGACTTAGCTAAAATTATTTTAACCTAAGTCATTTGTTATAGCTATGGACTGATTAAACTCCTTGCATCTCACAAGATCAACGGCTCATACTTTGTTAGGTCTGGATGATCTAATGAGATAAAATCACCAAAAAAATTCAATGATTTTATGAAATCCCACAAGGATCAAAACATTGTAGACACATGTTCAATATATTATTGGTGTAGGATACGAAGATTAAAAATATTGTGAGGGTGATAAGTGGTACAATCATGAGGTTTCATACAAAGATGGCCAATAATAGGCAAGGTCTTGAATCATGATCAATGGCTCACTTGATTATTAGATCCTAATTGAATGGCATGAAGTAAAAGGCAACTCTTAAATAACAATGGCTAGTGATTTGAAGATGTTTATGAAAAATACCACAAAAATTGATAGATAGACACCAAATAAGCATCGTGTAGGCACAAAATGACAAAATGAAGATCTTGTATGATTGAAAATGCAAATGTATAAACATAGAGGTCAAAATAAAAACTAAGACATGTATGAGCCAAAGTACAAATAATCCATCACCATTAAAGCTATAGGAGAGCCCCAAACTTGTATAAAAGCCCTAATTTGAGCTCATATTGATCACAATTGAGTTAAAAGAGAGTCTAATTACAATTCAAGCACAAAATAATCAACTCAAAGACCATTTAGAACACAACAGTAAGCAATTTACAAAGTTTTTTAGAATATTTGCCTCCAGGTCAATTTAGTTTAAAAATACAAGTGTATTCTAGAGCCTTGTAGAAAAAAGATAGTTGTCCTTACTTCTTGTACATTTTGTATCTTGTGACTGACCAGTATAATACCTTATACTCCTATAAAAGGTAGTACAACCATTTTATAAAAGGAGAGAATTTTGATAAAAATTATATACTTTGAATAGTTAATACAATGAATAAATTCTACAAAGATTGTCTATGTTTGTTTGTGTTAATTGTCATATAGCTTTTCTCTCAATTACTAGTCCTAAGTCTTAAATTTGAATAGTTTCTCTGAATTCTAAGTTGCATTTTTAATTAAAGGGTTGATAATTTGTGCTGATGCTAGATTAGTTGAATGATCTTGAATTTTCTTTGTTTTATTTACTTTGCATTAGGATGTGCCAATGCTATTCAAGTGTGGTGTGAAATCTTTATAGTAAATTCAATTCTTACTTGTATTTCTATATATCATCCTTAGAGGTTTTGCCTAGTGTGTAGTGAGAGTTGAGATTATGCTATTTTGAAATATATACTGGTTAAATGCATATTCAGTTGAAATTGAAACTTTATCATAATGTTTGAGGTTAAGATCAATAATCACTTATTCTCTGTCTGCCTCACCCTTCCTTTTTGCTCCTTTGTTAACCAAATCATTCTAATTTATATTTCATTATAAATATCCATTTAGATTAGTGTTTAGTTTAAAATTTGACCATAATTTACTAGTATTAGCATATATACGTACACTTTTCAAAGATTTAGATCATTATGGATCCCAACCATAAATTAATATAAATTTTGTGAAATAGTTAAATATTGCTATGCCACTATTTCACCATAGGTAACATAAGTTGCCAAAACCTGCTACTCATGCTCTAAATTCTTAAAATTGTAAAATTATAAGTGTTCTTTGAATACTAAGAACACCTGTGATATATTTAGAGACATCAATAGAACCTCACTCTCATATTTTTTATTGTGATGGAATGGATGCCTTTGAGGAAATTGACCCAGTTTTCGATAATTTAGAGTTTGAGAAACCCCCTAAATTTCATGTTCAATCTAAAAGATATAAATGGATAGAATCCCTAATCTAATATTTTAATATTGATAACCTTAATAAATTAAATATAAGTCAACATTTTTGTCATGCATTAATGACTATGTATGAATGTGAACTTCAATCATTTGAGGAAGTCACTCAAGATGATAGATGAAATGTTGTTATGCAAGCTAGATATAATGCCTTTTTTAAAAATTAGAATTCAGATCTTGTTCCTCCTCTAGATAAAAGGTATATTATGGGTTTTAGGTGGATCTATATGATAAAATATAATTCAATTGGTAAAATTAATAAATTTAAAGTTAGATTAGTTGCTCATGAGTTTATTGAAAAATCCAAGATTGATTATGTTGAAATCTTTGCTCCTGTAACAAAAATAAGTGTTATTAGACTTCTTATTACTCTTGTAGTCCAAAATGGTTGGGTTATCCACCAAATGAATGTTAATAATAAATTTCTAAATGGTGATTTAGAAGAGTAATTCTACATTACTCAATTTAAAGGTTTTATTGACCATAATAGAAGATATTATGTATGCAAATTAAATAGATTTTTGTATGGTTTAAAACAAGCTCCTCAAATTTGATATTCTAAAATTACTTATTTTTTTAAAGAATTAAAATTTTATAATTGCTACTTTGATAATGATCTCTTTGTTAAAATTGAAAATAGTCATTTGATTCTCATTATATTATATGTTGATGACTTGTTGATTACTGACAATATATCTAGTTTAATTCATAAATATAAAGATAAACTAAGTCAAATATTTGAAATGTTTGATTTAGACATTCTACATCATTTTTTAGGAATGACTATATTTTAGGATAAACATTCTATTATTGTATTATAATCTCAGTATGTTCATAACCTTCTTGTTAAGTTTAACATGTTTGATTGTAAATCTTCTTGTGAGAAAGCTAATCCTACCTTATATAGATAGTTTGTTGGTAGTTTGATTTATCTAATCATTACTAAACCATATATTTCATATGTTATTAATGTTGCTTTTAGATTTGTCAGGATCCTACTCCTTGAGAGTACACTTGATTACCTTTGTATAAGCAACTAAACACAGAATTAAACTAGAAGTAATAAGTAACTAGAATTTAGAAACAACACAAAATATGAGAGACAATACAATCTTGTATTAACACTCTTTTAGAAGGAAATACAATGAAGAAATCACACTCTTCCCACACCTCTTGGGTGTACAGTAATTTTCCTTCAAGAGTTCTCTCTCTCACACAATCAATTACAACCATAACTCAACATTGAGTTGTTCCCTCCACCAGTCAGTAACAATACTGCCAGTCCACCAAGTACTCAAAGTACTCCAAGTAGATCTCCCTGATCTTGCACCTTGTTGTGTTACAGATCTCCTTTGACCTTGCTACCCTGCAGATCTCCTTTGGCCTTGAACACACACACACACACCTACAGATCTAACTAATCTTACTTACCATGTAGATCTCCCCTGATCTTGCACAACCTACAGATCAACCTAGTCTTGTACACCTGCAAACCTTTTAGATCTTACACACCTAGAAGAACCCTTGTCCTTGTCCTTTGCAAGTCCTTATGATCCTTCACTTTTACAATACAACCCCATGGGTCTATTAAATAGATCCCATACAAAAAATAATTAGACTTCTTAATTACAGTAATTAGAAATGAGATTCAAGACTAAAATTAGTCTTTTACATGCAAACTAACTGTCTATCTAAAATTAGACTAGTTCTAGAATGCACAGATGACCGACGTCAGTCGCTGTCTATCTGGAGATGACTGATGTCGATTCTTATTTGACCGATGCTGGCTAATGCCTAACTAATGTTGGTTTCTCTATACACTAGATATGATCGATGTCGGTTGGCCTAACCGACATCAGTTACTGTGACACTCAACAACCTCCTCCATTTGCATACCTATGAAGCTTTTAACTCCATAACCTAATAATCTCCCACTTGGAGATAAACAACTACACATATACCTGTACCTGTACATCATCTAATTTTGTTTCCTAGCTTGTATCCCTCTTCAAGTTCAATCTTAAAGACCAACCACCACATATCCTATGATGCTTCTCCTATCATCCAAGTAACCTGCCATATCGAAATCTACATACCCATGTAGAGAAGTGCTTGACCCTGCATAGCATGAATCCCTACTACTGGTCCCTCTCAGATACCTGAGAATCCACTGAACTACTTTTTAGTGCTCTTTTCCTAGATTGGCCATAAACTTGCTGACAACTCCCACTGCTTGGGTAATATCAGGTCTAGTACTCATGTACTCAACCTCATCATTTGATTTAGGACACTATTCTGTGAACTATCCAACCATAAGTGTGCTAACCAATTCTGCATCTTGCAAATTGAAACTCTCCACTACCTTATTCACATAATCATCTAGAGACAAAATCAACTTGTGACTTTCCCTGTCTCTAGAAATATTCATGCCAAGGATTTCTGCTCCTAAATCCTTCCTGGCACACCACTGAGCTACTTTTACCTTTAGCTCAGTAAAACCCTACATGTGTGACCCTACAACAAGCATATACACTACTTACAGTAACAAGATAATGTCGTGACCATTATCCAATCTGGTAAAATAAACACAATGGTCACATTGACATTGACTAAAGCCATGCTTTGTCATACACCTGTCAAACCTATACCACTATCTTGGAGCCTACTCAAGACCATATAACCTGGCTTTCTGTCTCACGTGTCCATTCTCTCCTTTCTTTAACCTAAGAATCTATTCATATTTTAGTGCTTTCATCTTGGCTAGCAACTCTACCAAATCTCCCATTTGGTTCTTTCCCAAGGAATTAATTTCCTCATTCATGCCATGCTCCCACGGTTTCCTGGATTCTACCTGTATTGCCTCTTCAAAACTTCCTAATTCTTGACCATCAGTGAGCAACAAATAGTATAAAGAAGGAGAATAATGAATTTGAGGCTTACTTACCCTTTCAATCCTCCACATGGGCATTTGAGACTCCTTGACAACTTGTTGTCCACCCAAAATTCATTCTGATAGTGACCGATCTCAGTCACCTCTTAGTCTACACCCAACCGATGTCGGTTCCATGTGACCAACCTGACTACTGGCATTGATTCCTTAACTGACGTCAGTGTCCACCTTCCCAACATCACCAACTTTGATCTGCACATGACTGATGTTGATTCTTACCTATTCAACATCGATTCTCACTTGACTGACATTGGTAATTATGTTTTTTTGTGAGTGATGATTTTTACCCATGAGCTCATTTTGGATCATAACCTTGTCTAAATCAACACTGCCCTACTCAAAATTATTCAGCCTCTTGAGCTGATCTCTATCCATCATTTTCTCCTTGAAAACCAAGGATTTCTAGTTCTTAACTTTGTCAAAAACATCAAATTTCATCTTTATGCAATAAACCCGATCCTTTCTTGTAGCATCAGTAACAAGAAACCTCACTTTCTTCTGTTGCTTATAGAAATCTCGATCTATGCTTTCTGGATCTGAACTCTTACCTTTTGACTTAAGAACATGCATCCCATTCTCACTCATGTGACCAAGCCTACAGAGCCACATCTTCACATCTACATCTAAAGTAAAACCAGAAGGAGAATCAGTAATACAAGTAGATAGATAAAGAGTACCTACTTTCTTACCACATGCTAATTCAAGTTCACCCTTGGAAACTTTCCAAGATTCCACTGTGAGAGTGACTGTGCAACCCTCATCACCCAACTTTCCTACAAAAATTAGACTCCTCTTCAGGACTGGGACATGCATGACCTCCTTCAACACCCATGTGTTGCCCGTCTACAATTTTAGTTGCACTTCCCCTTTGCCAACAATTTGACAAGGCTCACCAACCCCTAAATAAATCTTTCCAAAGTCTCCATGGACATAATCATGGAAAAATACTCTATTTGGGGTTACATGGAAAGAGGCAATAGAATCTAAAACCCAAGATTCTACTTTATCCAAGGAACATATAAGAGTATCCTGTGCAACAATACCTACATCATTTGCTTCTTTATTTCCTTCATGCTGATCTTCTACCAACCAAAAATCTTTCTTTACCTGCTCTTTCTTTCCATAATTTAGTAATTGATAATTCTTGCCATTGAATTCCTCCATTCTTAGCTTACTTTCTTCTGCCATTGCTTTACTCCTACTCAATCAGAAACCCTTGAGAGTGACTTGTAATCAACAAACACTAACCTGCTCTGAACCAGGCTTTGATACCACTTGTTAGAAACCAAGCTCTGATACCAATTGTCAAGATCCTACTCCTTGAGAGTACACTTGATTACCTTTGTATAAGTAACTAAATATGGAATTAAACCAGAAGTAATAAGTAACTAGAATTCAGAAACAACACAGAATATGAGAGACAATACAATCTTGTATTAACACTCTTCTAGAAGGAAATACAATGAAGAAATCACACTCTTCCCACACCTCTTGGGCATACAATAATTCTCCCTCAAGAGTTCTCTCTCTCACACAATCAATTACAACCACTACTCAACACTAAGTTGTTCCCTCCACCAGTCAGTAACGATACTACAAGTCCACCAAGTACTCAAGTACTCCAAGTAGATCTCCCTGATCTTGCACCTTGTTGTGTTGTAGATCTCATTTGACCTTGCTACCCCATAGATCTCCTTTGACCTTGCACACACAAACACCTACAAATCTAACTGATCTTACTTACCATGTAGATCTCCCCTGATCTTACACAACCTGCAGAACAACCTGGTCTTACACACCTGCAAACCTTCTAGATCTTACACACTTGGAAGAACCCTTGTCCTTGTCCTTTGCAAGTCCTTATGATCCTTCACTTTTACAATATAGCCCCATGAGTCTATTAAATAGATCCCATACAAATAATAATTAGACTTCCTAATTACAATAATTAGAAACACAGACTCAAGACTAAAATTAGTCTTTTACATGCAAACTAACTGTCCATCTAAAATTAGACCAGTTCTAGAATGCACAGACGATCGACGTCAGTCGCTGTCTGTCTGGAGATGACTAACGTTGGTTCCTATTTGACCAATGCTAGCCGATGCCTAACCGATGTTAGTTTCTCTATACACTAGATATGACTGATGTCAGTTGGCCTGACTGACATCGGTTACTGTGACACTCAAAAACCTCCTCCATTTGCATACCTGTGAAGCTTTTAGCTCCACAACCTAACAAATAACATTATTAGCATGTTTTTCATTTTCAACATGGGTATCATCATGATCTAAAGTATGAGATTCATCATTGGTTTGAGATATATTATATGGTGGGAGGGGAAGCTCAATGTGTTCAATAGGCACACCTTCCAATCTAGGGCTATGCCTAATTTGCATATAAAATAGTATAAGTAAGAAATGAAAAAGTACAATAATCTAAAACCCTGGCTAGTTTAAAACCCTAAGAATCATAAAATATGCGAGAAAGCTAATCCTACCTTATATAGATAGTTTGTTGGTAGTTTGATTTATCTAACCATTACTAGACCATATATTTCATATGTTATTGATGTTGCTTCTAGATTTATGTAGAATTTATATTTGGATTATTAAAAATTAGATAAATGAATTCTTCTTTATATCAAAGGAATAATTAATTTTATTTTATTTTATTATTTTATTGATAATATTAAATTATATGGTTATTGTGAAGCTGACCATGCTGGTGATATCATAGATCACAAATTTATTTATGGATATGTGTTTAAGTTTAGTGTAGGTGCTATCACTTAGAGTAGTAAGAAGTAATGTATTATCTTTATCTCTTCTACTAAAGTAGAGTATAAAAGTGCTATGGAAGCTACCAAAGAAGCCATGTAGTAATCAAGGTTATTAAAATAAATTTATTTGGATGTTTCTCATAGTACCATCCTTCATTGTGATAACTAAAATTGTATAATTTTGATGAAAAATGTATTACAGTACTAAAAAATTAAACATATTGAAGTTCATATGTATTTTATCTGATAGAAAGTCTTCAATGGTGATATTGATATGCAAGTCTATCTTACAAATGAATAAGTGGAAAATATTTTCATAAAAATACTTAGTGCTACCAAGTTTTGTTAGTTTTGTGCAATGCTAGACCTCTCAGAGTTGTCATTGAGGGGAAGAGTGCATGACAATGTCACTTTCTGAGGGCCATGTATTTCTTCTCTTTCTCTATAATTTTTTTCATTGTAAAGTATTCTAAAATTCATATGAAAGTTTTAATTTTTTACCCTAATACATTAAAAACATACTTTGTAATGGAAGTCCTTATATTATAAAAGTCTCTAAATATACTTAGTGACTATTCATGAGAATTTGTGATATGTAGTCTCACGATCATGCTAGCCTAAATTTATTTTCAAGTAGATTATGGATAATCAATTAATTTTGTTTCAAAAAGTGGTTTTTAACATAATGAAGGTTTTTAAAACTTTCAATTGTGTACATAGTATAATTCCTTTCTAAGCTAACTATGACATTTAACCCTAGTTAGCATTAAGGGGAAGTGTTAGAGCATTTAATCCTAAGTGAGCTTATTAACATTTAATCTTGGTAAAGTTATTAAATAATAATATATTATTTATTAACATGATATAGAAACCTTTTCAAAATAAATAATAAAGTTATAATTATTTAATGAGTTACCAAAATTTAATTAAATGATTTTATTAGGATGGATGGACCCATTATTTTTACAACGGTCAGCTCACTTGGTATTTCACTATAAATAGGATTTTGCCCTTATTATGAAACCATTAAAATTTTAATTTAATTTATCATATTAAACTTACAAGTTTTATGAAGGCCATTCTACGAAAAAGTGATAAGGCAAAAGATTTTGTTTTGAGATTTATTATTTTTTCTCAATCATTGAAAATCACTCATAGATTTTTTACTTCTTGAAAGTTTTCCCACTTTAAATGATTGTGTATTTTCTCAATTATTTGTGATATTTTACATCATTTATACATATAGATACAATATTATATTACATAAATATATTTTAAAATCTATTGATTTTATCATAATTAACAATATTGGTCAAAAATATTGAAAGAGAAAATTGAGAAGTTTTGCTTAATAATTCAAAAAATAACAGATTTAGGTAAGTACACCATATAGTGATTAGGAAAAAATTTAGAGGCTATTTATATCCAAAATATTATAAATAAATATTTTATATTTTAAAAAAGTTAAATTTATGAAAATATACATAGGTCAAATAGCCTCAATTTTATACAATTTCTTATAAATGTATTTAAAATTACCTTGTAGATTATACTCGCTCCTATTTTTGGACATAGATTTTACCATAATTACTATGCATGCATAATTATGATTCACCAAAAAATTATATGAGACATGTATTTTTAGTCTAGAATCACCAAGTATATTATGTTTGTGTGTGTGAGATAAGGGTCACCTAGGACACAACAAGCTTAACATAATAATTATATTTTGGTATATGAAAATGTTTTGAATATTCTTTGGCAACATTTATAAAACTAAGTAAAAAAAAACATGTTCTTTTTATATGGTTTTAATAACTAAAAAATTTAATAATAATTAATTTTCAAACCTAATATTTATTTTGTTTCTAGCATTGAATGTGGTGCAAGTACAATTAAAGCTATGGGTATTGAGGTGTAGATTTTTCCCTATTTTTTAGTGAGTTGGCACCAATATATTAAGGGTACCTAAGGAAAAAATTAGTATTGGTTAACACGTCACCCGTGGGATTAATGTAAGTCATTCGAATACATATGTGATAGTTTTTTAATTTTTTTAATCATTTATGTAAGCTATTAGTAGAAGTGAAGATATGGTAGTCAAAATATTAGGATGAGAGGTTGAAAATGAAGGCACACATAATTTTTAAGATAGTTTTCTTGTGATTAAAAGGTATATATTCATAATTTTTTAGTTTTAAAGACTGAGAATAGTTGTTTACATGCACATTCATTTATCTTGAAATGAATAAATACAATAAGTTCCCTAAAAAATATTTGTTTAAAGATATTTTCTCAAAACACTGTGCATGTTGGTTTTATTAAAAATTTCATGTATATTTTTAAATATTTTCCTAAAACTCAAAATCTATGAAATGGGTATTTTTGAGTTAGTCAAAAATATGGTTGAAATGATCATGAGGCTTTGTTGCATTTTTTCATTTCATTCTTTGTGTATTGTTTAAAAGAAGTATCTTGCAAATTATTTTTTAGAAGAAATTAGTTTCTTGTTTGTTTAAAAAAAGTATGTGGTAAAGACCAACCACATAATATAATTTATTTTTTTATTTATACATTATTTAAAATAAGTATCTTGCATGTCATTGTTTCTTAGAGGAAATTAATTTCTTGTTTATGTAAAAGAAGTATGTGGTAAAGACCAACCACATAATATAATTCATTTTTTTCTTTGTGCATTATTTATAATAAGTATTTTCCATGCCATTATTTCTTAGAAGAAATCAATTTCTTATTCATTTAAAATAAGTATGTGGTAAAGACTAACTAAATAATATATTAAACTGAGTATAACCAAAATTGTGAAAAAAAAGGGGTATAGAGTATAAATAATAAACTAACTATGAGACTATAGGGAAAGACAAATATAAAAAATGAGGATGTCATAACTAAAAAAATATAATTATTACTTTAAGTTTATTGTGTTCTAAATGATCTACACACACACACACACACACACACACACACACACACACACACACACACACACACACATTAGGGTTTTGAAAATTGAAAAAAACTTGTTGAAGATAATGAAAATCATATAAATGATCAATTTTTAAATAGTGGTTTGTCTTCATTAAAAATTTTGATGAATTTTTTGAGGATATTTTGTTTAAAATGAGTATTTGATTATTTGACATAATTAAAATTAAAAATATTGGTTTCAAATTTTTGAAGATACAGTTGTATATATTTTTATAAATGTATATATGAAACTCATAGAGATAAGAATTTGTATGGATTTGAGTTTTATGTATTTGATCATGGAAAATTTACCATTTATTGAAATTGGCATTAGGATTGTAAAAAAATAACACATAGTTTTCTTAGGTTGGTAGTTGTTATTTCAGTATGGTTTCAAAGAGGATGTAATGATTGATTTTTATGCACAATGATTGTTATATAAGTATTATTTTCATTTTATTTAAAATTGAAAATTTTTATGCATTATATTTTTAAGATTATGAAAATTAGGATGTATTTTAGCTTAGTTGTATAAAATACTTATTTTTGCATACTTTATTAGATGCCAAGATATAATCCAGGTTCAAATGATTTAGGGAGAGATGTGGGGAAATGATGATGATAAAAATAATGAGGCTACTCATTCATGGAGGTAGCTCTCAAAGAAATCAATTCTATCATGGTCGTAGGGCTGCTAACATATTTCTTAGACCATTTACCTAGGGAACCTAAGTTTCCTTATATTTCAATGCCAATGACCCTGCCTTTTAGAATGCTTTCAACTCTTTGTCTATTAAATCTTTAAATTTATATATAAATAGAGGATGGAGGGGAGCACATTGGAGGAATCATCCTCATAAATGAGGTACTCTAAGTAAACTCTCTCAACACATGCATGTTTCCATTCAACCTAATGAGCATAATGTTTCATTGCCATAACCACCTAAAATATTCTTGAATTAATTACAAAACTACATCCTAATAAAGTTGTTCCACTTAACACTAATACTCCATCACTTGATCCTGAAAAACTTGATTCTTCTAGTAAAAAATGTGCTAGCAACCCTGTAACACAACTTATGGAGGATAAAATGTTACAAAAAGTTAAGTTAGAGGTAGATGATTTTGAATGAGCCCCAACCCACTTGACTGAACTTCCCTCTACTTCTATGGAGTATACTAATAACTTGACCGATAAGGGTTACCCTTTTATAGATTTAGTTTTTGATGCAGACTTTGGTTAAAACTTATATTCTTATATTTAAATTTCTATTGATACTTGGTCCTTATAAAATATTGCCATGGTATTTTTAAGTATGTTGATATTATTTTTGATGGTTTTGATATATACATGGTAGTATTTTATTTCTTATATAATAATATGTTTGAATAGTTTACTCTTTACTAAAAAATTATGAAAACACACATAGATTTTAATATTTTAGTAATTAATTTTATTTTAATATAATATATTTTTAAATTTGTTTTTGCATATTGATCATGTTTTAGCCATTCAAAAATTAGTAAATAAATATATGTAACATGATCAAGATTCAATATGAGCTTGAAGGAGAGGTTGAAATTAATAATGTTTTTTTGTTATCCTTTATCTCCCAAAAATATGGTTCTCTAGAGCTTATTTTGTGTAGTACATATGATAAGATCATGTGTAATACTTAGTATCCATTACATAGAAAAATCTGTAGGTATCTCAAAAGACTAATATAAGACATAAAAGGGATATCAAGATATTGATATAAAAGAGATATAAAGAGATTGATATATAAGAGACTAATATGCAAGTATACATTGAGTACATTGAGTCTTTCTCTCTCTCGATTGTTTTCATTTCATTTCTTTTTCCCTATTTTCAGCTTTAGAGATATATAAAGTATATCAATAGATTGATAAAACACTTTGATATAATCATAAATATTTATTTAAATGGTATATGTAGGATAATGGGGGACAAAAGAGGGGGTATAAAGTGGCACTTTTTTTTCTTAAAAATAACAATAGTTGAACTTAGAGAGAATGTTAGAGATATTTCGAAAAGAAATTTGACAATGACATAAAAACATGAATTATGTAATTTTGAATTTAGTTTCTAAATATATAATTTTTTTAAATATTTAGATGATAAAAGTGTGTGAAATAGATGCATTTATGATAATAGTTTGGTCATTTTTTGTGAAAAGATAAAGAGATTGCATGTGTACAAACACATTTTTTTGGTTAAATGATTAAATTTTTGTATGAAACTTCATGTATGGATAGGTGAAATGTAGAATATTGTTGAGAATATTTTTTAATAATTTTTTATTAAATATATTTTAAATAATTTTACAAGTCAAGACAGCTGAAAAATTGAAATTACAAGTGTAAGAACACAAATTTTTAACCTTAACTTCATGAAAATCAATTTTTTTTTAAAACATATTTGATAATGTGTAGATTGTTGGGATAAAAGTTTTATAAGCATTCAATTAATATTCAAAAAGTTATAAGATAATTTGTGATGATATGTATATAGACTATAACAAGGTATATAATGTAGAAATTAAGTAATAATTATAAATAGTATTCTACCATTAAAATAAATTATATATTCTAAAACTATGTTTTCCCCTCTACAAACCCATATATTTTTTTAAAAAATAATACAATTTACTTGATTAGATGCGTTATAAAAATGAAAAAACACCATAAATTTTTTTATAAATCCCTTTGGCTGGTCCATGATAGAGTTTGAATTAGGTTCGGGACCCCCCAGACCTAAAATTGAGGTAAATTTGGAGGGAAAGTTTGGAAAAAATTCTAAATATGAAAAGGGTGTATGGCCTTTTCACACCTACTTTTCCCCTCATCAATGTTTCTACCCATTTTTTCATGGATCCCAAAGGGCGTGCATGCTTTTGAAAGCATGCACACCATTTGTGACTCACAAATTTCTCTTGCCTTTCCCATGAAAATTACTCATTTGTTTTTTTCTTTCCAAATTAAAAACTAATTTTTTTGTTGTAACTATGCAAATTTGGTAGGATTTTCATTTTTTTTTTTGAATCACTATAAATTTTTCAAGTTTAAATATACATTATCTTATTTTGGTAAAGATAAATAATGGGGTCAGGAAGTCATCACAAAATGCCAATCAAATAGTTAACAAATGAGGAAATTGTAAAGAAAAGAGAAAAAAAAAGACAAGTAGATAGGAGAGCATCCATAAGGACTTCTAGGAAAGGTGAAGGTGCCTCTTTGACACTAGGTAATGCTTCAAATGAAAATAACATTCCCAATTCTATATAATTTATTTTACATATGTCTTCAAACGAGATAAGAGAACCGAATAAATATTTATTACAAGATGAAATTTAAAATTTAGAGAATGTAAATAATGTATTTGTAATGAATAATGAAACATATGGACAAACATAATATAATAAAACATCCATTCATAATGAAAATTTTGAGTATGATGATAATCAACATCAAGTAATGATCCTGAATCATGTGTCCCCTAATGAAGAGGAATTTAATTTACCTATAAGGTCTAATATAGGTAATCAACCCTCTATTGTCCTTACTATGGTTGAAGTGTTAACACCATCCAATCTAAAAAAATATATAGCTCATAAACCCATACCTCCAAGGATAATAAGATGAACACCAAAGTATTTGGTTGAAATAGATGGAAAATAATAAAACCTATGGAAGATAAAATGTCAAAAAGATTAGTTCAACGTCATGCTCAACATGTATAGAACTATGCATTTGAGAATAAAAACCATACATAATGATGTAAACTATTTGTTTAATTAATAAAAATGCAAAAAATATGCCTTCTGATGCATAATTTGGGGTTAAGAACATTAAACATGGAGGGAATAAATATTACAATAGTAAAGCATCTATTTAATGCATTTAAGAAAATAGGCAATAAAATTTAGAATAAATATAGTAATGTGGCAAGATGATTAATAATGGAATCTATAGTGAGTAAGTCAATATCTAAAGCTTGAAGTATTACTAAAAAAAGTAAATCCTTGAATTTAAATATAACAAGGCTTGATGACCCTTCACTCACAAATTATTATGTATTTAGTGGTAGACCCCCACAAAAAGATAAGGTATTTGTTGAAGGAACAAAATAATTGATTGATTTTTTTCGGCACGACACCATAAGGGTCTCATCTAATGTAAAGGATGTTGTTAAAATAAGAAAAGGCTAAAAAAATCATGATCCATATGCAAAATATTTTTTAGACATGATGTAAATATAATTTTATAAAAATTTGATTGAAAATTTTAATGACCAATTGATAATTAGCCAAAGGTCATTTGAGATCTGCAATCCTTTCTATGTTAAAATCAACCAAGCACGCACCACATGTTGTTGTAAGTTACATGTTGAATTTTATATTCATTTTGTTTTTTTCATCATATACATTGTACTTTATATACTAAAAATATTTTACAAGCATGTATGGTGTCTTCCCCACCTAAGACATCAAGAGAATTAATCCAAGGTCTTTTCTAACGAAGACTTGAGGGATAGGTTTTTTTCCAAAATTTTTTTAGATGGAACATGTAATAATTGTGGTGGTTTCTTATAATTTGATGATTTGTTTACATGAAGATATTTCACATGATTTTGAAAAGAAACTATTTGATTATAAGAAGTATAAATTTGTTAAGAATGTGTTAAAAGATGGAAAAGAGTCATCAAGATGTGAATTGGTTACAAATCAAAGTTTTTGTATGTGATTTCATGTTTGAATTCAAGAATAATATTATCTACCAATATGAAAGATATAGACACAAATCAAAATAGTTAGATAATCAATTCAAAGTATGCAAAGACAACTTCCTAGTTAGCACCATTATTTCAGTTATGGATTTCACTGAGAACTACACACTACAACAACATAATGAGGTTCAATCCCAATACTATAATTAGTTGAAATTTTTATTCATATTACATTCAAACATACACCTAATAGCATAGATGATAATAAAAATATTTTGAGGGAGTCCATTTTTATATGAGCGATGATAGATCACATTCTCCAGAGTTTATACAGGGTTGTTTTAAGATATTCTATATAAATATAAATGCAAGATAAATCATGTTTGATACACACTACATTTGGTTATATAATTGTGTAGGGAAATTTAAGAATTATTAAACATTTTATTGGTTAAGTATAATGCATAATAAGAGTGATATGTAACATTTTTGGAGATTATTTAAGGATGGGCATGGAAAATAGGACCATGATGGTGCTGGCACATGTGTAAAAAGAGTCCTTAAAAGAGAGTAGGAAAAGCACAAGGATGGTGCTAATTTTTTTGATGCTACAAGTATTATGACTTGGTGTAATGAAAATATTTTTCATGGATCAGATAAAGATTTTCATGTACGAAGATTATTTTGGTTAAGAGAGGAATAACATAAATCAATGTATGAATATTGTATTATAGTACTTGGTTTGAGTGTTTTCCATTCCATTCAAAACTCAAATTCAAGTTCATGGACTATTTATATTAGGTATATGACATGTTTTTATTCCTCATGTATAGAATTTAATTGTAAATTAGTGTGAGTCAAAATAATGGTTTGATGAATGGTATTATAGACCCATATCACCTATATAGAGTATCCATTCACTCTAACAATTGACAGATCATGAAATGACATCATCAATTAACTTTGACCACATCTTATATCTTGTACAACCAGATATAATTTATTATTTAATTAAATATATAACCTTATATATTAGTGATATTTTTATTTTTTCTTAGATGTATTTACAATCTATTTATACTTTAAATTCAAGGCATATTTTTGCAGTAATTGCTCCTAAAAATAATGATGAGGGAAAATACTACTACTTATGTCATTGTGTAGAGGCAAAAAAACTTAACCACAAATGTTATGGATGGAGAAGAGCTAATTTATCCCATTAGATCCATAGTGGTTGATAGAACCTAGATTCATAGGTACTATCATAAAAAACTAAAACAATTATTATTTGAGGACTTTGAAACACACATGATGGTGCTTCATTATTCAAACCTGATTATTGCTAAAAATAGTCAAATGATAAAATATCATAGAAAACCTCACAATATAAATTTGTGTAATGTGCATGAATCTGATCATGAAGTGAATATTGAAACACTTGCAAATAGAGTTGATCCTGAAGGTATGTTTCAAATTAAATATAGTAAAGTTATTTGATTTAATGTACTTTAATTTCCAATTATTTTATCATTATGTGTTTATTTATATCTAATTTTTTTACTAACAATTTAAATGTAGTTAGTGGCACTAGATAAGCTTCCACCTTCATGTGGTTGGTGTCGTGAGTAGAGAATATTATCTTCTTGAAACAAAGAGAAGCCAAAAAATAATTTATATTAATGTAATATACCTTAATCAAATCATTTTTTACCTTATCTCTATTTATACCTTCTATAAAACATGAAAATAATTTTATCTATGCTATTTTAGAGGACTCATTTATGCACATGTAGGACCTGACAGTTCATCTCTAGCCCTCATGGTTCTCCTATAATATGTGACAGAAGTTTGCTCATTTTGCACACTCAGGGATGAGTGGATTCTCTTAAGGGATGCCTATGATCAACTAAAAAATTTATTTTTAGGGGCTCACCAAAACCATACAATGATCTTTGTAGCCTAAAAATACCTATCCTGACATGTTTATGTAGATAATTTGAAGATTGGGTTGATGAGTCAAAATATATGAACCTCACTAATCAAATTTTACCATGTTTTGAGAGATTTGGCTGTGAGAGAAACCTAATTTATAAATATTCTCCATCTTAAGTTAGATAAAATCCTCCTAAAATCTCTTAGAGGACTCATTCATGCATGTGTAGGATTTGATGGTTCATCTTTATCCCTCATAGTTCTCCTACAACGCATGATGGAAGTTTTCTCATTTTTCACACTTAGTGATGAGTGGATTATCTTAAAGGATGCATTCAATCAAATTCAACCTTCATTGATGGGGGCCAACTAAGAATGGAAAATAGTCATTGTAGCTTAAAACTCCTATCCCAATGTGTTTGTGTAGATAGTTCATCAATTGGGTTGATGAGTAAGAATATACAACCCTTGATGACCAAATTTTAACATGTTTTGAGAGATTTGGCTATGAGAGAAACCTCATTTCCCCATCTCCTCCATTTAAATTTAGATGAAATTCTCTTGAGATTTTTTATAGGACTCATTTGTGCACATGTAGGAGATGATAGTTTATCTTTAACCCTCATGGTTTTTTTGCAATGCACGATGTAAATTCACTCTTTTTACACACTTTAGGATGGGTGGATTCTCTTATGGTATGAATATGATCAATTTTAACCTTCATTGCAAAGGACCAACCAAGATCATAAAATGGTCTCTCTAGTATAAAAGTTCCTATCCCAACATGTCCACATAGATAGTTCATTGATTAGGTTGATGAGTCAGAATATAGAAATATTTGTCTATGAGAGAAACCTTATTATCACATATCATCTATATTTAGTTAGATAAAATCCCCTTAGGCACTCTTAAAGGACTCATCCATGCATGTGTATGAGTTGATAGTTTATCTCTAACTCTCATGGTTCTCCTATAATGTGTGATGGAAGTTCACTCTTTTTTCACACTTAAGGATGAGTGGATTCTCTTAAGGGATGCCTATAATTATATACAACATTTGATTTTGAGGGCTAACCAAGATCAAAAAATAATCATTCTAACCTAAAAATGCCTATTTGGATGTGTCTAGATAGTTGATTCATTAATTGGGTTGATGAGTCAAAATATATGACCCTCACTGACTAATTTTTGGTATGTTTTGAGAGATTAGTTATGAGAAAAACATCATTGAAATATATCCTCCATCTCAAGTTAGATAAAATCCTTTTGGACTCTCTTAGAGGACTCATCTTTCATGTGTAGGAGTTGATGGTTTGTCTTTAGCCCTCACAGTTCTCCTATAGTGTGTGACAAAAGTTTTCTTATTATGCACACTCAAGGATGAGTGGATTCTCTTAAGGGATGCCTTTGATCAACCGTAACCTTCATTTATAAGGGCTAACTAAGACTAGAAAATAGTTGTTGTAGCCTAAAAATGCCTATCCTAACATATCTATGTAGATGGTTCATCAATTAGGTTGATGATTCAGAATATAGGCCCTCATTGTCTAAATTTTAACATGTTCTACGAGATTTAGCTATGAGAGAAACCTCATTACCACATATCCTTCATATATATTTAGATAAAATACCCCTATAATATCTTAGAGGACTCATTTGTGAAAGTGTAGGAGCTGATAATTTATCTCTAGCCCTCATGGTTCTCTTACAATGCATGATGGAAGTTTGCTCTTTTTACACACTCAAAGATGAGTGGTTTCTCTTAAGGGATGCATATGATCAAATTCAATCTTCATTGTTAGGGGCTAACCAAGATAGGATAATGGTCATTCTAGCCTAAAAATTCTTATATTGATGTGTCCATGTAGATGGTTCATCAATTGGGTTGACAAATCAGAATATACGACCCTCACTGACTAACTTTTGGCCCATTATGAGAGATTTGGTTATGAGAGAAACTTTATTGCCATGTATCCTCTATCTCAAGTTAGATAAAAAACTCCTAGTTTCTTTTATAGGACTCATTCTTGCATGTGTAGGAGTTGATGATTTATCTCTAGCCCTCATGATTTTATGCAATGCATTATGTAATTTTACTCTTTTTAAACATTTGAGGATGAGTAGATTTTCTTAAGGGATTCCTCTAATCAACTACAACCTTTATTACCAAGGGCCAATTGAGACTATATAATGGTCATTATATCTTAAAAATTCTTATATAGATGTGTCCACATAGATGGTTCATTGATTGGGTTGATGAGCCAGAATATATGCCCATCATTGACCAACTTTTGGCATTTTTTGAGAGATTTGGCTCTGAGAGAAACCTCATTTTTGCATCTCCTCTATCTTAATTTAGATAAAATCATCCTAGGATCTCATATAGGACTCATATGTTCATGTGTAAGAGTTAACAGTTAATCTCTAGCCTTCACGATTCTCCTATAATGCGTGATCAAAGTTCACTCTTTTTGTATACTTGGGGATGAGTGGATTCTCTTAAGGGATATCTTTGATAAATTACAACCTTCATTTTCAAGGGCTAACCAAGATCCTTAAATGTTTATTCTATCCTAAAAATTCCTATCTTGACATTTCTAGGTAGACAATTTGTCAATTAGGTTGACGAATCAGAATATATAACTCTCATTCACTGACTTTTGACTCATTCTAAGAGATTTAGATATGAGAGAAACCTCATTTCCACATCTCCTCTATCTCAAGTTAGATAAAATACTCATGGGATTTATTATAGGACTCATCTATGGATGTATATGAGATGATGATTTGTCTCTAGCCCTCATGATTCTCCTATAATGCATGATGAAAGTTTGCTTTTTTTGCACATTTGGGGACCACTAAATTATCTCAAGAGATGGCTCTGATCAACTGTAACTTTTTATCTTAGGTCCCAACAAAGACCAAACAAAGGTTTTTTAGCCTGAAAATATCCATCTGGACATATTTGCATAGATGATTCATTGATTGGGATGATGAGTCAAATTATATGGCTTTTGCTAACCAACTTTTGGCCCATTCTAAGAGATTTGGCCTTGAGAGAAAACTCATTACTATGTCTCATCCATATTAAGTTAGATAAAATCCTCTTAGGATTTCTTAAAATACGCATTTGTGCACGTGTAAGAGATGATATTTCATCTCTAACCCTCATGATTCTCTTGCAATGCATAATGGAAGTTTGCTCTTTTTGCACACTAAGGGACCACTAAATTCTCTTAAGGGATGCCTTTGATCAACTAAAAATTTTACTCTTAGAGATTGACTGATACCAAACAAAGGCTAATCTAGATTATAAACTCCCATACAAACATCTTTGCATAGATGGTTTATCAATTGGGATGATGAGTTAGAATATACGGTCATCACTAGCCAACTTTTGGCTTGTTTTGAGAGATTTGGCTGTGAGAGAAACCTCATTAATGCATCTTATCCATCTCAAGTTAGATAAAATATTCTTTATATTTCTTAGAGGACTCATCTATGCATGTTTAAGAGCTGACATTTTGTCTCTATCCCTCAGGGTTCTCTTGCAATGCACAATGGAATTTGCTCTTTTTGCATGTTTGGGGACCACTAAATTCTCTTAAAGGATGCCTCTGATCAACGATAAATTTTGATCTTGGGGCCCAACCAAGATTGGAAAAAGGTTTTTCTGGCCTAAAAATTCCCATCTAGACATGTTTGCATATATGGTTCATTTATTGGGCTAGTGAATCAGATTATATGGCCCCACTGACCAACTTTTAGCCCATTATGAGAGATTTGGCTACAAGAAAAGCTTCATTGTATGTCTCATCCATCTTGATTTGGATAAAATCCTCCTAAGATTTATTATAGGACTCATCCATGTAGGTGTAGGAGGTGATGGTTCATTTATATCCCTCATGGTTCTCATGCAATCTGTGACTAAAGTTTGCTCATTTTGCACACTCAAGAATGGGTGAATTCTCTTAAGGGATGACTCTAACAAACTAAAACTTTCACTCTTGAAACCTGACCAAAACTAGAAAAAGTTTGTTCTAGCCTAAAAATTCTCATCTAAATGTGTTTGTGTAGATGGTTCATCTTTTGGGCTGATGAGTCAGATTATATGGCCCTCACTAACCAAAATTTGGCCAATTTTAAGAGATTTAAATGTGAGAGAAACCTCATTGATGTTTCTCATCCCTCTTGAGTTAGATAAAAGCCTCCTAGGATTTATTAAAGGACTCTTCTATGCATGTGTAGGATTTGATAGTTTGTATTTATCTCTCATGGTTCTCTTATAATACATGATGGAAGTTTTCTCTTTTTGCACACTTAGGGACCACCAAATTCTTTTAAGGGATGCCTCTAATAAACTGTAACTTTCACTCAGCTTGACTGAGATTGGACAAAGGTTGTTCTAGCCTAAAAATTCCCATCTAGATGTGTTTACATAAATGTTTTGTTGATTGGGATGATGAGTTAGATTATATGGTCCCTATTGACCAACTTTTGACATATTATAAGAGATTTAGCTGCGAGAGAAACCTCATTGTCATGTCTCATTCATATCAATTTAGATAAAATATTCCTAAGCTTTATTACAGTACTCATCCATGCATGTGTAAGAACTAGTAGCTAATATCTATCCCTCATTATTCTCATGTAATGCATGATCAAAGTTTGCTCATTTTTCACACTCAGGGATGAGTGAATTCTCTTAAGGGATGCCTCTAACCAACTATAACTTTTGCTCTCAGGGACCAATCAAGACTAGACAAAGATTATTCTAGCCTAAAAATGCCCATCCAAATGTGTCTACAAAAATGGCTCATTGACTAGGTTGATGAGTCAGATTATATAGCCCCCACTAACCAATTTTTGGCCTATTCTAAGAGATTTGGTCGTAAGAGAAACCTAACCACATCTCATCCATCTTGAGCTGTATAAAATCCTTTTAATCTTTCTTAGAGGACTCATCTATGTATGTGTAGGAGCTGATGGATAATATATATCTCTCATAGTTCTCATTTAATAAATGACTGAAGTTCACTCATTTTACACACTCAGGGATGAGTGAATTCTCTTAAGGGATGCCTCTAACCAACTACAAATTTCACTCTTGAGGCCTGACTGAGATCAGACAAAGGTCATTCGAGCCTAAAAATGCCCATTTAGATGTGTCTGCACATACATCTCATTAATTGGGTTGATGTTTATAAAACTTTTAAAGATGGTATTGGTGTCTTATTATGTATTAGAGGTTTTCAAATAATTTTAAAGTCATAATAATCCTCATTGAGGCATTAAGATTTTGTGCCAAGTCATTAGTGGTCTTGGAGTGTTTTACTTTTGAAGCTAAAATTTGAATTTTTAAAATATGCTTATGTAAAAATTATGGATTAATTATAAAATTAAATGATTTATTATGGTCTATAAAGATGTCCTACATATCATAGAGGTTGATATACCTTATAGAGGTCATAGTTGTACTAGGAGGTCATAAAAAGTATGTCAAAACTAATTATTAAGATATGTTTAGTCAAATTGTTATATTAAGATAGGACTATTGAGAGAAATTAGGAACAAATCTGGCACATCCTAAACTTAGAGAAACAACTTAATAATGGATTCTGTTCAATGACACAATTTTAGGATGAACCAAGATAGGAAAGAGAAGAAGAGGAGGCCAGTTTAGTGAATGAGCAATGAGGATGAGTAGTCTGTTATGATAGTCTTATGAGGTCTGAGTACTATTTGTATCTTTTTCTATTATAAATTAAGAGGATTTTTTTCAATATATATAATAATATATGTTTTTTAATTTTATTTCATTGAATTCCAAGTGTTATAATGTGTTTATATGTTCATTCTTTCCATTTAAGTATCAAAACACATAAAAACCTTATTTTTCTCATGAATAGTCAAACACAAAGCTCTAAAAACATGTATTAGATTATGCATGAGATAAATAAAAAGGTTTAGAAAGATATTATAAGGATTATATATTATTATCTAAGAATTATTTCTTTGGAAGAGCCTGAATAGGCTATGAACAATCATTAAATTCCTCTTGTGTTCTCTAAACTCTGCTAAACCCTAGTAGTAAGGTCAAGTTTTAAAAAATAGTCATAAAACCAATTTCAACCCTTGTAAAATTCCCAAAATTTGTGAAAACATTGATAATAATGTTTAATAATACATTCAAATGGTTTGAGTCATTTGGAGGTGTACATACATCATACCAATCGAGTATTTGTAAGAGATACCTTATTTTTTGTGTTTCTTTGACATCGAGGAGAGAGATTGGTTTAGAAACTTAAAAATTGAGTATAGAAAATCTAAGTGAATGCTGAAACACCTTTAATGCTTTTGTATAGAAAACTATATATTAATTTTTGACCTACTAGAGGGTAATTAGGCCTAATAGACAAAACATGATTTTATGAGTTTTTGGCTAAAATATTAGAAATGGAAAGCCAAAAATTTTATTTGGGAATTAATAGTTCATAAAAAACCTAACTACATATGTATGAGGTGTCTTGAAGTGCTAACTCAATACAGATTGGGTTTTGACATGTTATAGCAACATTAAGATTAATAAGTCTATGAGGGTTTTTGATAAATTTTTTTGTAATAGACCTTCTGATGTGTTAAAAAATTTGAGTCACCTAAAAAATATTGTGATAAATTATTTTATATTGATCTATACCCTTGTTTTCAAATATTTCTTGTTTTGATCCTTTTGAGGCATTTAGGGTTAACTAGCTTTTAGAGAGCTTTAAGTCTTTTGAGTTCAAATAGACAAAACCAATAGATGGATTGGTTTTCCATATTTAGATAAATATTTAATGTCTTTAAAGACCATAAGAATATAACCTCAAGTTTTTAAAACTAGTCAAGGAATATCAAAGTTGCTTAAGTCTCTTCATTTATGTATATATTCTTGCCTTGCCAAGATTTTAATTTTGTGGATAGTCTAGAGAGGGATATCAATGTCGATATTAACCCATGTATAATAGACCATAGTGACTATATGGACACATATAATTTTATTTGTTTGTTGTATGGACAAGTAGGAGTTGAAGACATACACAAGTGTAACAATGGACCTCCTAACATTTATGATCAAGTACAATTTATAATATTTACATGTCCACATGAAATTGATCCCAAGTCCACTTAAACATCACAGTTGCAAATTGATATGTAATTAAATGTAAATAAAACAATTAAATTGTAAATATCACATGTAAATGTAAAATATACATAATCATTCAAATCACCTAACTTAGAGAAAAATGTGAATTTTTTTAACCCCATATGAAGTAATAATGATCATTAACCAATACAATTTATGATCAAGTAAAATTTATAATATTTACATGTATGCATGAAATTGATCCAAAGTCCACTTAAACATCACAATTGAAAATTAATATGTAATTAAATGTAAATAAAATAGGTAAATTGTAAATATCACATGTAAATGTAAAATATACATAATGATTCAAATCACCTAACTTAGAGAATAGTGTGAATTTTTTTAACCCCATATGAAGTAATAATGATCATTAACCAATGATATGTGCAAACATTAAATGATCAAAATAAAAAATATGTGTAGGTAAAGGAAACATATTGTCTAATAGTATATATGTGATTCATGCAATGTTCTATGTCATAATTTAACATAAATAATATAACATATAACAAGAAAAAAATGTAGACCATAACATGTACAAAGTCAAAATGTGCCATATAGGCATATAATGTGAGCAATATTGGCATACAAAATTGATTGTGCCTAAAACTATATACATAGACAAAATTCACCATATAGGCATATAATGTGGGCCATATCAACATAAAAAATTGATTGTGACTATGACTAGACCCTTAGCACAACAAATAGCTCTCCTACACCTCGTTGCCTCCAAATAAATTATGCTTTGTTGTCATAGATGTAGAGTCAGGGTATTGGATGCCTCAATATGAGGAGATACTCTCCTCTCAACATGTGAGTTATCCATTTTTTCATTGACAATCGATGAAAATTGTTGTGTCTGCACAACATATAAAATATTAAAATTAATGCATTAAAATTATATATTGAAAATTTGATAAATTTTTCAAGAATATAAAATTTTGTAAAATGATTCTACACTCACCGAATTTCATATAAATGGTTGTCTAAGGCTACAAGACCACATATACACCCATGATGGGGAATATTATGGAGCATACACATATTGTTAGATCTATATGTGCATGTAATTATGTAAATATGACATAAAATATCATTGTTTAAAGCTAAAATCACTTAAAATATGTGTTCTCACCAGTCTTTGTCCTTGAATCATGACCTACTACAGAGATAGTGGATTCTTTGATATAAGAACAACATCACCTAAAATTTCTTCTCATCCATGAGATGTGTCCATAGCATCCCTCATCATCTATAAAACTAATAAATGAATAATATGTGAATCCAATGAACATGATAAAAATATATGACTATAATATATATTAAAATATAGTTTTTTTTTCAAATAATAATAAATATGTACATGAATAAATATGTAATTAAAAAATTTACAAACTTGTGTATAGGGTACACCCATGCCCAATGAGACCTCTACAATAGAGTCAAGGCCTTCTGAGTTACCCAAAATATCACCAATCATCTATACAAACAATAAATAACAAGTTTAATAAAATAAATTAGTCAATTAAGTAAACACATACTAAAAAATAAACTTAATATTCTTTTACAAACACAAACAAACTATAATTAAAATTAAACCTGTGTATCAAATATAGATGGTGAAGTTGATAACTCATATACAATATGAGATTTGAGTATCTTAATAGGATTCGATGAAGCTACTACATCTTGTATAGTGTCTGAAATGCTAGTGTCATGCACTGTTGAAACATCTACATGTGGCATATGCTTTGGCATGCTAGTGTTATACACTACTAAAGCATATACAGATGGCATATGCTCTAGCATGATAGTCTCCATAAATGTATCTTATGTATGTTTCCCCTAAATAAGAGGTCTTGTATACTTCCTCTCATATGATGTGAAATGATGCACAAGAACTGTAACATGAGTAGGAGGAGGGACACTAACACCTATACCAAAACCACCAAAACCACTATCACCACTACCATTGCCACCAATACCACTATCACCAACACCACCACTACTATTAACACCACCTATAGACTGAGTAGAAGTCTTAAAAGTATGCATGCCATGATCAATCATAACTTGTGTCAGACTAGTAACCACATCAAGGGTGTCTGTTTATATGTTATGATGCAAAATTTTAGGAATAGAGGTATATGATATTATCCTTCTATTTCTCTGAGCTTAGTTATGATGGTTTTGGTCTCACCTAGCACTAGGTATATCAAATGAAGACCCACCTCCCCTACCTTAGAATGCCTTCATATCAAAATAATTTGGAATTTATTGCAACACAAACTCACAATAAAATTTTCTCAAAAAATATAATGGAACCTCATTTTTTGCATGGAGGCTCATCAAAAACCATCCACCACCTATCCTAAAAGTTATTTTTAATCTCATCATAAACACATCAATCAATACTAATATGTTTGAAATTCATTGGTGGAGGTTGGTTGGTTCTGGGCTTAATAAATAAAGCACACACAACTTATTTTGTTATTTTTTTATTCACATATTCATATGATAAATTTTTGGAATAAAATTGTTTCATAAATTCACTTCGATGCAACATTGCATCCAGTTGTGAAGTCACATTTACCACTTCATTAAAAACATACTCTAATGTATTGGAAAGTGAAATTTGTACACTACCAACTGAAGAGTGATGCAAACCATTTATTATTATTTGTAATTATTTATGTTTGGAATTGTATTGCTAATACAATTCAACTTCTTCTTATTCAAAATTGAAAATTTTGGGGTTTTTTCTAACATTTTCTTCATGAAATGGATCCATAAAATTTGTGTATCTAAATTTAAATAAAAATACAAGTTTTTTTAGGCAATGTAATAAATCTAATGAAAACCTAAATTCAAAACTCCACTTGAATAAATAAATAGAAATAGAAATGAAAAAATTAAAATGCAAAAATAACATACCTAATCTATAGCAATCTGAATGTTGAATCCCATTGGTAGGATGAAATTTTGAAGCACATATGTTAATCTGTAAAATTGGCAAATAATAAACTTGATGAAAAAACTCCAAGATCTCAGCCATGGGTTTCTTCAAGCTTGAAAAACTAAAAATAATAAAAGGGTGTACACCCTTTATGATTTGTAAAGGGAATACACCCTTTACAAATGGTATACATGCTTTGTAAACCATAAAGGGTATATGCCCTTTGTAAACCACAAAGGGCATATGCCATTTATAAATGGTGAATTCCCTTTGAAAAGGGTGTGTGCCCTTGAGGCTTGGGCAAAATCCTAAGCCTTAAAATTTTGAAAAATAGGGCATATGCCCTTTGTAATTTTTTTTTCAAAGTTAGGGGATTGTCATACATTTTATCCCCCAAATTTGTGCATCAAACCCAAAATATTTTCTCTTCTACAACTTTTACTCTGTTAGATAAGGTAGATTATATTATTTCAAATATGATTTACATGTACATATATTTGATAGCTGAGATATAAACTATAAAATTAGGTCTACAAAAATGTCTTAACCATATCTATAATCAATAATGACCTTTCAAATATATTTTTCAATTAACAAATGATACCAACCAAAATATAATTATTACTTTAAGCTTGTTGTGTCCTAAGTCACAAGTGGTCCTTAACACTTTTATAAAACTGAGTAACATAAACATTTTCTTCCTTCTATATGGTTTTAATGACTAAAAAACATAATAATAAATAAATGAAACTATAATTATAAACTTGTAATTTGAAATTACTACATCTTCAAGGTTTAAAAAATTAGGTAGTGTTAAAATAGGTTAATGACATAAATGATTTCACATCTTAAATTCTTAAACCTGATGTATATTTTATTTCTAACATTGAATGCAGTGTAGGCAGAATTAAAGCTACGAGAATTGAGGTTAGATCTTGCCCCATTTTTTAGTGAAATATGACAACATATTGAAGGGCCAAGGAAAAATTTAATGATGATCTAACACATCACCCATGGGATTAATGGAAGTTGATCAAATACATATGGGATGGTTTTATCAATTTTATAATCAAATATGTAAGCTATTAGCAGAAGTGAAGATGTTGGTCTAATATAGAAACTTACAGTTCATTACACTATAAATACCTCAAATAAGTTTGGTATAATATAACAAGGAAACACCACAATATACATATATATCTCTATAATACAGTTTACAACTATTATAGACATGTTATCTTAATCAAATATAATATAAAAATACATAAACAAAATTTTAATCATTTATATACTCTACATTATCTTCAACAAGCTTTCTTAAAACCTTGATAAAATAAAGCTCAAAATCGATCTCAAATTTTCTTATCCTTCCTTGATCAACCTCATATTTTAGATGCCTAAATCTCAAATTTCAACATGCTAATTTTCTTCATTTTGTTCTTGATAACTGTTATTTGTATTCTCTTCAAAATTTATTTGGATTCAGATCTAGTATTGCAAAACTATAGTGTGTTTGAAGAATTATTAATCAATCCTTTTATTTCAGATGTTAACTGCTAAATTGTTATAGTTATATCAAATAAATAATTGAAAACATTGTATCTAGTTGTATAGAGCCTCAAGCAAGTCTCCAATTTTTATCAATCTTATTTCTTAATTTTGACTTTAAAAATGGAAATGCATTAAAAATGATCTCATCTTCCACTAAGCTCAGAATCATTGTTTGGCATAAATTAGTGAGATTAATTTTTTTTGAGATATCATCACGTGTAACTTACAGAGGATAAACACTCAACAAATTGATCTCTTATAAAAAGAACTTCTTTGAGTCTATTAGATAGACCAACTATGTCAAAAGTGTGAGTTGTGGTATGCACTTCATTTATATTTAATATTTTATAGGACCTTATGGTGTGTACTACACAAAAAAAGTCTTGGAACCTCATGATCATATTGTATTTTCTTTTTAAATGTTTAAGGTAATAATTATATTTTGATTGACATGGTTTATCAATTGAAATATAAAAATATTTGAAAGGCCAATATGTATTCTATTAATACATTTTGGTAGACCTTATTATATAATTTATAATTTCAAAACTATGAAAATGTTTTGAATTTTTTTTTTAGTTATGTCATTCTCACTTTTTATAGTTGTCTTTCCCTATATCCCTATAGTTGGTTTATACTCTATATTTTGATCTTTTATCAATATTTTTTCTATACTCAGTTTATTATATTATCTGGTTGGTCTTTAAAACATACTTATTATAGAAAAACAAGAAATTGATTTCCTTTAATAAATAATGACATGCAAGATACTTATTTTAAATAATTCATAAAAAACAAACTGAATAAACACAATAGAGTCTCATGATCATACTATATTTTATTTTTAATGTTTAAGATAATTATTATATTTTGGTTAGCATGGTTTATTAATTTAAATAAATAAAATTTGAAAGACCAATATGGATGTGGTTAAAACATTTTAGAAGACCTTAGTATATAGTTTATAATTTTAAAACTATGACAATGTTTTGAATATTTTTTCAGTTATGTCATACTCACTTTTCATAGTTGTCTTGCCCTATGGCCCCATTATTAGTTTATAATTAATACTCTAATTTTTTGTCAACATTTTTTCTATACTTAGTTTATTATATTATCTGGTTGGTTTTTTGAGAGAAGTCATATGGCCATCAAATTTAACACTTAAAAAGAATAAATTTAATCTTAGAAAAGGATAAATTTAATCACTAAAAAGAAGGAACTGTAAACAAGATCTCAACTTTAGAATTTTCACCCTCTAACCTCTTTATCCATGGTTTTTTCATTAGCATAAATTACCTCTTATAAAATAAATTTACATAATTTCTTAAAATTAATTAAAACCATAAAACCATAAAACCCTAAAACCTAAATTCAAATAACTTCATTTCTATTAAAGTTTTATTGCTTTGTTGTCATGGAAATTGGGAAGTGAATGATAGTTTCAAGATGAATTCAAGGAGGATTCTAAGCATATAAAAATGATTTATAATTCAAGTAATAAATACAATCCCTATATGTCATTGGAATCATGAAGTGAGTGAAAATTTCAAGATGAGGCTAAGGACGAGTCTAAGAAACTAATAATGAAGTAAAACTCAAATAAGAAATATAATCCCTACATGTCATGGGAATCATGAAGTGAGAAAAAATTGAAAGAGGAGGCAAAGGAGGAGTATAATTAGATAAAAATTAAGTGTAATCCAACTAAGAAATACAAGTTGTACATATTTGTAAATTTTTTCACACTTTTTGGTGAAGGGATACTCCACCCAACATTCACACACAACACAACAAAGATTCTCATAGAAAATTGTGAAGAAATAAATAAAACATATTTTATTATCAAAAAATTACAATTCTAAAACAACATGGGCTATTTTAATACAAATAATATTAACTTTTAAGCTAAAGCCACAACCTATACTGATAAAATTTAATTGCCAAGGCCAAGAACTCATTACAATAACGTAAAGCTCTCCAAAAGCTCATTCAAAATCTTTCAATGCCCTCTAAATGATAGAAAGGCATAATAATATAGAATATACCTAAGTGTGGCACCCAAAAATCAATATTTACTTATTTAAGAAAGATGATGTGAGTAGAAAAAGGCAACTAGGCATCATCTTCATCCACTTGCTATTTTTTTCATTTAGATCTTGCTTTTTCCCTCTTTAGTTACTTTTTCCAAACTTAGAGATAAGAATGCAATTAACTTAGTAAGTTTCCTTGAAAATTCATAATAATCCTCTCTTAGATAACCATGCCCACTTTGGTAAGTTTATTTCACCTAAAATCCATGCCACCTTTATTACTTTATAATTTTTGGAATAACAACATTCCCTAGAGTCCATAACTTTTGAGAGGCATAAATTCTGAACCAAATGTCTGATTGATGAACCATTTGTTACATCATAAATCTTGTGAGGTGATCTATGACATATTATGTGTAAAATTACATGTCCATATATGAATAAATATTATCTTACTAAAAATATTAGGTTATTATTTTTATCCTTCAACAAATTTTGATAGTCTTAAACCATTATAAACTTCAACCTATGCTCCAATTGAACTAAGAATACCAAAAAAAAAAAATCAAAGTAGAAAAAATATTATTTATGGTAATACAAGATTGTCCTTACACCTTGGATGCTACTACATCACTTTTAATGAATTTTGCCTATCTTTTAAGGGATTTAAACTATTACCATGTTATTATTTCATTAGATCTTTACTTGTAGTGTGAAAAACCTTTTTTTATCTTAAATAAAAACCATTAATATTAGACATAATTTTGTTATCACATGATATTATTTGTTTAATAATGATATCAATAATATCTTTATATTTTTTAAGGATTATTTGCTTAGTAACAGGATTAGCAAGACCTCAAAAATCTTGTGAATGTGTGTTTGGGCATTGATGTGGTGATGATTTTTTTTAGATTCATACACACCTTCTTAGGATTTAGGTTTGGGATAAGTCTATAACATTTCTTATTCATATTGTCTCTCATGTCCTTGCTTGGATTTATTCATTTGGGAAAGTGTTTAAAATAGCTGAACTACCTCCTATTTCACAGGGCAAAGCAAAATATTTATGTATCCATTAATCATAATCATTATTCCAAATCAAGCATATTTACCCCATGAATGTGTTTGGGGAAATGGATTTAATTATGTATTTTTTTCCATTATTTCTTGATTTGAATATGATGTTTAATTTTATAGATATTTAATAGTTTTTAGAAAGAGCTAAAAGAAATCACTGGTCAATTTATACTTATGTGGCAATTTTAGGGGTGCATTCTTAAAATTATCCTGGCTAGTGATGCATAGATAAAAAATAATTCAAAACCTAAAAATAATTATAGGGAATGATCATGTAGTAGGAGATGAGTGGTGGTAAAACTAGGATACTCATGATTCTGCCTAGGTCATGCGTGATGGAAGTATAGATCCTATCCTTACATACTTAGAGGCACAAATTTAACCTAGAGGTAGTGATAGACATTCACAGTCTAGATCTACACTTATAAAACATCAAGGTATGATCATTTTATCATCCTTTTCATATTTTCTTGTTTAATTGTTAGTTTAACATTTTCTTTTTACATGTTTACTAGTTTTAGACACTAGGGTAGTTTTGAAAGAGTTTTTTTACATTGTTGAATGATATATCTCCCTAATGTAATAAATTTACTTTAGTATTAATGGTCTTACACCTATAATAGAGTTAGGATAATTTAGATTGGTGGAAAAAATGTTATTACAACCAACATAGGGTTTATACCCTCTTTCCCCTTAGGGATTTATTATTTTGGATTCATATCATATTCTAATTTTTGAGTTTGATGCAAATTGTATGCATTACTTGTGAATTTATTCTAAGCTATTTATTTTTAGTCATGATAACTACACAACATATTTGATTAATTTTCTTTAATGGTTAATTTCTAGGTTGGTGTTTCTTATATCACACCATGGGTAGCCTAGATTCATATGCTACATTTATTTTTGAAAATACACAGGGGGTAAATTTCTTTAAAATTGGATTGATTTTGTGGTTGATAAGAAAATGTCTATCATTGATTACATGTTGATTTCCTAGTATATATCATATAATATCATCTTATGGATAAATTCATGATATGGTTATAGGCCATAATTTATATGATGATACCATATCCATTGATAGCATTTCTTGTGCTTCTACTAGTAGTATTTATTATATTGTTAAATGCATGAAGGTTCATTATGAGATTATTGTTATAACAACATGAAGGGGAAGGGTGATCAATAATATTTTTCTATTTTGATTCTCATGTTTGGATAGAAGAAAATTCCTTAAATATTACCCCTCATACTTTTAGAATTTGGATCATTAAACCATATGATTTAGTCGACCAATTATGGAATATGCAACATAATGTATTTATTCTAGAATTAATTTAACAACCATGTTAAAGACATATCATGAGATGATTTACATGATACCACTATTTTAACTAGACACTTTTAAAAATATTAAGCATCTCATTGCATTTTAACTTAAGGACATAACTCCTAGATACATATAGATCAAAACCTACCTCTATATATTCATGGCCAAGTAAACCAGTTAAAAAAAAGAGAGGGTCTTAGAGGATAATCATGTCAAATTGAATATTTATAGTATGAAATTTATTAATGCCATAGGCATTTATAAAAATTATCTTTCAAATTTGGATAAAATTATCAAAATATTCAATATTCAAGCATAAAGTCATTAGTAGTGATCATTTTAAATATATATCTTGAACCTAAGACTCTACCCATGAAAGGCGAAGTGATATATAATGAAGTTAACTATAAAATTATATTGGGAAGGCCATGGATTTATGATATGAATTCCATACCCTCCACATTATATAGATGAATTTTTTTTTACATGAGGATTATTTATATACCTTTCCTATAGATGGTATTCCTTTATGATAGTTTAGGCATTTTAAACCTATAGATATTTTTATACCACACCTCCATATATCCATAACAAAATTCATAACACCTCAATAACATATTCATGTAGGAAAAGTACATACTTACATTTTGGGTGAATATGTTAAGACCAATTAAGATAATCATGACCAATATAATGATATAAATTATAATTATAATCCTAATCTCATATATGAACAATTATAAGAAAATCAGCTTTCCACCATTTGGATGAGGAGAATATCTAGATGATATGAACACATTTGGTATTGGTCAATTATATTAAACTCCTCAAGACTATGATTGAAATTTCCCACCTTTTATAATTAACATAGCTAAATTTTTTATAAATAAATAAGAAAAATCTATGTAAATTAATTATTTAAATATTAGTTAGCCAACACAAGTTATTGATCCTACACTCATTAATTTTGAAAAAGCTGAAATTGGATTTAGATATGTAAAATAAAAAAATCATGAAATAAAAAAATAAAAATATAATAAGGATAAATAATAGATTGATTCATACAAGCCCATCTTAGATTTAAATAACATTAATGAAATAAAGGCTAATGAAATTAAGTGATTGTGCTCTACTATATGCATGTATGTCACATAAAAACTTGTAATATTAAATCTAATACAAACAAAAAATGTTGTTCAAAACCCACAAAATATGATCATTATATGAGAAAACTTAAGTATAAAGTTGGAAAATATCAAGTACCACCCATTAAAAAAAATCATATCATATATCAATTGCACAACTACATTATGTATCTTTCAGGCATGGCCATTCCTATGCTTTCAAAAATTCAGTGTACAATAATTATTTAGGAAGTTTAATCATATATGATTGATTAAACACTTTGTAATTTTTATTTTGAATTACATGTTTTTTATTTCATATTAAAACTATTATTTATTTCTTTACATGTTTATGACTTTGGATACTTTATCATATGCTACTTGAAAATATTGCTACATATTTGACATTAAACTACACATGAAATATTTGGGCTATCACCCTAACTTATTTTGAAGTTATATAATATTTTTAGTACCCTTTAATTGATTAATATATCATTTGATGATATGGGGTTCCTAGTTAATTTGAGCTATATTTGACATTTATTGTGTTGCATGAAACTATTCACAACTATAAGTTTATAATTGGAGTTATTTTATACACTAGTCATGCTTACCTAATAATATTCCTTCATTGATACAATATTATTATGAAATATTATACATGGATTATTATGTGTTATCACTTTAAAATTGAAAAAAATAAATAAATAATCATAAAATATAAATAATAAAAAATTTATTTTTATTTATCTTGGTCATATGAGAGATATCATCCTTATCTACATATGTTGGAGGTTTATATATTCATGTTTTTACATGTGCTTCTCATGGTATAGTTCTAATAAAAGACATGTCTGATATACATGTTACATATGGTTAATAGTACAAGATGTGATTGGGGGATTGGGTGCATCTTCATACAAATAGATTTGACCCTGACATCTTTCTAGCTTACATTTATATATAGATCTACTTTACATAGATCATACATATCTTGCTATCATTTACATTTGGATTATGTTTATGGGTTATACATATGATTATTACATGGATTATTATCTCTCTCTCTCTCTCTCTCTCACACACACACACACACACACACACACACACACACACACACACACACACACACACACACCACCTTCATAACATATAATTATGACTAATATTTTGGCTATGATCCATTGTTATACCTAGTCTTCTTAGAATCACATCACCAATTTCATCAAACTAACTAATTATTGATATATTGATAGTGTTCAAGTACTACTAATGCCTTATTTGGTGGGTGCAGGCACCAAGCTGTGAGCTATAGATATGGATAAGACTAGTAGGGATATTCAGATAACTTAAATTTTATGTTCTACATACTCTAGCTCACAAGGATTCCTAACCCTCTCTTCTATTCACATTATTAAAAAAAATTAAAAAAGAACAATGCATCTAAAAGAGTGAATAAATAATCCTAAAATAAAATAAAAAGGTAATCAAAGACTCACATGATGAAATAAGATCAATGAATCTTGATTATTACCCCATCAAGATTGGACATCCTTTTATGGTGTGTAAAAATATTTAGTGGCCGTACCTTCTCTTTAATAGTTTATACAACCTGCTTAATAGGATGTCCAAAATTAGTGAGAACCACACTTTCCTTCCTTGTTAGTCAAGTTGAGATATGGAGGGTAGAGATATATTCTTAGAGAAAATACTTTTGTCCCAGAATATTTAAAGTGTCCTAAATTGATATGATCACATGTTCCTTATTAATTTTTTTATGATGTTAAGAGGAGTGCCACTAACCTTTGGCAGCCCCTTTAGAACAACAATAGTCTTTTGATTATGGGATGTTTGAGATTTTACATTTCTTCTAAAAGCCTAATTTTTATGATTTTACTATACATTTGGGGTTGTAAGAACCTCATTAGTATTTTTAGAATATGAATAAGACAAATCAAAAAAAATTGCTACCTTTTGTGCATCATCTATTACTCTCCTCTTAGCTGTTGTGATAATTTTTATTAAGATAATCACCCTATTTTTATCCATTTACTAATTCGTGACATAATGATATCATATTTTATAATTTACAAATATGGCATTAGCTTTCCCTTGACCATAATATATCGCTAATTGAGGTGGCATTTCAATTTGTGATAATTGAGGCATTACCAAGATAACTTAATAGTTGACTGTATACTTGAGATTATTGTTATGACCAAGATGCCCTAATTATTTTTAAAAGATGATCCCCCTTTATCTTAAATTAAGATAAAAATTACATTTGTGAAATGCATCTTTTATCTCATATTTTTGGGAATTGAATGTGAATCAGGTAATAATATGGGTGAGGAGAAATTAAAACTTGACTCTTCTAAATCAATTTTCACAGTGCATTCAAAGTTCATTTCACATGGTGATAAAATTCTATACTTGGTTAGCTCACATTAATTGGCCACATGATAAACCCATAAAATGATTCTTGAAAAACATTAAGATTGTTTTAACCATATTTGAATAACCTAAATCCTTGGTCACAATTTATTCTCCACACCACATACATATTTTTCAAAGTTTAAAAGTTCACTCTGCATGCCCCATGTGACCCTCATATCAAGTGGACTTGATCATAGTTTAATTTATGTTTCATAAAGAAACAAAACCATGGATTCTAATTTATATTTCAAATTTTAAGTTTTCTTTTGAGACATTCATGACTTCATGACAACATTATGACTATCATGTGTTTGATTTTAATATCACAAGTTTTAATTAAATTTCATGTGCATATTATTTAATATTGAGATATGATCATGAATATTAATGTGTCATGCTGAAATTTTATATACGAACAACCCAATTAAAGAACAATTTTTTTATTAATTAGTTTATTTATTTATTTAACATGTGTCATCAAAGTCAAGGTAATTTTATGCAGAATTAAAGTATTAATGTAATTTAAAACAATAGGAAAAATATCTAATTCAATTAAGCACATAAATTAATCAATCACTTATTCAAGTAGTAAAACATTAATTCATTTGTGAGTTATTTAAAGTTTGGGTTCAATTTAGTTTCATTATCAAGTTCAAGAAGATCATGTTAAAAATTATTTACAAGTGGATAAATCAATAACAATTATTTTCTTATAAGAAAATATATAGACAATAATAGGTGTAAGTAGACTATATAACAAAAATGTCTCTTTTAATTAAATATCATCTACATTACCAAAAGTGTATGTAAATAATATATCACTCTCCTAATGTCAATCATCAAATAGTTTCATCCGACACACATGTAAATCATTAATAAACCTAGGTTAAAAGTTATATTTGAGAGGGTTGACACATAATGAAAATAATAAAATAAGGTTTTAGTTATAATATTTAGACAAACATCATTTCTAGGAAAAAATTAAATTGGAAAAGTGTTACTCTACTATAATCAACACATAAGTTAATAAACATCATTTCATTATATGCATATTATTAGGATAAAAAAAATAAACATCTTAGATTAACTATATATATATTTATTTAATTATAAAACTAGTGATCCTTACAAAGAGCCTTAGTATAACTCAGGGATTGGAGATATGACAATCCTAACCTAATCCAAGACCTAGTACAAAAAGCCCCACTCAATTAGGACAACTTACATATCCACTCCTCAAAATTAGGGCCAGATTAAGCTCTCCACTTGAAAGAGGGATCGTCTCCTCCAAAAGATATATTATCAAAATAATTTGATAAATAATCCAATAAATGTATAAAAATATCATGAGCTAAGAATTTTATATAAGTTTTATACATACAACACTATATTCTTAACCATTCACTATCATAAAACATTAACATTTCATTCCATCCTTAGTTGTTGAGAAAGAGATGCAAATTAATTCCAACTTCTTAGTACATTGTAATCTCATAAAAATACCACCTCACAATAGTTTAATATACTGTTGTTAGTATTAACAAGAAGTATTATCCTCTCTTAGTCATTCATTATTTATGAAGTTTAGACAACATTTAATCTCACATTACTAGTAGTATTAGTTTATTAATGGTCATATTTCCAAGATTTATTCAATTATTACATCTCAATTCACCACCTGATTATATAATTAGATCCAAACACTCTAATTATCCTTATGTCCTAAAAGTTCAACAAGGTATAAAAGTATGCTTAGTGCACAAAGGAAAACCCCCTAAATATCAGTAACTAGTGCCTACACCTACTTCCAAAGTTACCTACATATATGATTATGACCACCTTCATAAAGATAATTAGGGTTGGTTTTAGTTCAACCATTAATAAAATGAGTGTTACTGAGTGTTAGTGTTACGTTGCCTTCACCACGAATCCACTCAATTTTTACTTCCATAGTTACCCCTAAGTTAACTTTGTGGTCACTAACTAGCCCACACATAATAAAAACTTACCAAGGGTTAATAAGGGACACCCTTAAGCATGGAAAAATAAATCATCTATAATTATTACTTCCAATAAATTTAATTTATGTTTCATTTCTAGTCACTCTCTCAACTCTACAACCAACACTATTTTATTTAGGCTTTCATATGAGAACTAAAACACTACCTAAATAAATTACATTTAAAGTCAATGAATAAAACTAATATTTTAAATTCATTTCCTAGGATAACAAGAGTGCATAAAAATCATCAACTAATTTTATTTATGGAATTATGCATTAAACAATTTACAAAAGTGAACAACAATTACAAGTAAATATTTTGTACATCAATTCTAGGCTAGTAAAAAACAAATGAAATGATGTCTAATTTTTTAGAAGAAATGTTCAATAAATAGATGATTCAATTTTGATTCAATTTTTATAATATAAATAGCTTAAATAATTCATCAAAATCTTTTGTTTTATGAATTTAATACTAGATAATTGAAGAGGTAAACAATAGTTTTAAAATAAATATTTTTCACACAATTTACATGTTAATAAAGTATGTACAAAATCACTATTAAATAAATTTCTTGAGCAAAAATAAATTATTATAAAGGTTTGATCATGTTTCTAAGTTAAGGAAGCCACAAAATTAGCATCATTTTTTTTTGTAGAAGTATGCTATAAAAACACATTACATTATTGGGTGACTTTTACAAGCAAAAAATACACTCCTAAACTACATGCGAAACTCATTTTAGAATCCACTCAATTTTAATTTTAAAATCTAATCATAAAATTACTTGATTATTGAATTGGTAATTTTAAGCCATTTAAAAGGTGTTTCAATTCTCCTATTAGATAAATTTCATTTTTGGATATTTATGTTAAATCATTTTCAAACTGACTTTTGTGTGCTAAAAAAACACTAATAAACTACTTATGATTTTTTTTAAAAAAATTGACCAATTTTAATTGTAATTGTTGGTAAATATAATAATCAAATCATTAAGTTAGTATTTCTAATTCATTTTAAAATTAATTAAAATTCTATATTTAGTGAATTTAAATAATAGGTTTTTATTTTATTTGATTTTTGAAATGATTATGTTGGCTTGATTAAAGTAAGATTATATTTATTTACTAATTTAATTGTAGCTACAATACTCATTTGAAAATATCTAGTTTTCTAGGTTAAGGAGTGGTGTAAAAACTCTTAATTTGTCACTGTTGTTGAGTTTAAAGCTTTTACCTTCCATTTAATTTAGCATTGACATGAAATTCACTTTCACAATAACCAAGGGGTTTAATACAAATGTGAATGAATCGTCAAAAAAGTGAGCCACTTAAGCAATTATTAATAAAATAGAAATGTTTTCTTTATATAAATAGCACACTTACACTTATATATATTATGAAACTCAAATGTTATTTAATAAAATGGGTTGGGGAAATCCAAAATATATGAGGAGGCATCAAAAAATAAGTGTAAAAAGTGACAGGACACAATTATCAAGTAAAAGGAACTTAAAGGGATAATTTGAAAAAAAATACCATACTTAAACTATAAATTTCAGCTATTAGATTGAAATAAAAACCTCAACCCTTACATTAGAAAACTTAAAATAAATCAAATTTATATCCTTTTATCTTATTTATTTTCCTCACTTTGTTAATTTGTTGTTTGTTTCTTTTTGTAGGTTTGGGTTTCAATTGTGGAACTTCCATGTATGAATAGAGATAAATGAGGATATATACATAATATGTATAAAATATTTATTCATATGAGAAACCCATAAATAAATATCTTTTAGTATATATATTATTTCATTTTTCTTGACATAAGCTAGAGGGATAGATCCATGATTATATATACATATATATTTATATATATACATATAGAAATATTTGTGTGTAATAGTTATTAACGTCAGAGAAAAAACAAATACTTGACCATGGTTAAGGATCACTGACTAAGTGTAAAATAGGGAAAGTTTAGGGAGTTACATCCCACCCTACCTATTAGAAGCATAATAATTGAGGGGGGTGGCGGGGGGGGGGTGAATCAGTCTTCAAAGAATTATTTCAATTTAACTTAACACTCATGAACCATTCATACAAGTACATAGATCTAGAAATAATAAGCAATCATACAAGAACATGAAACAAGATAACACATCATATAAGTGGGAAAACCTAAAGGGAAAAAAATCTAATGATATTTTAAAATGTACTACACTCATATAATATAAAAAACAAATTTAGTGAAGCACTGACTTCACATGGATCACCAACCCAAACTAGCTAAGCACTAACTCAACTAGGCTTTAAGAAGCACCAACCCCCTAGATGACTCAATAGAAACTCAACCACCTAATTGATTTTATCACCTTTGAGGCACCATATTTATAAATTAATTGATGATGAACACCTATTCAACTCTTCACACTCTTTTACCCTCTCAAACTGCCTTCTAGGTTACTTTGCTCAACTATGTCTCTTTAAGATAGATTAGGTTAATTAACCTTGATATTCATCTATAATACCCATATTATATCTTCATTATAGTTTCTATGTAATCTTATGATGGTTTGAAAGACCTCATTTTATCTCTTCAAAGTGCTATATCTTCTACTTCAACACTCTCCTTCTCTAACTTGATAATTAGGCCTATTAGGCCTTGTTCTTATACTAAGCTCTTGTTCATACACATATTGGTCAGCCATACACACTTGAAAACTTATATTTTCCATGAAATATGACTTTTTACATTCAAAAAATATGAATCAAACATTACATTAGGTTGGTCATAGCTCAAATAGACCAAATCCTTCATTAGGCCTTAAGGAGACCTAATTCAATTAGGCCTTGATTAGTACACGTTACCATTTGATCTTATTAGAACAATTTAAAACACCAAAAATTGAAATAAAAATTCATATTACACTCAAATATACCATTAATAATCTCATATTATGTCTATAAAATATTTTATCTCTAACCACCACTTGAAGCACACCATTAACACTATTCACAATTATCACTGTCAACCTACAGGAAGTCTGTCTTAAACTACTGAAGAATAAACACAATTTAAAAAAAATAAAAATAAAAAAATAAAAAAATCACACACACACACACACACACACACACAACTCATTACTTCAAGTTCATTAAAAACTTCATTATATAATTCAACTCAGGGTATACAACCTCAAACTCTTCTCTACAAAATGATCATTTTGAACTGCCAACTAGCCTAAAAACATAGTCATGGAAACTTGAAATTATGACTCCTAAAAGTTAAAAAAAACTAACTTAAAAAACATAAAAATTATCATAAAACATCCTCATAACAACCTAAAGTGAAAATTTCATAAGTTCTATTGGCAATTATTGATCTTGTAGACCAATTTGTTGATCTTCTCTCTTAGAGACCTCACTTAGCCTGACAAGCCATTTTGGATTTAACATTTTCACTAATTTTAATAATAAAAAAACCTTATAAAAAGCATTAATAAAAAATTAAATTTCCAAAAAATAAAACCATGTGTATTATATATTCCACTCATGGCATAGAGTCTCAAACTCATCACTACAACTTGCTTACCCAGAACTGTCAGTTTACCTTAAAGCACAATCATGGTGACAATAACCTTCAATCACCTATATGACCGTTTACAGAGACTCCTGATGATTTTGGATGATCCTATGATATAATTATACCATTTTAAAATATAAATATAACATTGTCAAATGTTAGTAGAAGTCTTATAGACCAATATCATAACCTCACTGTATACAAACATCACTGAGCTAGACAAGTCAACTTGTGAGTAAATTTTTACTATATACAATGATTTAAAAAACTTTTATCCAAAATTAAAATGTATTAAAATTATATAAAAATTTATCCATGCACTTGGATTCATCCCTATTCAATGATAACACATCCCTAATCATCTTCTCACTTTTGCTTGGGTTTCTCACTGTTTGCACCACTATGCCAGTTAGAGACAGGTTGTCTTGGATGACCAGTTTAGAAAACATAAAGGATAAAACCTACCTATAAATCACCATGGAAATTAAATAAAATTATAAAAATTATCCATCCAATGATTTTTATACTTTGACTTGGTCAACTCTGACTGCTACAATAAATATCTAAGAAATAAGGTCTTTGTTGTATGGTCCACTCACTCTCTTGAAGACTCAATCATACTTGTATATGAATGGGAGAGTTTAATACAACATAAAATCACTAAACTATACATATCAATCCATTCTAAGCACTTTATAACAACTTCTTTCATATCGAGTCACTATTAGGGTTCTTTGAGGGTTTAAACCATCTTTCATTGTAGCAATCGTTCATAAAGATTAGCCCCTCATTCCAAAAAATAATGCCTATAAATTTGAGATAGAACCATTAACCTTATACCATGAATATATTAGGTTACCATTCAAAGGTTTTATGATCTAAAAAACATAAGAAAATCCTTCTTAGGTTAAGAACCCTTCATTCTCTACACTTGAGAGACCTCAAAACCACTTTTCATGTCTTTTATTGTAAACCATGACCTTAAAACTTGTGAAAATGATTTAAAAAATATAAAATACCTCTAAAAACACTCAAATATATATAATTTCCTTATAAACATAACCTCATACCCCATTAGGCCATACTTTCTCTTTACTTGCTTAGATCATGACCTGTAAACCATATTATGCCATGAAATTGACCTTCATGCCTCCTTACATGAACTTTACACCTCACTCATATTTTAAATCAACCTCTCTCATGCTTATACATATACATACATCCTTCACATGCTTTGAGACCACTCATCTCACCAAACAACCAAGCCCATGCCTTCACACAAGGTTTCTTCATGCCATAACTAGGCCATGACAATACTCCCTAAGCTCTTGATACTTAACACAAGAATATCATTATTAAGCACTTATCTCATCAAAAAAATACTCAAATTTCCAATAAAACACTCTCTTTAATTAACTCATATAAACCTCATCACAACACTCTTATTTTTTAATAACTTGATAAATAATCTTGATCATCCTTTACTAGAGCAACATCAAACTTGACATAAGCCTTAAGACAACACTGAACAACAACCTTGACCATTGATCAACTTTTAAGACCTTATGATGATATCTCAAATATAATTTATTACCTATACATCATCCTTCACTCATGCATAAACACAACCAAAAATCCTTCATATGTCTTGACAACATCTCATGATGCCTCATTAGGTCAGGCAGAGTCTAGAGGTGGTCTAGGTGCAGAGTAGGTTTGAAGGTCCTACCCATATAGGTTAACTTTGAGACTCTCATGAGTAATTAAATTCCTCACATACATATTCAAGAAACCCCATACAACCTCTTATGCCTCTGTGCATCCATCTCACCAAACCACCATCCTCAAACCTTCTTAATAGGACTTTACATGCCATGACTAGTGGCATGACTAGGCTTCTTAAGAACTTGAAAATTGAAAACTGATATTGAAACACTCTTTTTTTCTTCTACACCTTTTTCACATGCCTTACATAATTTTTAAATAATATCATAACTTTGTACACACCTCTTCATTCTTACAAACACATACTCATGATATGACTATGTTTCTTAAGACACCTTGTACTCAAGGACTAGTACTCAAACATGTTTACCTTGATGATGATATCAAATAAGAACACTCATTATAAAAAACTATCACATCACTAAAATAACCTTAAAATCAACCAATATAATAATTATTAGGTTTCCTTCAAATTCTCTCTTTGATCTAAAACTTGAATTCTCTTTGATCAACCTTGACATCTACCAATAGAAGAATCATTAGGTTTCCTTCAAATTCTCTCTCTGACCTATACCTTGACATCAATTAAATCAACCTTGAAATAAATGACATAAAAATTGAAACTAATGACAATATTATTTCATCAAACCTATCAAGAACTTTTGACATCAATGACAACAACAATGCTCAACAATATCCCCCTTTATCATTAATGGCAAACCACTCTCAAAATATTCTCTCAATATGTCTTTACTCCTCCAAACTAAACTTTTCCCTTATTTTTATCTTTCTCCCCATTTGACATCAATGACAATGGGTTTTCCACAAACTTCCATCTAATCTTTGGACCTAAACTCAATAAACTAAAAAAGGAAATGTTGATAAATACTCACCTTAGTCTCATACTAGTTGTTATAGATAGCTTTTAGAAACTCACTTTCTCCCCCTAAGCTGATGCTTTCTCTCTCAAAACTAGATCAAAAAATAGAATCATGAATCATCTCAGAAAAAATTCTCCCCATAACTCTATGCTTACCTTTATTTAGATAAAAAATAAAACCATTCTATTGATAAATAACTTAGAGCTACCAAGCTCCCCCTTAGACCAAACATATATTAATCAATGCAATAACTCAATGATGAAATATCATACAAAACTACTCAACCATGGCATAATGAGCATATATACCTATGATACATTACCCAAAGTTCATATTCAAACACCTAGAGTAATCACACTCAATGTTTAATAGAATAAAACATCTTTATTATCAATGCTTGCTCACCATGTCTATTAGGTATGTTTGCAATAAAAGATATTATTCTAAGGGAAAAATATAGTCCTCCATGCTAGAGAAAATATCAATCATGACATGTACATATGGTACCTCAAATTTTTAATTGTTGTACCAATAAACCTCTTTCATGTCTAAAAACCTCATCATGACATCCTCCTTGCATAATTTTATCAACTAGGTCTATGCTTACATGGTTTACTATGACAGACCTATATCATAACTTATCTTCATGACATGCAAATTGAGACTATAAATCGTTTTCCTTGGTCCTATATGATATTAATATCATATTTATGCACCTAGAACACTCAATTTCCATGGTAATACCCCAATGAATGACTCTACAATCTTATTTTATGCTTATTATTTTTTCATGGTTTCACTATGTTTTGCACACTCAGATATCTATGATAGTATTTAATTCATGTCCTATACACTAATACATTATCAATATATTCATATTGTCTTCATGACATTGATGCTACTCTCCATTTATGTTTAACATCCATCTTTTATATTAAGGACTAAATGATAGCACTGTTAGCCATCTTCACACTTACTAGAAATACCCTATTTAGTCTTATCAGACCTACGAGCAAGACTCTTTTAGTAAGTATTGTACTTCACATAGTTTACATTTAACATCCATCTTTTATATTAAGGACTAAATGATAGCATTGTCATCCATCTTCACACTTACTGGCAATACCCTATTTAGTCTTATCAGACGTACGAGCAAGACTATTTTTGTAAGTATTGTACTTCACATTTTTTGTCAATGACCTCATAAAGACTTATTACCACCTTTTTTTCTACATAAAAACCCTATAATACAACTCCATGATGCTTCTATTGAGTGATAAATGCCTCTATGAAGTCTAATAGAGACATATCTCTTCACAAAGCTCTAGAACAACATGAAATCAAGAGATTCCCAGATATCCATTCTTTTCTCAAACAAATTACAATAATGAGGCTGATAATCTTTATTTAGAATCCTTTGGGTCATGATTTCCACCTCTGGCTTGATGTCTACATCATCCTTATTCTTCTCTATCTGAGTAGATACCAAATACTCTTAGCATTCTACCTTGGTAATTAATTCACCTTGATCCATAAGTTAATCATGACTAGTTCTCATCTTCTTTGGTCTCCATACCATGATTTATCTCTTAGGAGCTTCTAACATCTTGTTATAACTTGAGAACTTATTCAATCTGATCTTATAAAATCTTACACTATGATCAACACATTGACACTCATAGCAAAAAACCTTACATTTGTTAGACATACCTCTTGATTAATGTGGTCTATGATCTCTTCTTAACCAATTTCTTCATTTACCATAGTCCCATGAAAAATATTTCTTGGGTGGCATCCTTCTATAGTTCTTTGCTTTATGTCCAAACTAATAACAAGAAAAATAATGACCATGGGAGAAATTGGTATACCTTATGGCATTAATCTATCTACTTAGCCTTATTATATTTATCTTTATGTTGGCATTATTTTTGAATTGATTTATATTCTCATGACCTTTCTCAAAATTTATCATCTTTTTATGAGCTGCTCATGCTCAACCTTCAAGGAACCTAGCTCAGAATTTAATTGATCACATTTAACTTCCTTTGATCTCAAACTTATATTTTCAAACTATAACTAATTATTAATATCCTTGATGGTATTTTCATACATTATGGATTATTTGGCCATGTGAATCTTTAGGTTACATATTTACTCTTCAAGATCCTTGACCAAAAATATCAACTCTTGATTCTCTTTCCTTAACTACTTAGTCATCTTGTGCTTTTAGGATTACCTTTCAAGTTTTTAGACTTGATTTAAATGACCATGAATATGATACCAATTATTGGAATCAAAATGAATGCAAGGGGGGGGGTATTGAATTAGTCTTCAAAACATTCTTTCAATTTAACTTAACACTCATGAGCCATTCATACAAGTACATAGATCTATCAAGCATAAGCAATCATATAAGATCATGAAATAAGATAACACATCATATAAGTGGGAAAAAATAAAGGGGAAGAAAACACAATAATATTTTTAAATATACTATATTCATATTAAACAAAAACCAAATTTAGTGAAGTACCAAATCACATGGAGCACCAACCCTAACTAGCTAAACACCAACTCTGCTACGCTTTAGTAAGAACTAACTTGAAAAGAAGTAAAAAAACCATAGATGAATCAAAACCAACTAAACCACATGATTTATTTTATAAAATTTAGGGCACATTATTTCTAAATCAACTAATAATTACCACCTTTTCAGCTCTTCACACTCTTCTACCGTTTTAAACTATCTTCTAGGTTCCTTCACTAAACTAGGTCTCTTTAAGATAAATTAGGTCAATTAGCCTTGATATTCATATACAATACCCCTATTATATTTTAATTATATTTTATTTTCACTATTTTTATGGTCTAAAATACCTATTTTTAGGTCTTAAAAGTGATATACCTTCTTCTTCAACACTCTCCTTGTCTAACATGACAATTAGGCCTTGTTCTTATACTAGTCTCTTGATCATACACCTCTTGGTCAACCATACACACTTGAAAACTTATATTTTACATTAAATAGGCCTTATTACATACCAAAAACATGAATATATCATTACATTAGGTCGTTCATAGCTCAAATATACCAAATCCTTCTTTAGGCCTTAAGGAGACCTATTTCAATTAGGCCGTCATTAGTACATGTTACCCTTTGATCTTATTGGAACACTTTAAAAAAACAAAAACACTAGTAAAAATTCATATACCACTCAAATATACCTATAATAATCTCTTATTATGTCCATAACACATTTTAGATCCAACCATCACTTTAAGCACACCATTAGCACTATTCACAATTAGACCTGTGAACCTACAAGAAATATGTCTTGAACTATTGAAGAATAAAAAAATACAAATAAAAATAAAATAATCACATATTAAAAAAAATCATGACCTCAATTTCATCACAATATTCATTAGATACTTCAACTTAGGGTATACAGGCTCAAACTCTTTTGTACAAAATGCTCATTTTGAACTGCCAACTAGCCCCAAAACATAGTAATGGAAACTTGAACTTATGGCACATAAAAGAACAAAAAAAGGAATTAAAATACATTAAAATTATATTAAAACATAATTATAACAACATAAAACAAATATATCATAATCTCTATTGGAAATTATTAGTCTTGCATACTAATTTGTTGACCTTCTCTCTCACAGGCCTCACTCAGTCTGACAAGCCATTTTGGATTCAATATTTTCACTACTTTTAATAACCAAAAAACCTTATAAAAATAATTAATAACACACTAAATTATAAAAAACAACACCATGTTCATTATATACTTCCAGTTAGGGCATAGAGTCTCAAACTCATCATTGCAACTTGCTTACCTAGAACTGCCAGTTTACCTTAAAGCACAATCATGGTGACAATGACCTTAAATAACCTATATGACCATTTAAAAACTCATTATTCATGTGGATAATCCTATGATGTAATTATACCATTATAAAAAATAAATATAACATGTTCAAATGGAAATATTGGTCTTTTAGACCAATCTCATGACCTCATTGTACACAGTTGAGCTAGACAAGTCAACTTGTGAGAAACTTTTTGCTATAGAAATTGATCTCCAAAAATTATATCCAACATGAAATGGTATTAAAATTATTTTTAAATTTCTCCATTCACTTTTATTCATCCCTATTCCATGATAACACATCTCTAATCATATTTTCACTTTTTACTGGGTTTCTCATTGTTGGTACCTTTAGGTTTGTTAGCGATAGGTTGTATTGGATGGCTAGTTTAACACACCTGAGGGATAGAACCTAATAAGAAACCATCATTTATATAAAATAAAATTATCAAACTTATCCATCTAATTATTTTCATACTTTGACTTGGTCAACTCTTAATGCTACAACAAATCTCTAAGAAACAAGGCCTTTCATATAGGGTCCATTCACTTACTTGAATATTTAGTCATACTTGGAGATGCCTGAGAGAGTTAAACACAACCTCCAATCACTAAAATATACATACCAATATATTATGATAAATTTGTAATAACTTATTTCATATTAGGTCAATATTAGGGTTCTTTGAGGGTTTAAACCATCTTTCATTGTTAGTAGTCATTCATAAAGATTAACCCCTCATTACAAAAACTAATGCCTATAAATTTGATATAATACCCTTTCCCTTCTACCATGAATATCTTAGGTTCACATTAAAATGTTTAATGAGATAAAAAATACAATAAGTCCTTCTTAGGTTGAAAATGCTTCATTCTATACACTCGAGAGACCTCAAAACCACTTTTTATGCCTTCTCTTGTAAACCATGACCTAAAAATTTGTGAACATGATTGAAAAAATATACCATACCTATAAAAACACTAAACTATTCATAATTTCCTTGTAAATATAACTTCATACCCCATTAGGCCATGCTCTCTTTCTTTATTTTCTTAGATCTTGACTTGCAAACCATATTAGGCCTTGAAACTAAACTTCATGCCTCTTTCCATGTGATTCACACCTAAATCACATTATAAATAAACCCATATCATGATTATAGACATCCATGCATCATTAAAATTCCTTGAGACCACTCATCTCACTAATCAACCAAGCCCATGCCTTCACACAAGGTCTCTTCATGCTCTGACTAGGCTATGACAAGATTCCTTAAGCTCTTGATACTTGACACAAATATCAATTTATTAAGCACTTATCTCATAAAAATAACACCCAACTATCCACTACAACACTCTCTTAAATTAACTCATATAAACCTCATCAAAAAACTCTTCTTTTCTAAGAACTTAAAAACTGACCTTGATCATTCTTCACTAGAGCAACATCAAACTTGACACAAGCCTTCCAACAACAAAGACAACACTGAGAAATAACCTTGATTATTGATCACCTTTGAAAAAATCATGATGATAAATATAATATCCTTTATTACCTAGACATTATTCTTCAATCATGCATGAACATAACCAAAAATCCTTCATATGTCTTGACAACATCTCATGATGCCTCATTAGGTCAGGTGAGATCTAGAGGTGGTCTAGGTACAGACAAGGTCTGAAGGTCCTACCCCTATAGGTTTACCCTGAGACTCTCATGAGTGATATAATGCCTCACATGTTTAATCAACCCCATACATCTTATTATGCCTTTGTGCATCCATCTCACCAAGCCACCATGCTCAAACCTTCTTACTAGGACTTTACATGTCATGACTAGTTTCATGACTAAGATTATCAAGCACTTAAAACTTGATAACTGATTTTAAACACTATTTGATGATTCTACACCTTTTTCACATTCCTTACATAATCCTCAAATAATTTCATACCTTTGTACATACCTATTCATGCTTACATACACATACTCATGATATGACTATGTTTCTTAAGACACCCTATAATCAAGGACTAATACTCAAACATGCTTACCTTAATGATGATATCAAACAAGAAAATTCACCAGCTAGAACTCTCAAACAACTATAATAAAATTTACATCAACCAACATAAGAATTATTAGGTTGCCTTCAAATTCTCTCTTTGATCTGAACCTTGAATTTTCTTTGATCAACCTTGACATCTACCAACAGAAGAATCATTAGGTTGCCTTCAAATTATCTCTCTAACCTATACCTTGAAATTAATGACATCAAAATTGACATAAATTACATCAACCTTGAAATTAATGACAACATTATTCCATCAACCTTCTCAAGAAATTTTTACATCAATGATAACATCAATGCCAAACCTCAATAATAGGAACAATGTTAAACACTGGCCCTTAGTGCTTGTTGTGTATTGTGTAGTCAGGAAGGGGGACCATTTTGATCTTAGAATCGCCTCTACCATTCATAGATAACTACACTAGGTTGGGTTTGTTTTATCTATTCAAACTCTAAGGTGATTATAGGGAGGTATAAATAGATTCAAAAGGTTAATCACAAGATGCCACATGTCATCTTACTCCTCTAATTGGCAATTCCTATTCCCAAATGTGTAAAGGTGAAATATGGGCTACACCTAGGTGGTATCTATTATAGGTAGGGAAAATTATAAATAGACAAATGACATAAATTAAATGCCACCTAGGATGCCATAAGGGAAATATGTTTATGTGCCTACTAAACTCTCCACATTAACTAAATGGGAAACTGGGCCCTAATTAGACAATTCAAAATATCCTTTTATAGCCTCTAGGTATACTAGGTGGTATGCAATCAAAATCTTTGAGTTTAATTATATATTAAGAAATAAATGGGAAGATTGATCCATCAAATTAAATTCAAATTCATGTGGGTTGAGCCACCAAGTGCCATCAGTATAGGAGATATTCAAGAATACCTATAAGTACCCAATGGCAAACTCCTTTACCACTATTGCTCCCATCTTCACAAAAAATTCCTCCTCACTTTCTACTCATTCATGTGCCCCCATACTCTCCTTAGAATTTTTTTCCATAAAGTTTTATCCCTTTTTTACCATGGATGTTTCATCCTCTAACCCCAAGTATGAGCCCAAATATAAGGACACCTCCTTTCCTAAGGGATTAACCCACTTTAAACATTACAACATATTAAAAGCAATTGAAACTATGTTGAAGTTGACCTCAAGTGACAATGATGATGAGGTTGAGTTCCAAAATTCCCTTTGGGAATACAAGAAGTATAGGTTACACAAATTTTCATCCAATCCATAAGTATTACCTAGTGCATACCTATTTAACAAATTGTTTCTCATAACCAAACAAGTACAAGATGGTGTTCATGATCTTATGTGTTGTGAAGGATCCCAACATGGGATCATAAATATTTTAGGAGTGAATTCAAATCCTACTATAACCTTCCAAAATAAATAATATCTTATGACTTGGCCATATTTGATGTATGGACAAACATGTATCAAATGTATGATGTCTTGAAGGACAAAGAAGAAACCCAGATGCCAAATGGGTAAAGAAGGTAGACATAAACTTGTACATGGTTTGTACCTTTAAATAAGGGATTTGTGGAGGGATAATCTTGTTGGATTTAATGTTCATATCAAATTATTTTGTACACATAAATATCTAATGGGTGCTCATGTTGCATAGAATCCTCAAAGATGATCAAGTCCTAGACCTTAAAGGTGTGATCAATTTTAAACTTTTCAAGGTAGTTTCATATTCTCAGGGTAGAGGTAATTTTTATATGATTTGATAATTGATGTATGTATTTTTTGACACCATTCTATTTATGACCTTTTCCTTTCCACCATGGGTTATTATAGGTGTAGTGGTCCATTTAGTTTTTTATATACTATATGGCCACCATTACTAGAACCAATTCTATGAAAGGTGTGAGTCCTTCTACCCAATGCTATATATGGCCATCAACAAGGCAACCATGCCTTGTCTCTATAATGAAATAAGATAGTATATCACCTCCCTAGGTGATTAATTATACTATAAAGATGACACCATCATCCAAGTGGCTTGTACCCTTAAATCTCCCCTTCACCTATCTTACTATGTTTCATATCGGTTGGTAGAGCAAGAAATTGCCTATCAACTAGTTAAAGGCATCTTTATTCACTACATCAGTCACCAATAGAAGGATTTCCTATCTTTCCCCATCACCATTAGGAATAATATATATTAAATTATACTCCTATTATATAACATGGATGTAGGTAGAGATTCCTATGCCCTAAGAAGGGTAGAACACAAATATTGGGACCCCCACAACATCATTAGGGCCCATGTGAGCAGATATCAATCCTAGTTTAACATTAATTAAAGCTACCATATAAATGAGGAAGAATAAGTTCACATCAACATTAAAAATTATAAGGAGGTACTCACCCAATTGAAGGCTAAAAATAAGGGAAAGCAGGATTAACCTTGGCCATCTTCCCAAGGTGGCATTGCTTCCTCTACATCAGTTGAGGCCAGGGGGATGTTTAAGAAAATCCTCCTCAAAATTTAAGGAGGATATTACAAGGAGTCTAAAACCCTTATTCTCCATGATCTTTTCTTCCCCATCCATCTACTCCACCTCTATCACTATCTATGGTTTTAGTTACTCAATGATTTAACCTTTTAGGGTTTTACATATGTTTGGTCAAAGAGATGAGATGTTTAAATTAGTTAAATAAACTATAATTATTAAGATATTGATTTATTATGATTTTGACCTTGTTTGAATTTATATAATTATTAATAAATATGGATAAATAAAGACTTAGATAATAATTGTCATGATGATCTGGGTTTTGAATTTTGAGATCTAAGAAATAGTTTGTATCATCAAGAGGATTATGATATTCATCTGTTCAATAGATAGTAGCACCTAGTTTAGATAATAGTTTTATATGCATGTCATGTCATTAATTTGATGATAATGTCCCCTTTACAATATTTTTCTTATTTTTTGGGAGCACCTTCACTTGTATCTATATGTTTTATTCTTGATTGACCAAATACTATAGCTCTATATTGTAACTAGAAATCTTGATTTGATCTACAAACCCTAATATCCTTACAAGTATGGCATAATAAATAATTTTTTGTGTATTAGTAGATGGACTAGACATCCTTAACACCCTATTATGTAGAGAGTTGCCTACATACCAATACTCCAAGGAAAGATCAAGTCTGATGTAGTTATCCCACATAGTGCTTAATGTATGTGTAAGTGAATGCTAGAATAAGATGGCTTTGGATGCCTTGAATGTAATTGAGATTTGAAATGATTGAAACTAGACTTAAGGATATTATAAATGGTAAAAGGTAGAAATTAGGGTAGAATAGGGATCAAATACCTTAATTTTGCATAACTTTGTCTTTGGTTTGAATAGCTTTTACATATACTTTCCATCTAGTGAATAAAGGTGAATACATACCATGGTCTAATCAAAGAGGATACAACATTATAAACCAAACTAATTTATATCATTAGTGCCATATTAAAGAGTGCAAAACCAAAAAATGGGAATTCCTTGATGAAACACGATATGTCAAAACAAAAATGAATTCAACCTTAAAATATAGACTAAAATATATTTCATGTAGTAAATCTAAACTAGAACATGGTTGAATAATACCCAAATTAAATATCAATCTCCACCCAAATATAATTGAACTACTATAGTTTGATATCACCAATAAGCCTTAAGCATGACCATAATAAATTTAATGACTTATCAATGCATCTCAATAGATTTTGAATAATTATATACATTATAAACATTTTGAGTCTTAGATAATAGTTTAACATAGATTTCCCCATAATGTGTATAACAATATTTAAACTAGGGTCCTTATGAAAATCCTATACACGAAATACACATTTAAAGGTATTTAAGTATGCTTCCATAAACTCAAGTGTCTACACCATATATAACATGATTGAACATAGAAAAAATACTTAAACACATTACAAACATATTTAGTTTACATACTAGTCCAACAAGGATTTTTGCACTAACATAATCAATCAAACTAAGAACTAGAGTTTTACTTGATGTAATTTATAAGTATAACATATGGGCAACAAATTTCAAAACTTATATCCAAAGTGAATAAACTTAACAATACATATAGTATGATTGAATACCAATATTTTTTTAGAGCCATATATCATTATGAATATAATATATATAATAGTGTTATATTTCATCATAATCTCATTAGCATAGATATTTTATGATTGCCAAATCAAATAATAAGTACAATCAAATAAAAACCAAAATATATGAAGATGTTGACTGAGCCATCACTACCAAGGTCAAAACCAAATTCAAATTTTTTTGACACTTGAAATGGAAAATACAATATATAAATATTGAAAAAATGGGAGATTAAGATGAGCCCAACTGTTAGTGGCACTTATCACCCCATCCATTAGCCATGAGATTATAAGAGTTCCTTGAATATAAACCCAATGAAATTTAATCATATTACATAATGGTGTAAGAAAGAGAATTAATACACTAGAGGATTAGGGTTTGTCACACACAAGATATTTACCATAAAGATACACATAATAAAACAGCACAAAAAATTCAAGGGTTTCACAAACATCAGAGATACTGCCAAAATAATCATCCATGGATCTTATTCACTATTTCATTCAACTATAACATGATCTAAGGGTGAGATGAATAAAAACTAGATAAACATATGTTAGGGTTACTCATGGGAATCAATAAACACAATAACCACTATTTTTTAGAACCCAAACTCTATTTTTATTTCCTAAGAAAAAAAATGAAACAAATAGAATGCAAATGAAGGGACTACCAAGAGAACTATAAGGAGTGAATGGGGGTTATGTAAAACCCCAAAGTTTTGTATAACTCCTATTTTATATTCTAAAATAAATTACCTTTTTGTTCCAAGTCATACATTCTAGTTTATAGAAGCATATGAAAGAAACAATGAGGAAAAAAAATGAGTAAGAATATAAATTTCTTCTTGGAAACATGCATTGGATCATAATACCACTAATTTTTACTTAAGTTTCCTCTTTTCCTTTTCTTTTATCCCATGGCTTGCATGTGTCCTTGATAAGACCAAATAATTCACATGTAAATGACAAGGAATACATTTTAAAAGTTTGATAAATCTTTCCAAAGGGTAAATTTTCATTATTAAAATTATTTACAAAGTGAAAATGTTTAATAAGCTTTCACGAGGTGGTACTAGGGACCCCAATAGGTTCAACCACCCAAATAACAAAACTAACATTTATTAATATAAAATTTATTTAATTTACTAATATTACTAATAATGTTAATAACATGATTTTCATCAACCAACCTAACAAACCCCCTTGATCTAAAAAGGGGTATAGAAGATGATATAGAGTTGTGACTATGAACTAATAAAAAGTATCTACCACACCTAAAACTAATATATTGTATGTCATGGTACTGATCAATTGATGTTAGTTCATATAAAATCATGACCCGTGAGTTGTGGCATGAATGATGAACATGATTAAGGTCTACTCATTCCATTTGACTATTTTTTATGATACTATAGTAAAACATGATCAAGGCATGTTCAACCACATCGATCCACATAAGCTCTCACATAAAAACACATCTAAGTGGATATTTAGTAATGTGTATGGAACATCTCTGTGATGTTTAATAAATAATAATAGACCTTTAGTCAACATTATGGTACTAAAAATTCCTATACCAACTCATACATTCATCAACGACTGATCAAAATCCATTCGATATCTTCTCCCATATCAAGTGAGAGTTTAGAAGCCCTTGCAACAAAAAACAAAATAAAAACTACTTTGTCTGATCCTCATTAATAATATCAATGAAAGAACACAATAATTGAAATTAAAAATAAAAACATTCTACTTCTACTAAATATGGTATTCAAGCATTTTACATAAACTCCAAGTGAATAACTAACTGGAGAAGGGAAATTATCTTCCAACCTCCAACAGATCCTCCAACCTTAATTTTGACACTTATACTTTATCAATCACAAGGATCCTAAGGGACTTGTAATGGATGACATATTCTCTGACAACATAATCATGAGTTGATATTATAGTATTCTTCATTTTTAAGGTGTTGATTTCTATTGAAAATACACCTTTATACATCATTATACAATAAATTTAATTTTAAAACATAGAAAGAAGTGTTAAATTATAATACAAACCATTATAATGTGTTCATAATGTCTTAAAACTTAAATATTAACTAGTCACATGACCACCTTTGTATAAAAGAGAGACTAGATACAAAGTCTTAAAAAGTGTTGCAAGAGTTGAAAGTTGCATAAATTAAACCCTTGTTTCTCTATTAAATTCATTTTGTCACTTAAAATAATATTAAAAAATATTCCTTTATTTTAAACAGATAAGTTTAACCAAAAAAGTACTCTTTAGAAGGAATTGAAACTTGGACAACCAACTTGTCAAAGATCTCATAAAATATGTTTCACTAATTACTTTACAAGCATTTTCAAGACATTCAAGGAGGATATTATATTTTAACTATAACTTTTAATGTGGAAAATGAATTAAAAAAATACTTGCATGTAATAATTCATTCACACATTCATCTAAGAATTTTCACTTGTAAATTTTTTGTTTACTTGGGTGGACCCCACCAAACCTTTTGACAAGGAAAAATCAAATTTGAAGATTTTGATGCACCATAGTGTTCTGAAACTATATTAATTCTACATACACACCCAAATATACTCCAAACATACGTAGAAAATTTTATAAACAAAATAGATAAGGATTGAAGCCATACAAGATTATAAAAATAGATATTTATATGAATTCTAAGCTTGTAAAATAAATTTAGATCAATATTTTAATGGATATGATATCACTATTACATATAGATGTCATACAATTCCAAATGGGGGTTAAAATTATTTACAATACATTTTAAAATAAAATTCAATGCATGTAAATACTTCAAAAAGACATTAAAATGCCATGAAAACTCCTATTTAGCTTTGGAAGGTTGTACCATTCATAAACCAGGGTTCAAAAATCCAAAACAATCACTAGGGCTCTAAAAATATTGGATTATACTTAACAAATGTATGACTAATTTTTTATTTTTTAAGCAAGAGGCCATACAAAGGCCGTATAATCTAGGTTTACATGATTTTCAATGCATAAGCTATATATTTTAGAGATAAATAAATTTAAAAAATCAATATATAATACTGTAATTTATTTTTTTAGGGTTTTAAAAATTCTTGAATCCTCCCTCAAATGTCTTCCAAATAGGTTTTAAACTTGGCTTGGACTTCATTTTCACCTAACTTGACATTCACTAGCAAATTATTTTCAACTAGTTTGATACCACTAATAGGACCATGCACATCAAATTTTAGGAATGTTTGAGGCTATAAATTCATAGAGTAAGGTTTGAAGGATGAAAAAATAGATTTGAATTACTAATTTTATCCTTTGGGCCTGTACAAATGGATTTAGGGCATACAAAAATAAATCAAAATAATTTTTGATTAAGGCCATACAAATTTGAAGTTTTAGACAAAAAAATTCAATGAAAGGTCCTACAATTTTGATGTAGGCAATAATTTTCAAAAAAATCATACCAGCCATTCCATGAGCTAAAACATACTCCAAAAAAAATTTCCACAACCATTCAATCCTTTTATACATGTATAAACAAAGCTTTGATTCAACTGATAGGATTAAATAATGCACAAGTAAATGACAAGAAATACATTATAAAAATTTGATAAATCTTTCCAAAGGGTAAAGTTTCATTATTAAAATTATTTATAAAGTGAGAGCATTTAATAATCTTTCATGAGGTGGTTACTGGGGACCCCAATAGGTTGAACCACCCAACTTATAAAACTAGCATTTATTACTAAAAGTGTTATTTAATTAACTAACACTAGTAACAATGTTAATAATGTGATTTGTATTAATCAAAGTGATATTATTTCATTTAGAAAACCTCCCAAATACATTTAAAACAACTGAAAGATGTTTCCCCAACAACCTTATGAGGGACAATCATGATTAAGGCATCATTGGTACTAAGAATGTAAAGTCTTTATAATACCATAGAAGTGAGGTTTACATAGCACACAATCACTTCTCCACATTCCTCATTATTTCTATCCATTTTGTTTTCTTTCTATTTTTTTTATTCCCACTCAACTGAGGTCAATGGCTCATGGATATAAAGAACAAATGGCTTCCCATGAAATCTTTTTAGTCATTTACTATGAATCAATCAAAATCAAAGTAATGAAATTACTTGGATAATTCACACCAATGGAATATTATATCTCATAATTATGAGTAAAATAAGTAGATCCATAACAATAATTAATAAAAGAACAAAATACTTGGTAAATATGACTGGGCCAATTTGAGGGGACAACGTCCACAAAAATGAAATAGGATTAGAATGAAAAATATGATACCTAAATACTTACCAATACATCCCATATATACTCTACTTAAGTCATGGTTATTCTATAAACTGACTCTACTAACAATATAATAAGATAGAAAATGTGATAAGATAATATGAAAGGTTATTTAATCCATAATTAAGCTACATATATCCATATAAACACTATAGGTTAGGGGTGTATCATGCCCTTCCTCTTCAAAACAACATTGTCTTCAACGTTAAAAAACTATGGATGTTGATGTAGGAAGCTTTATCATCCCGTGTTGCATATTCATGTTTCATATTATTCTACTTGATAAAATGATCCTTAATCTCTATTTTTATCATCCTTTTACTATGTGTCTAAAGTATCTCCTCAGGTTATAGAATGACTCAAAATTGTTCATCAAGTTCTGGTAACTTGGTTTGGGTAAAGACTCTTTATCCAATTACCTTCTTAAGGAAACATACATGAAATATAGGATGCATGTGAGTGGATGATATAGAGGAATCCTATAAGGACCCAAAATTTATTCAATTTTATCTTAAGTTAGTCCAATAAGGTGTCTTAAATTTTTTAGAGGTTAGTAGTAGTCTATATGTGGAGTCTAGGTTGTCTCAAAATGCAATAAATTTGAATATTGGCATTCCCTGCGAAAATCACTATTTGAAAATTTAAAAGTTGTCAAGTCTTGTATAAGTAATTTTGTGAAAATTTTAAATGTGTCATATGTATTAAAAATTTCTAGAGGTTTTGGACACTAAAGCAATTCCACTAGGTGATCATTAGTCTATGGTTATGTTCAATATAGTCATATTGTGTCAAAATCAAGAACAATGTAATTTGACAAGAAAAACCTCTACATGGGTAAGAGCCCAAGAATAATTTATGCATCCTATTTAGGAATATAGGAGTAAATTTTATAGATAATATAGTTTTTATATTAGAATATTTGAATGGAGAAGATGTATTGACAAGACTTGATGGAAGAAAGTTGTGTTTTTGAAAAACTCTACTATATGAAGAATTAACACAGACCTCTATTTTAAGGTCATGGATTTTTTGAAATTTGTAAGTGTTTATTGATGGAAGAATGGAATTTTTAATTTATTTAAATTATTATTTAAGGTTTTTCATGTTGGTTTTAATAACAACCTTGAAGAGATAAAGAATAGTGAAGAGAAACCATTATTTTATTTGCAACATCCTTATTTATGATAGTGTTTATTTAGTGGATCTATATAAAATGTGGAAATTGTATCACATTTTATTAAGAGGGTATTTAATATTGGTTTAGTATTATGGATTGACATATACATCAATGAACTCTTGTACATAGGTATCTATAATCTAACCCCTATTTTTATTACACTTGTTTGTTTACAACTGTGTGTTTCAATTATTGACTGTAGGAGGGACTGAAGCATCATTATAAATGTGAATAAGGATTGTTAAAGGATGTTTATAACCCAAAATTTTAATAAATATTAAAGGAAGTCTCTGGTTTTGATAAACTTGCTTGAACAGACCCTTGTTTGGAGTTATACTGTGTGTGTAGATTGTGTATTGGATTTTTGAAAGGGTATGACCAAAAAATTGAATTGTAAGTATTATAAAACGTTTTGAAATGTTATTTTAATCTATTGGAAGTGATTATAACCTTTGTATTGATCAATAACATGGTATAATGTTATAAACCCTGATATAGGCATGTAGATGGTCTCTCTACTTGCACAATCAAGTATATTTTGGCATGGAAAGTTGTGACATTAGATACGAAAGTGGACTCCATTGGTTAAGTTTATATAGGAAATTAAAAACCTAATAAAACCATTTTTAAAGATTTTAAACCCATAGGTCATCCACAATGTAAATGTATAGCCTCTCAGCTAAGACTGAGACAAAGAAACTCTAAACCTAGGGTTTTGAATGTATAGAGAGATTCCATTGGTAAAAATCAATGAATTTTGTTAAAAGATAAGGAAAAAAGTATGTGAAGATATTTGAAGGTTTAGTTGTGTGGAATTACATAAGTGTACTAATATTTAAGGTTGAGTGTCTACTTGAACCCTAAAAGGTGTAAAGGGCTAGACAAAGACCCAAAAAGGTCTAAAAGGACTTCCAAAACATTGAGTTATTGCATGAAAATTCATACAAAGTTGAAGAATAGTAGAGGGTACTTAAATCAGGTGTCATTTTTCAAATTTGATAAGGTATAAACCATATAAATCCCAAAATTAGGGATACAAGGGATGCTAATAGAGTAGGAAGAGTTGTGTGGGAAGAAAGAAAGGTTATGAAGAGTGTTATTGTGGGATTGAGAAGGTAAAGAGACCTTGTTTAGGTCCTAATAAACATATTGGAAACTATATAATAGTTAGAAAAAACTTGATTTCATGCATGAAGAATAAAAAATAAAACCTTAACATGAAGTGATAGACCATTGTCAAAGGAAGTTGGTTTAAAAAAAAAGTTAAGTGAGAGAAATTGGTGTATCCTATGAATCATTTTGATATCAGAGCGAGTGAAAGATTTTGTGGATTGTGAATGATATTAAAAAATTGTGTTTTGAAGTGCAGTGCAGGATAGGGAATCAAAGACAGTTCTCTATGGAGAGAGCTAACAGAGAGGATGGAAATTTGGTCATGATAATGATACAATTGATTAATCTATTAGTTATGAGGATGGAGGCCATTCAAGATACTCTCAGAGGGAGAGAACAAAGAGAAAAAATAGAGAGAGAGAAGAAAGAGATGATAGACAACAAGGTAACACAACACCTTGTAGGTAAGGAAAAATAAGAGAGATAATAGAGAGGTGGTTCAAGAGAGACCACAAGAGTATGTAACAACAATTCAAGAAAATGGCATGGAGTAGCACCATGCATGGCAGAATAGACCATTTTCAAGAAGAATATTGAGAATGAATTAAGATCCAATGAGACAAGGACCAAGACAGAGATTTTAGGGACAATGTTGGCATTATCAAAGAGAGAGATATAGGGCAACAAAGTATCCATTGAGTGTTGGTAGAAGTATGGAGTCGTATAGAGAAAAGAATGAGGAGAGAAGACATGAAAGGAATGAGTCACTACTCATGAGAACAATACTATTGTAGTAGAGGCAAGTTAAAGATCCAACCCAAAGGAGAAGCCTATTCAAAAGTAGATGCAAGGAAGGAGGTAAAGTATGTAATGTGGTAATTGATGGAGGTGGTACTAACAATATAGTTTATTTGGAGATGGTTTATAATTTGGGATTGAGAAGAATGCAACATCCACAACCATACAAGGCTACATGGGTTTAGAAAGGACACCAAATACTAGTAAGAGAACAAAGTTGGGTTGAGTTTAAGATAAGAAGGTATAAAGATCAAGTGTTATGTGATATTTTGCCTATAGATGTGTGTCATTTGTTATTAGGGAGACCATGATAGTTTGATAAGCATTCCATACATGATATTAAAGTAAACACATACACCATTAAGCAACATGGTGAGGTACATATACTACTACCATTGAAAAGTGAAGAAGAAAGGAGAGATGAGAGTATAATGATGATGTAATGTTGGAGTAAATAAATGGAGAGTTTGGGTTTTGTCAAAGCACCCAAGGAAGAAAATAAGGTGAGTTTTTAGGAGTTGGTTGATATGAGGAGTTGTGAGTCCACAAATATGGACATGAGAGAGATAGCACAAGATTGCAAAGTAGAATCAAATAGTTTTCAAGAGAAGGAAGAAATCATAGCACCAATGAGAGTAATTAAGGGAGAAGATAGTAAAATCAAGAATGGAATCCAAGATTATGTGAAAGAAGATAGTAGAATAGTATAAGAAATTATAGCTAAGATGGATGAATAGTGATTTAGAATGAACACCAAAAAAGTAAAGATGGAGCTAGAGATTGAGATGTACAATGAGGAAACCCAAGAGAGAGCCATGAAGGCTCCAAGTTTTGATCTAACATGATGATTTATGATGAAAATGTAGGTAAGGAGTAGGGAGCCAAAGGAGGAATGGTGGATGAACATAAATGTTTGTTAAAAAGTCTTGAACAAGAATATGATGTTAATGAAATGGGAGATATGTAGTAGGCCCATGAACAAGGTAACCATGAAGGAGTGACTAATAAAAGAGATGAGATAATGAAAGAGAGAATGCAGCCCTTGCATATTTAGGAGAGATAAATTAATTATAATGGTGATAAATAAAAATAACTCACTTAAGTATGAAGCATGCAAAGATAAAGCACATGTTGTGCATGAAGTGGAATGGGTATCACAACAAGAATGGATGATGGAAGATGAGTAAATATTTTCAGTAGTGATTGAATATAGAGATAAGGAGAAGATGAAGCAGTATGTAGAGGAGAAATATTGGTACACACCTACAAGGCAAGAAGAAGAAGGCAACAACTATGTTTTGCTTAACAATTATGTTTCATATATAGGTGTTTTGTTGAAGGAGATGAAGTAAATAAGGCCTAAAAATGGGTCCTAAGAGCATGTTACCTCTATGACATTCAAGTGGAAGTGGATACCTTCTATGAGGAGGTTAATTACATTTAGGTAGCATCAAATACAAAGTGGATCAACAAACACCTATGGTAAAAATTTTTCATCTTGGTAGTATGATGCAAGGTCATCATATAATGACCCCAAAGTGATTAAATTTTGTCTTAAGTTATTCAAATAAGGTGTCTTACAATTTTTATAGGTTAGTATTAGTCTATATGTGGAGTCTAGGTTATCTCAAAGTGCAATAAATTTGAATATTGGCATTTCCTGCCAAAAGCACTATTTGAAAATTTGAAAGTTGTCAAGTCTTGTCTAAGGAATTTTGTGCAATTTGTAAATGTGGAAGATATGTTAAACATTTCTAGAGGTTTTGGAAACTAAAGTAAATCCACTAGGTGATCACTAGTCTATGTTTATGTTCAATATAGTCATATTGTGTCAAAATCAATAATAATGTAATTTGACAAGAAAAACCTCTACATGGGTAAAAGCCCAAGAATCATTTGTGCCTCCTCTATAGGCATATAGGATTTATTTTTATAGAGAAGATATTTTTTCTATGTTAAGATGTGAATGGATATGTATTAACAAGATTTGATGGAAGAAAGTTGTGTTTTTGAAAAAATCTATTGTATGAAGAATTAACATAGACCTCTATTTTAAGGTCATGGATTTTGTGCAATTTGTAAGTGTTTATTGATGGATAAATGTAATTATTAATTTCTTTCAATTTTTATTGAAGGTTGTGCATGTTTGTTTGAATAACAACCTTGAAGAGATAAAGAATCATGAAGAAAAACCTTTTTTTAATTTGCAATGTCCTTATTTTTGATAGTGTTTGTTTAATGGATCTATATCATATGTGGAAATTTTATCTCAGTTTATTAAGAGGGTATTGAATATTTTTTGAGGATTATGGATTAATATATACATCAAGGAATTCTTTTACACTTGTATCTACAATCTAACCCATGTTTCTATTACATTTGCTTGTTTACAACTATGTGTTTCAATTATTGACTATAGGAGGGATTAAAGTATCATTATAAATGTGGATAAGTATTTTTGGAACCCCAAACTTCAATAAAGATTAAAATAATTCTCTAGTTTTGATAAACGTTCTTGAATAGACCCATGTTTGGAGTTATATACATTGTGTGTAGACTATGTATTTAGATTCTTGAAAGGGTATGACCAAAGAAGTGAATTGTAAGTGTTATAAAATATTTTGGAATGTTAAATGAATATATTTAAAGTTATTATATCATTTTTATTGATAAATAATGTGGTATAAGGTTATAAACCCTGATATAGGCCTATAGATGGTCACTCTACTTACACAATCATGCATATTTTGACGTGTAAAGTTATGATAGTAGATAAGGAAAGTGGAGTCCATTTGTTGGGTAAGTTGTTATAGGAAATTACATAACTAAAAAACCCATTTTTTAATCTTTAAAACTCATTAGGTCATCTACAATGGAAATTTATAGCCTTTCGGTTGAGACTAAGACAAGGAAACTCTAAACCTAGGGTTTTGAATGTATAGAGAGATTCAATCCATAAAAATTAGTGAATTTTTGTGAAAAGCTTAAGAAAAAGGTATGAAAATATATTTTAATGTTTTATTTGTGTGGAAGTACATATGTGTACAATTTTTTAAGACTGAGTGTTTACTTGAACCCTAAAAGGCCTAAAGGGCTAGACAGAGACCTAAAAAGGTCGAAAAGGACTTCTGAAACATTGAGTTGTTATATGAAACTTCATAAAAAGTTGAATAACACTAGGGGGTGCTTCCATTAGGTGTCATTTTTCAAATTTTATAAGTTACAAACCATATAAACCATAGAAAGCCCAAAAATAGGGCTATAAGGGATGCTGACAAAGTAGGCAGAGTTGTATGGGAGAAAGAAAGGTTATGAAGAGTGTTATTGTGGGACTGAGAAGGTAAAGAGACCTTGTTTGGATCCTAATAAACATATTGGAAACTGTATAATAGTCATAATAAACTTGATTTCATGCATTAATAATAACAAAGATAACCTTAACATGAAGTGATAGACCATTATCAAAGGAAGTTGGTTTAAAAATAAGGTTAAGTGAGAGAACTTAGTGTATGCTCTGCATCAGTGGACTGGAATAGCTCTACACTAATAATTTTTTACAAGATCTTATAAGGGCCATAATAATTTAGATAAAAAAATTTATCCTCTTTTTATTTCTTTAGATAAGTATACTTCTATGGATGCAAGCACACAATTACCATATTATCCATGTCAAAATTCCTCTCAATCTTCTCAAGTTCTTAGTTTATTATACTTGATCAAATATTCATTAACATTTCTTATTCTTAGCCTTTTAGTGTGTGTCTAAAGGATCTCCATAAATTATAAAATGATTCATAATTATTCATCAAGTTATGATAACTTAGTTTGGGCAAAAAATCTTTGTCTAATTACCTTCTTTAGGAAAGATACATTAAATATAGGATGTATGTGAGTGGACTTGGGTAGCTCCAACTTGTATGAAACACTAACAATTTTTTAAAAGATATAATAAGGGCCATAATTCCTAGGATAAATTTTTTTATCCTTTTTCTATTGCTTTAGATAAATCTACTTATATGAATTTAATCACACAATTAACAAATCACCCATGTCAAAATTCATCTCACTATGATGTTGACCCACTTTTTATTTTATTTTATTATATGTCATTTCCAAATTGTCTCTAAAACTATCTAGTACCTCATGTTGATGTTGAATGTATTCTTTAAAGACTCAAACCTTGGGATACACCCTGAAGGATGAAGTGATGGATGTGGGATGATAACCATAAAGTGACACAAATAGAGACATTGTGGAAGATACATGAAAAGAAGTGTTATACCACCATTATATTAGTGGGAACCAATGAATCCATCATTCTTGTTTATTTGATGCAAAAAATGGATATAACCTTATAGGCATTTGCTGACCACCTTTGTTTTCCCATTGGATTTGGGATGATATGATGAGATATGATCCAATTGGGTACCCAAACATGAGAATAAATTAGTCAAATATTATTTGTAAATATGACATGAAAATAATTTATAATTCTCTTAGGAGTACCATGCAACTTTTAAATTGTATCCATAAAATTAACATCTATTGTAATAGCTATAAATGGATGTGACAAGGATAAAAAAACATATTTTGTGAGCCTATCCATAATTACCATGATGACATTTTTAGCTTCAAAATTAAGTAACCCTATAATGAAATCCATGAAAACCTCCTCCCACCTTAAGCTAAGAATGGACAAAGGCTAAAGAAGACCTATAGCCTTAATCATTTCAACCTTGTTCTATTGACACACCATGCTTTCAACCACAAATTTATGTATATCCCCCTTAAGTCATTCCAAAAAGAAATTTTACTTGATTTTATGAGAATTTTTCAAAAATCATGAGTGCCCCTATTGCAGATGCATGAATATCCTTAAAAATCTTGTGCTTGAGGATGTAATTATTAAATAGGCATAATCTATATTTATACAAAAATGCATTATATTTTTACTCAAAATTTTTAGAAGAACAAGAACCATATTGGAGATTTTAAATCAAAACTTATGTTTTCTTGTCATTCTCCCATTTTGATTTTCCTCTTCCAACTAATTTACCTATTAAATGATCATTGTGCATAAAAATGCCTCAATGGATTCATACCTCCTAGATATTGCATCTACTACAACATTATAATTTCCTTTATTATATTTTATTTCAAAGTCACATCCTATAAGTTTAGTTACCCATTTTTACTATTAGTCTGAAAAAATAATTATTCTAAAAAATATTTTAAACTATCATGATCACTCTTTACCCTAAAGTGTCTACCCATCATAAAAGGTATATGCTATTTGAATGCATAAAGAATAAACAACATGTCTTTATCATAGATTGGATCTAATTTTATACTTGAGTTGAGACCCTCAAATTCAGTGGGTCTTCCTTTCTACACGAGTATTGCCCCCATGCCATATTATGATGCATCACATTCAACAATAAATTTTTTGGAAAAGTTAGGGGTAGCCAAAATAGAAGTGGTGTACGTAGTCTTCATCAAATTTTCAAATGCCTTGGTATATATTTATTTTCAATGTAAGGAGTTATTATTTAAAAAATATGTGAGTGGTTTTGATATACTACCATATTTTTTCACAAATATAAAATTGTAATACCTCACTTCGGTGATAGTGAATTTTTGGATAGTTTCATTGGTTATTAATACTTTATTATCTTATCATTCATCAAATATGTGGATAGTAAATATTATAGCAAGGTTAGGTTTTTCATTGACGTATACTTCTTTGTTAGTATGTTTGAAACTTGATTTTATAACATATTATCATTATGGCCACTATTTGGAATTACCATGTCTAGCACGTATTATCATGACTAAATAATTACTTTAAGACAATAATTTATTGGGTATTTTACTACATTAAAATAATGACCTGGTTGATTATCATTGCCATTGGGTTTTTCCATCTTGTAAATCTCTCTTCACACTAAGCTAAGGAAAATTGATTAAGTTTAAAGTAAGGATGCTCATTAACAAAATGATAATATATGGAAAGAATCATGAATTAATAAATAAAGTATAATGTTTTGACCTCAAAACGCTTGGTCCCTTTGAATCATCAACATTTTTGTTGTATTAGGAAGAAATTTTTTCTTCTTTGGGACTGTAGACCGTGCATATTAATTGACCATTTTATAAATGTAACCATCATTGCATAGTTTAATTATAATTATTTTATTATTAATAATATTCTTATTTTAATGCATCTTATTAATTTATATATATATATATATATATATATATATATCTATATATATATATATATAATATATGTATGTATGTACATATATATACATACACACACACACACACACACACACACACACATATATATATGTATGTATGTATGTATGTATATATATGTACATACACATACATATACATATACACACACATATATAAAATATATGTATGTATGTACATATACATACATACATACATATATATATATATATATGTATATGTATATATGTTATACACACACAGATATATATATATATATATATATATATATATATATATATATATATATATATATATATATGTATATGTATATATATATGTATATATAACTTCTACCAACCACCACCTCACTACAGTCTTGTCAAAATTTAAAAGACCAAGGTATTGCTTTGTGTAAGTTAAAGTGGCGTAAAGGAGAAGGAATACAAAATTTCAATTAGTCACTTTTGATCTTGTCTTTAAGTGTGGTGGAAGTTCAGCATCTTATCACACCTAAGACACTTAACATGCCACCTACTACTCTATGTACCCTCCTTATTATAGATGGTGCTAAAATAAGTTTGGAGAACAATTATGTGCTAGGCCATTAGAGAAGAGGAGGAAAATTTAGCATTGGGTGAACTGGGAACAATATAAAGAAAAAAAAATTTAGATGAGTAGGAGAAGGAAAGGAGGTTGCTAGCCAGTAATCCAAGGAAGTGAATCAATCCATGTCTTGCAATATCCTATGCAAAAAATAAAATGGTCTTATAAGAGAATACTTTTGTCTAGTGTAACCAAGAAAATAATAAAATCTTAGTCATATTGTCTTTTATTTCTGATATATTTGGATAGCTTCATTTAAAAAAAAATCTAGAGGATTACACCTTATATCACTTAGTAACAATACTTAAAATTATAGGATGAACCTGCTTAGTATTTGGTTGAATCTTGGTTTATTATTTTCCTCCCTTAGAATTTTTAGTAGCTGCACCTTTCATTATAGCAATCCATTATTCTTTATAGAGTGAAAATGTCATTAGTTCTCTGAACATGTTTCTATGTGGATCAATGTCTTAAAAATATATTTATATTAGATAAGTGTCATATATGTTGAGAGTAATGACTCTCAAATTATCTTTAATTCCTCCTTTGAGTTTTCTCTTCAAGGTCTAGATGAATAAATTACTTTTTACCTAATGGGTTTTCTATTAGTATGGTATATACAAGATTTAAGAAGGGCATTTCAAAATTAATATAGTGAGCAATTACTTTTGTGATTACTTACCACTTTGGGAAGTTGATTAAATATGGTTATGGTATTTTTGAAAGAGCAGTTTCATGATGTAATTCTATCCTTGGGTGAGGCATAATAGGGTGGTGTTAGTAAATGATTGTATAAGATGGAGAACATCTTTATATAATTTAATTTAAGAAGGATTTGGAATTGTATTTTATTATGTATTAATTCAATATTCATACCTATAACTATTTCCAACCTTTGGTGACTCCTCAACCACCATGGGAATGTGTTGAGATGCTTTAGCAATAATTTAATGTTATGGAAGTGGAAATAATCATCTTCCAAATTATAATGTTGTTTCCTTTTATTCTCAGATTCATTTCTTTTTTTAAAACACAAAGTCATATTTAAGCTTGGATAAGAGAGAGGATTCCTTATTGGTCAAGTGGTAAGAAAAGATGAGCAGATGTTTTAGATGACTACATAGTAGGTCAAATTGGGTCTAGAGTTAGTGTGTTTGAATGTCATCTCTTAATAAATGATTGAAGTCTTTTTTGAACTTTGAACCTTCAACATATATGTGGTGTTTAATGATAATCCTATCATATTTAATTTTTTAGTCTCATTTCTATTAAAACTAGTAAAGACATTCAATAAAGTTAGTAGATTGTGCCTGTTAACTAGATAGCCTAAGAAATGCTATGACCTCATATAACTAAGATCATATGAAATAAAGTAGATAGGATAGAATGGTAATGGAACAAATCTCATAGGAGTCTTGTTGGATTCATTTTTATGTAGAGATTATGTTGAGTGGGGATGGTAGATTAAGAGGACTAATTAAACATCTATTTTCAAATAGTATATGTTATTGTTTTGAAGTAAGGAATGGCTATATTCTTCAAGCGTTATGTGTGTATTTTTCCTTAACTCAAATGTCTGATTATATTTTAAACTATTTAATTGTTTATAATAAAGAAAATGAGTACAAGGATTCTCAAGTGATTATTTCCCACCTAGTATTACACTAGAGTTATTATTACCCTATGATATGCTTATGTGTTTCTTACTATGATGTTATAAGAAGTGGTTATTTCATATCATTATAGTTATTCTTGGATGAAAGTTATATTGTATATTTTATTCTAATATAAATTCACATTTATTGTAGTTGACCTTATATTAAACTAGGTATTTTATTGATCATGTTTATAATGTCTGAATAACATCTTCAAAGTTTTAATAGATTTTACTTGTTAGCATAAGCTGACACACATGTTGATGTGTAGTGCAACATGGTAAAGATCATAGGAGATATAAGATATCAAGTATTTTATTTATTGGTTTTATTGTTTGTAATATATAGTTTCTAAGTTCATTTATAAATGAGGCAAATTGTATAATCTTCTTTCTAATATTAATGTAGAATTTTGAGTTATCCTATTATCAAAATATTATTTATTCGTAATTGATTTGATTTATTAAAATATGTCTCTATTTATTTATTGGTTTTATGACAACAATAAGATGTGATATGTATTTCTTAACAAATTAAAGATTAGATTAGTAAACACATATTGATAATTAGGCAAATTAGTTGGGAAAGGAAAAGAATCTTGAATTGTTCTACTTTTGGTAGTATTATACCAATTGATAATAATGGTTGTTATTATACATTTAGTTATATCACTAATCTAAATGATTCACCATGAGTTTAATGTGTATCATCATCATAATATGAAACAAAAGTGATGAGAAAATTGAAGTATGTCCCTTAGATTTGTATTTATCATAATGAAAGCTCATAGTGTTTGACCACTCGTGTGCTAGTATCAATCAAACATATTTTGGTTACCTGATATGGTAAAGAAACAACAAGATGTGTTTTTAGTTTTATGATTAGTAGATTTTCTTAGAATAAAGTGTATCTACGTTTAAGCTTTGATGACTTTGTGAGGTTAGGATGTTCAGAGGGATGGATTTAGTTGCCTTGTAAACCCTTGTTGTAAACTATTGAAATGATAAAGGCATTAATTTGAATGATTAAAATATAACCTAGATTATATTTGGGTATTATATGTGTAAATAATTTAATGATCATAGCCTAAAGTGGTGTAGAAGTCTAGATTGATAGGTTGAGTTAGCAAACCAATAAGCTTATGTGAAATCTTTCAACAAAGGTATGCATGAAATTGAGATTTTTAAGATGTTATGAGAAACACACTGATGAGTGTTATAATTTATATTATTTAGACGTCGAAGGGTTGAATGTATACTTTTTTTGATAAATGTTTCAGTTTAATATGATAATTGGTATTATCCTAGTTACAAAATCAAACAAAACCAAAATAGAATTGGCTCTAGATGATGCCTAAATGGAAGTTTTTCTAGAAATAAAAGCTTGATACTTCTAGTCTTATTATATGATATTTATATTCTATAACCAATATCTTTATATATTATTTATGTGCATTTTTATGGGTCCTTATTCAAAGGCAATTGTCAATTTATACACCTAGTGTTCTTTTTTAGCTTGCAAAGTTGTTTCAAATTCAACATCCTAAAAATAGCTAGAGAATCCATTAAGTGAAACTAAAATTTTATAGTGAATGGTTTTACCCTCAAATTTATATAATAAATTTGAATTATATTTTTGGATGATTTTACTATTTTTAACGATTCAATTTTGAAGCCAATTTATCCTTAAAATTACTAGGCATGATGATTTTTTTCTTTAAAATCTATTTGGAACACTAAGTTATTGTAGTGTTTAAATTGTAGGAGACTATCATCATAGGTTCCTATTATTTTATTGTACATAATAGGATATGAAATTAATTTCATAATTTTTTTTCACATTGTGAGGGTATTTTTCCCATTGACATTTGATAGGTGATTTAATGAAATTGAGACTTAACTGTGAAGTGAGCTAGTCAAGTCTGGATGCCTTAAGATTGGGTAATACCACTTCAACATGAATGGTTTGTCTTAAATATCATACTATTGAATAGTAAGGTGATAATATTTGAGGTTGAGTGAATTATAAATTTGGTTATTTACTTAGTTTTATTGTGCTTGTAGTCATATTTTTAGTATCACTATGTCAACGAACCATTGATGGATTTTGTTCCTTACCACTAGGAATGAGATTTAATGTTTGTTTCATTAGTATAAACTACTTGATCACCTTTGAGTATCAAAGTTGAGTATATTATTGTAGAATTATTTTAGTGTAGTCAACCCAACTTAGTCATAACTTACTTATTGTAAGCCTTGATGTATCTCATATTTTGAGATTAAAGGTGAGAAACTATGTAGTGGGTGACATACATTGAGCATGAATGCATTCCTTTAAGGTTACCTTATTAGTGGGTGTGCATATATAATATGTATGAAATCAAAGTGTGCATGTGTGAGGAGGGGTTAATAGTTGTAGTATTTACTGGTATGGAGTTAGTGTTACTCAAGAAGAAGAAGAAAAAATTATTTGTGGTTTTATGGGTTACTTAAGGTGAAACTTTGGGCATTATATTATGGTATCAGAGCCTACTTTATAAAATGGGATCTCTACGGATTATTGTTTGGTACCAATTCCTCTAAAGTGAATTGATGTATGCATGTGTTGATCATTACAAATAATTGAGGAGGTATGGAAAATATACTCAGAGAAGTAATTAGACTATCAAAAATGTTAGCCTAGTAAAAAAAGGTTGGCCTAGTGATTAGTTTCAACACTTGAGGGACTCATACTTAGATTTGTGAAACTCTCACCCACCTTGTTGAGTAGATGAGGCTTGATGAAAGATTTATAATAAGGTTCCAACCAATTAATAGGATGTTAGATGTTCGTGAGGGCCAAGTGACTATTATCTTGAGATATGAGCTCTTGTATACTAGGTTTTATGGGCCATTAAGGTATGTTTGGAAACAAGTAGGTGAGAGCATCAATTTTTATAATGATAACCTTGTTGAGTGTGAATCTAACCTTTTGTTTGTGTTTTCTAAATATTTGAGGCATTTATATCTAGTTTGGATGTGAAATACAATGGTTGAGGTCAACAAATTTGGAACATGATGACTTTAGTTTCAAAGATATATTTAAAATATCTCATTGTGTTACGTTAGTTGTGTCTTGAGGTGATATGGTTGGCAAAGAAACCTTGTAAAGAATGTGATTAATTTACTCATGACTATAGAGGCATGATATAACTTTTCTTATTATAGATCACTGTGACCTAACTTGGTACCCTTGATAGTATGATTTATTTGGCATAAAGAGATAAAGCCCCCCCTTGGACATAATTGGATTCTTATAATGGTGACACCATGCTAAGTGTTTCATCTAGGATGAGGTTAGCTAGAAGCATGGTTAATATGCTTCAGAGTTTAAAATTGTTTATTTAAATGAGTGTATCTACTCAATGTTGATCATATTATTTTAGAATGTATTTATTTTGGGTTACACATTGGTTTGTACTCTTGTATGCATGAAAAGGGAATTGGAACCAAGTTTTATTCCACCATATGTGGATGTAATTGGTGATCAATTTGGATTTCTTACCATTCCTTGATAACATTAAGGGCTTTGATATATTTGTATCACTTGTAGTGGTTTGCCTATGATAGCTATTGAGCTTAGGGTTAACACTATTGGTGTTAGCAAAGATACTAAAGTATTGACCTTAGAGGTGACCTCGTTGTATGTTTATGCCATGGACATGGTTTTTCCTGATGAAATTAGAATATTCTATGTATATTAGACTAGGGAACATATAGTAATGGGTTGATCCCTATGTCAAGGTTTATAGAACCTTATTTTCTGCACCTTTCCACACCTTGGTTTGGAATGGTGAATATATAGTCACTTAGAGTTTGGAATGATGAATAGTATAGTGGAGACACCATTTTGTTATTATAGAGGATTAATTAGAATATAATTTTGGTAGTTATAATAGATGATAGTGGTCAGTGGGAAACACTCAAACATACAAGCAATTTTCACTTTGTATTACTTCAGTCGTATACTTTTAGTAAGTGATGTTTCAATAGGGTTACTTTTTTAGCCATGTTAGTTGACATTAATTTGGTTATAAGACAGTCAGAGATATGAGACAATATAGTTACATTGGTAATTTTATAGCATTAAGATTCTATGTATAGGATTTTTTTAGTTGATTTTTATTGTGATACTATTGCATATGATGATGTACAATTATTTCTTGACCTCTAGGAGGTAATTTATAGGTATTTATCTTACTATAAAAGGTAATAGACTATGTTATTCATACTTCTAGGAGGTAATTAAGATGCCTTGAACCTTTGGGAGGTAATCGGAATGCCTCAAACCTCTAGGAGGTAATTGGGATATTTCATACCTCTGGGAGGTAATCAGGATGCCTCTTGCCTCTTGGAGGTAATTGAGATGATTTTTAATCCTCCTCCCCTTGGGTGACTTGTAAAGTAACCTAGTGTTCATGATGTGATCTGTATTTTTCTAATATTTTGTCAGAATTATTTTATTTAATTTTACTATTATTTTTATTTTGATTGAACTTATTATCATTTTATTTACTTTAAAACCAACACCATCTTTCTTGTCTTTGTATATTTTAATCAATTTATTGATCATGGAAATTATTGTTGAAATTTATAGTTTGGATTTTTTTGGGATCATCATTTTTATTTAAAACCACTTGGTCTCATTTTTATCGATTTTGATCTCACATAATCAATTGATTTTTAAATTTATTTTAGTGATTGTTATGTTGGTTTTGTATGTGTTCATATGTGTATAACTATTATGCATGTGGCATAGTATGGGGGAGGAGAAGTAGCTTGTAATATAGCTAATAGGTTGAGGTGAGAACCTATCATGCAATTTCATTATACCATCCTTCCCACCTCACCAGACATGGTATATAGATATGTGTGTGTGTGTGTGTGTGTGTGTGTGTGGGGTCCCTACTTAGCGATATGATTCTTGTTTGGGATGATTACATAGATGATTTGGTATACAATGACTACTTGGTAATTGTGGCATATACTTTGATTGGTGGTTTTAGTATGGTTTAGCATGATCTAATATGGCTCAGTATTGTTCAATTTGCTTTGAATGGTATTAACATGGATGTATACTTATCTTATCAGTTTAATTTTTCCATGATTGGTACTCATCATTCTTCTCTTAGAATAATTCAGATATTGGATGGATACTAGAGCTCTCATGCTTACCTCATAATATTTTGGGTTTTAGTTGGTTGGTGATAAATATGAACAACATTATGAATTAAATTAGAGTGAATTTATTCTTGTTTCCTCATTTCATAGTCTATTCATCTTTCAGTCATCATTATTGATCAGTATGGCCACTAGGTTATCGATATTTCTCAATTTGTGTAGTATGTTATTGCCATGGGATGACACTTAATTTTGGGAACTTATTACAAAATAATGTACTTATGACATAGGATGGCATATATTTATACATAGTATCTTACAAAAATTTAGGGTGTTGTTATGGGTATCTTTAAAAATTTGAGAGTCATATTTTATGCATTCAATTAAAAAAAAATGGTCTGTAATTGTGTTACTAATTTTTTGTATGCCCTGTGATGACTTATAATTATGATCATGAGGGAATTCACCATTTGAATATTTTTGGTGCATTGAGAATGATCCTATCTTCTATGAGGGGGAGAATGTAATACTCCACTCTAGTGATAGTGACTTTTGGATAGTTTCATTGGTTATTAGTACTTAATTATCTTATCATTCATCGACTATGTGGATAGTTGGGATTATAGAAAGGTTAGGTTATTCATTGATGTATACTTCTTTTTTAATATGATTAAAACTTGATTTCATACCATATTGTCACTATGGTCACTATCTGGAGTTACCTTTTCTAGCACGTATTATCATGACTAAATAATTACATTGAGACAACAATTTATTGGGTATTTATATACATTAAAACAATGACCTGGTTGATTATCATTATCATTAGGGTTTTCCATCATGTAAATCTCTCCTCATACTAAGTTGAGGAATAATTAATCAAGTTTAAAGTAGGGACAGTCATTAGAAAAATGATAATATATGACAAGAATCATGAGTTAATAAATAAAGTATAACTTTTTGACCTCAAAATGCTTGGTCCCTTTGAATCATCAAATTTTTGTTGTATTAGGAATAAATTTATTCTTATTTGGGAATACAGGCCATGCATATTAATTTATCATTTTATAGATGTAACCATCATTCTATATTATAATTATAATTATAATTATTAATTATTATTTTATTATCAATAATTATTATTTTGATGCATCCTAATAATTTTTCACACACACACACATAGGGTAATAACTTCCACCACCCACCACCTCACTATGCTCCTATCAAAATTTAAAATACCAAGGTATTGCTTTGTGTTGGTTAAAGTGGTAAAGAGGAGAAGGAAGACAAAATTTCAATTGGTCACTTATGATCTTGTCTTTGAGTGTGGTGAAAGTTTATCATCTTATCTCACCTAAGACACTTAATATGCCACATAATAGTCTATGTAGCCTCCTTAATATGGATGTCACTAAATGAATTCTGGATAATTATTATGTGCTAACCCATTAGAGAAGAGGAGGAAATTTTAGCATTGGTTGAACTAGAAACAATAGAATGGAAAAAATTGGGTTAGTAGGAGAAGGAAAGGAGGTTGGTATCTAGTAATCTAAGAAAGTGAATCAACCCATGTCTTTCGATCTGTGATGCAAACAATAAAATAGTCTTACAAGAAAATATATTTATCTAGTGTAACCAATAAAGCAATAAAATTTTAATAACACTATCTTTTATTTCTGATATATCTAGATAGCTTCATTTCTTTTTAAAGAAGAAAACCTAGAGGATTGTGCCTTATATCACTTAAAAACTATTATCACTCTGGAGTGTACCCTACTTGAATATGTGTAAAGCACACCCTTACTCTAGCTAATACAATTAGAACTTCTCAGAGTGTGGGTGAATTTGGATTGAGAAGAACCTCTAGAGAGGTCTAGTTCCCTTAAGATTTATCTATTAAAATTGATCACTATTGTTTTCAGATGAAAAGGGGAAGGGAAAACTAAAGGGAAATCATATCTAAAGGCATTATGCACCTAAATTATTTAAATCCTCTAGAATCTATTGAAACTAATGTACACATATAAACCAATAAAAGTCCTATATTTCCCTTAAGCATAAATATTTCAAATGAAGGATTGAAAGAATTTTGGATTACAAGATTCCTTTTTACCTCTTCAAATGACCTACAAAAGGTGAGATAGAAAGCAACAGGTGAGGAAGGGACCTACCAAAAGGAGATATAATCCAAATTATATGTTGATACATGATCAATTACACTTTATTCTTTGTCAAAACTCATATGCAAAATAAAAATCTCCTTTATTGATGTATGGTCCAGATTACAATTTCTACTTCAGCTTTGGGAATAATGAAAAATGGATTGAAAAAGATAATATATATGTTTAAATTATAACCTAAGACCATGTGTCATTGAAAATGGAGAAGGATTAGTCTTGGTTGACTAACTCAAGACTAACTCCTTTTACAATGTTAAAATCAGTCTTCAAAAATCCTCAAACTCCACAAAATTTGCATGGTCTTCAAATTTGGCATAGAAATAAGGTGGTGGGCCCATCTTGGAAAAGTAAATCTCCTTGCATGAAAATATATGCCAAAATAAAAAATGAACTCCACTTTAAGTGTTTGGAAGTTAAGTTGGAACATGAAAATGCCCCCCTTTGCATGGAAATCAAGGAAGATGCATGATAAGCTTTGACAAGTCAACTCCAACTAACTTCATCTTGCATGAAAAGGGACCTTGAAGGATTAAATATGCATTTAAAATCCTTTTAAAAACAGATAGGAAGCATGGAAATTTAAATTGAATTCCTTGATGATCAATTCCAATGCCAAACTACAACTTGACAAGTTGATCAACTAAGCCATTTAGACCAAATAGGCCTAAAGGCTAATTTGTGATTTTAGTCACCATTAAACCTATAATAAGAAGCCATTAAACCTAAAAAAACCATGAATTATAGTTGGAACAACTTTATTCATCATCAAATATGTGATTTTGATGAGAAAACCTTTGCCATTCAGTCAACAGGGTTGACTATGACTATTTTGCTACATTTTCTAGCAGATTGGACATTTTGATTGAGCTGGTAGGGAAACTTCTAGGATTGTTTTTTAAAAACTTAATTTTTTATTATGAATAAAAATTCTTATGCTTCAAGATCCATTTATTAGATTCCATTGAAATTCCCTGTACTTCATTTTACATGTTTTTTCCACAAAAAACATGATTTCTTCCCTCATATGTATATATCCATGAATAAAAATGACATTTATGAATAATATATAAGTTTAATTTATGTTTTAAAATGTTTTAGTTTGATCCATGGTGATTTTATAGCAATAAAATCTACTTTTCTCAAAACTAGTTTTTTTGGGGTTTAGGAGGGTTTTAAAGCTGAATCTTCAAATTGATGAGTCATGAAGTACAGAACTCAAAATCATGAATCATTTAAATTTATTTGTATCAAACTGACCCCCATAAAATCCCTAAAAATATTGGTTTCCCATGCAAAATATATGAAAATTTACCACGTGAATGAAATTTGCCTATGGGCTTTAGCTTGCATTTTGGGCTGCCTACACTATTAATTATTGTTCATAAATAAAATACCTTTAAATGATATAAATTATTCATTAATTATAGCTAAATATGGGTCCTAAAATCATAATAAGAGTGTTTTGTCAAACTCCGCATGTGGTGAATAATACAAGCATCTGAACAGGAGGTTTAGAAGAGTGTCTATAACTGCAAAAGTGAAAAAAAATCACTAAGATGAAAATGAATCCTCCAATAATTCATAAATCCTTAAAACACCACAATATTACCTATACCATTAATCAAAATAATTATATTCATTTTTTATTAAAAATTCCAAAAATGCCTTTCTGGCCCATGTGTTTATTTGCTTGCATAAGCCTGTATGAGCATGGTTTGCATGAAATTTGGATTTTTTACACTCTTTATAGGTATTATTATTATTTAAAAAGATCATCCCATTATTGTAAATCTTTTTCATGGAACTATAAGCTTCTAAATCACTCCAAAATGATTTCTGCTCTAATGGTGACCTCAAATAGATAGGCTGAGGTCTGAGACAAAAAACGAATATGTCAACTCATCCAATGGCCATGAAATTTTTTCATAAGTTTATCCAACTCATTATGGCCATGTTTACCAAATTTAAAGTCTTTATTCCACTTTAAGCTCCTAGAATCCTCAAATTTCCTTCAAAAATGACCCCTATACATGGACTGTCTATATTTTTGACTAAGTTTTAGTGTTTTTGAAGGTATTTTCATGGATTTTATAGGTTTTAAGTTCAAAATAATCTTTATTTATCTCAATATTCCCTTATAAAGTTTTTAAAAATCTTCTACCCCTATTTTCCAACATGTCTAGACCTCAAAATAAGGCAATTAGGCCTTTCAAGCTTGCATATTTCATACATATGATGTACTATCATCTTAATTAATTTTTATATATGTCTCAATGAATTTAATAATTTCATCAAGATATTATGAACTTGTACATTCTTTTACCATCATAAATTATTGATTGAATAAGGTCATTGAGAGAAACCTATTTGCCCTTAACCTATGAGATAGAAAGAAGACCTTGTTGTAGGTAGAAATTACAAGCAATGGATGTGTCTGAGAGGGAAATTATCACTCATAGTTATTTTTATTCAAACATAATTAAAATACTTGAATAAATCATAGTCAACATCTTGATTATCTTTATCACTTGTTTTGACTCCTCAAATAAAGGTTTTAGGTCTTTTACTCTATTTTCATGAGGATTGTAGGTCTTGATATTTATATATGACTGTATCCTTATTACATAAACCCTAAACTATCCTTCTTGGAAACTCGTCATGTTATTTAAAAATTCATCTATCCTCTTGATGATATCAATTCCTCCAACATCAACTACTATCCCCTAGTCATAAAACCTTATTGGCATTTGGTTATGCTTATTAAGTTGTACAAATAATAGCTTATATATGACCATATTAAAATGAATTTATACACAAATACCTTCCAAAAGGTACTCTGGTTCATAATTCCATATTTATGATCCTTTCTCTTGTAGTGACCATGACCCTCATTGTTATTAAGGCTTTCAAATCCAAGGCTATTTACTTGGTTATAGGTGCACACTATGTGGGTTAGCTGTAGGTTTCCATTCTTAAACCTGCTATAGGTATGCTTGAGTTAGGTAGTTATAGAGTGGTATTATCCTTTTAAGTTACATTAGCTTCATAATATGCCTATATTCTTGGCACTTCTCTTTCTAAATAAAGATAATCAACATCAATACCTCTTTCATGGCACTAAACTCCAAGACATTATTCAAGTACCAAACATCCTTGACTGTGCTGTAATGAAATTTGTTTTGTATAGATAGAAAAATATAGGTGAGCTTGTGTATTATTTTATCTTGAGTTTATATTTATATTACATCTCCTATCCCTCCCCCTTTTATGCAATTCCTCATGATCCTTATCAAGCAACTTCTTATGCCTTTAACCCCTTTATTAGGTCTCTCTTTTCAAAACCCTACTTGACTATAGGTATTGGATTTTTTAAGGTCTGGAGGATTTTTTTAAGCCATTACACCATTAATTAACCCTATACTTCTATAATCTATGATAACATTCTAAAAAAATTCCTTACATATTAAAATAATACCTTTTAATCCATACTCCAAACATGATTTGTAATGTAGCTTCTCCCAAGTGCTATAGGTGATTCTTCTTAGTGTGGTTGTAGCTTGTGTTCCCAAGTGGTTGTAGGTGAACCTTTTAGACCATATTAAACATTTACTTAAATTTAAACTATTCTCCCTTTGAGGTGTCTGAGGACATTCATCACAAGGTCCATAATTCACTAGGGTAGTCAACCCTTACTAGTTATGAAAGCATATATAACATAATTGTTGTAGGTGCATTTTATAAGAGTATAGGTGAATTATTTTGGACCACTATAGGTTCACAAGTTTCCCTCTATGAATTATGATTATGCATGAAGTGCCACATATGATGGATTTCAAACCATTATTGAGGTAAGTTCTATAGATTAGAAGGTATATTGGAAATAGTAACCAAACCATAAACCTTTGCAATTGTAGATGCATTTATACAAGCCTGTAGGCTTTCATTTATCTCCATCCCAAACCTTGTGTGAGCTATAGGGTCTCCTTTCAAACTTATTTATCATATTCTCAACACTTAAGCCCTATTGAAATAATCAAAACCCTTTAAAACCCTCAAAGCATCCCTATATCATCAATGACCTATTTACTTTGGTTTCTTCTTAGTGGCAGCTATAGGTATACATTTGGGTGGTTATGGGCTCTCAGTTAATTGCATACTTGACTGTAAACCCTCAATTAAATCTTGAGTTCATCCCTATATCACATGTATTTTGATGCTCTTATGAAATAGGCTCTTGAGCATAAAACCCTCCTAATAACTCACTTCAAGCCTTTACCTCACCTCAAACATAGAATATGGCTAGGTATGGTGGTTGTAGGTGAGTATTTGAAGGTCTTAGGGATATAAGTGGTCAGTTTGGACAAGTAATGACTGCCTCCTTAATTTCCCTTAGATATGAATGGAATCTTGTAAAGATTGATATACATGTATTGCTTGTTTACTCTCTTCATGAATAACTTGATATCATGTCTAATCCTCATAAGGCTAGTATATGGCTATGTTCATTTCATTTTTATGGATCATAATTGTCATAAGCCCTAGAGAGGTCATTGATTATGACTATGGATCACTGCCCCTCTCTCCTATTCTACTTGATGAGATCATTTGTATAGCATAGATCATTATACCCATAAATAAAATGACTATCATTCAATCTTTGGATTATGTATCTCATGACTATGTTTTCTATAGGTGCAAGTCTCCTTGATGACTATAAATGATGCTTGTCGGTTCTTATACTCTTTTTCATGCTTGCCTTTTACCCATATGTGGGTTTCTCATGTATCCACCTCATGATAATAATTACTTGTCACTAAATCTTTATAAATACCTTTCTTGCCTCAACATATCATCCTTGTGAACACACTTGGCTATGTACCCTTGTTGTAGGTCCTCATCATGACTGTATGGTACTTTGAATATCACACACGACCTTCATATTGAAAGAATATGATAATTATTTTTATTAATAATTAATTGATGCCCTCATAGCTCCAAAAAGTCCCTATATTTCATTGAAGTCCTATTCATAAGGATCATAATGCATTCCCATGGTTGTAGAGTGATATTGCATTAGCTGTAGAGATGTTTCAAAGTCCACAAACTCCTCTTCTCATGATGATAGTGCCCTTTAATCAGTCTTTGACTCTCCTAAATAATGGACCTAAGGGATTAATTTGGGTATGAAGGTGGAGTGAAGTGGAAAGATGATGAATAAAACATGATGAAGGGTGCAGTGAAGGTGAAAACACAGTGATAATGGAGACTATGGCAGTGATGTCGGGTGAGTGAGGTGGAAGTGAGAAACAAGAACTTAGAGGCAAGATAAGACCAAACCAAGGAATTAAAAATAAACAAGGACTCATCATCACAACTTCACATTACTTTAAAGGCCATTAGATTAGGGTAAGAGACTAAAATTGAATCATATTTTTCTTCAAAAACCTTAAAATTTGCAAAAAATCCTTAATTTATGCTAAACTAGCACATTGAGACACTTTGATGCATGGAGATGGGATTTATTTCCATAAAACAAGAATAAAATCTATGAATTATTAATTTAAACCATGAAAATTTTATGAAAACCTTGAAAATATGAATTCTTGACAATTTGAGGTTATCTTCTTCTCTTTGGACTGTATAATTCACCCTTACAAGCTTGCCAATACTACAGATTAACTAGCTAATTTTAAGACCTATATTTGACCTTGAATTATAATACTAACACTTCCATAATGCCATAGAAAGGTAGATAAATTCATCAAAATTTTGGAACAAGTTTAATTTCCTTTAAAATCTACCCAAGTGAGGAGAAATTGAAGAAAAATAATGACCTTCCTAGTTGCAAGGTAGCATAATTTGACTTGACTTCAATTGAATGGTTCATGATCCTAGAGAATATAATTAAGAAACCACTTGAACCATAAATAATACCTCTAATTATACTTTCTTCACCCCAAAATTGAGAGCTTTACCCTCCTCTAGTAGACCTTACCATCAAAAAACCTATAGGTATGTCTCTTTATACCAACTAAGCAAGTAACAGGAAAATACTAGTTTAGGGAATGTATAGCCATAAAAAGTCCTGAAAATATTGATGAAGCTTGGTAATGACCTATAAATGACTTCATGTACCTTGATTGTATGGATTCCATACTATTACTTGAAAATGAAGGGAAAAGAGTATTTTCTTGCCTTTATAAGATTACCAAAGCTTTCCACCACTTGGAATGGAATGTTTGAGAAGTATTACATTACTTTACATGAAAAAATAGACTTTTAACCTTTTTTCATGTTTTAATATTGCAAATTTTGCATGTGGGAGGGGTTTTGGGGCTTTTTGAGCTATTTAACATACCAAAACACTTTTTCATGATTTAAACTTTTAAACTTAGGCTATTTTCATACTTTTGAACATATTCAAAGATCTTGTGAGATAATTCAGTGACTTTTGAAACCATTTTGATACCTTTTACCCCATTTTTTGACATTTTGGACCAAAAGTTACATTTTTAGATCATAATTGATCAGTTTGACCAACTATAAAGGGGTAAGGGCTAGATTTTTGAAATTTTAAAATGATAGGGGTAGTAATTTGGCATTGATAGGCCAAATTACTAACAATTTTGGCATTTTTTGGGGGTTGACCAGCCTACTAGTCAAAAGAACTCAAAAACTTGGATAAGGATAGACTAGGACAAACACTAAAATTGGAAAAGCTTGTAGACCAAGACATAACTAGAAAAATTTACACAAACAGCAATAAACATGTGCACATATGAACTTAGAATAAAGGAAAACAATAAATTGAAAAGTAAAAACAACTACTGAAAGCATGTGCAGAAAATTACTTAGAGGAATGAAACTATGACTATGTACAAAGGAGTGACTCTACTAATAGTAGTATTTAAGAAGCATCCCATTCAAAAAAATGGGAAACTATTCTCTACTCAATTTGGATAAATAAAAATCATTTTTATTCTTACAATTAGTGATAATATAAGGTCCACTCCAAAGGCTATCAAATTTGGAGTGCTTACCTGGCTTTGCACACTCTTCATCCCATTTGAGTACTATGTCTCCTTGTCAAAATGTTTTTGATGAAGCTCTTTTATAAAATGTCTTCTTGACTTGATATTTATTTGGCCACATGGTGTGCATAGCATCATCTCTTATTTCCTCCAATTCTCTTAGTTCATTCATCTTGACTTCCATTGCATCACTTTCCAGAAGCTCTAGATGGTGTGTAAGTTGTAAAACTAGAAGATCTAATGAGATAGGTAGCCTTACTTCTCTTCCATAAACTAAAAGATAAGGTGAATAACCAATGTCATTTTTACGGGTGATCCTATTATTCCATAAAGCAATCTTCAACTTTGTATGCTAGGATATCTGATTATCTTCCATTATTCTTTTGATAATCCAAATCAGGTTCTTGTTAGTGGACTCAGCTAGTCCATTACCATGTGGATAGTAATTTGATGAATATGTCAAACAAATACCATGTTCAAGAGCCCATTAACATACCTTTTCACTACTGAATTCCAAATCATTATCTAATATTATAGTAGAAGGTGCTCCAAAACAAGTTACTAGACTCTCATAAAATTCAAGCACAAAGTTCTCATTTGCCTCTTTCAAAGGCACTGCTTCCACCCACCTAGTGAAATAGTTTGTATCTATCAAGACCCACTTATGACCAGAACTAGATAGAGGATGAATCATGATAATGAAGTATAAACCCCATTTCATGAAAGGCTACTCAACCTGAATTGGTTTTAGTGGCATAACATCTAGTCTCTATGTCCCTATAAACATTGCACACTTTGTACATTTCCTAACCCATGCATGTGCATATCTTAATAAATTAGGCCAAAAATAACTATTTCTAATGATTTTTTTAGTTGTGGTCTTGGCTGAAAAATGACCTCCATAAGGACTATCATGAAATTGCTTAAAAAGCTTATCAAATTGACTAGTTACAACACACCTTAAAAGTATACCTCCATTTTCTTTTTTGAAAAGCACTCCATAAATAAAAATGTATGGTAATGGTTTCAGACTAAAGTGTCTTTAGACCCCTTGGACAGTCTCTGATTTGAATAAATCTAGCAATGTTATGTGTCCAGCTTGGAGGAGGTGTATTTTTAACTTCATGTTGAGTGCCCTGAATTGTCAAATTGTTTCTTTTTCTTCTTTCACATCTTTTATAATATGTTCACATAAGCATTTTCCTTGGAAAATTTTTGTAACTTTGAATTAAGTTTCATATTCTATTCATTTAGTAACCCATCTAGCTATTTTTTCACTCAAATCTCTATTGAGAATGATGTCCTTCACACTTGGATGAGCAACCATTAGTATAATCTTATTATTTGAAATCAAATGTTTGAATTTTTTTAGGCCTCTTATAAAAATAAGTACATATTTTTATACAAAATAATACCTCTCTTCATAACCCTCTAAATCTTGACTAAATAAAGTAATGGTTTGTTCCAAACCTTCATTGTTTTGTTGCATAAGCATGGTTGAAATAGTACTAAAAGTAGAGAAAGCATACAAAAAGAAATTCTTACTCAAATTTAGATTGAGAAAAGTAGGAGCCTAGATTATTTCTTCTTTGATATCTTCAAAACCTCTTTTAATTTCTTTACTCCAAGTGAACTCTTGGTGTTTCTTTAGTATTTGAGTAAGTGGGCTTACTAGTTCTACAAAAGCAAGAATGAATCTTCTGATAAAGTTTATCTTACCCAAGAAGATCTATAATCCTTTTTTGTGTTTAGGTAATGATAGAGAAAGGATTTCCTCTATTATTTATGGATCAATAGAAAGACCAAATTTGGATGCCACATTCCTAAGAAGTCTCCCCTCATGCACTAAAAAAATGTATTTCTTTGGATTCAATAAGACTCCAAATTGTCTATATCTATTAAAAATAATTCTCAAGTGTGTTAGATGATCAGTAGGATTCTTTGAAAATAATATAATATAATTAAGATAGACTAAAACTATTTCACTCAAAAGACCATGAAAAGAAACATACATTTCCCTTTGGAAGTTAGCTTTAGCATTAGAGAGTCTAAAAGGCATCTTTTTGTAAGCAAAAGTACCTCCTTTGGTGGTGAAAGTTGTTTTATGCTGATCTTGTTCTTTTACCAGTATCTAGTTATAGCCTAAGTACCCGTCCAATAAAGAGAACCTCTATGAACCTAATACTCTCTACAAGATTTGATCCATGGAAGGAAGTGAATAGTGGTCTTTCAATGATACTCTATTTAGATCTCTGAAATCTACACATAACATTATATCTCCATTATTATTTCTTACTAGTAAAAGATTTTATACACATGTTGAATGATTTATAATAAAAATAAAATCTGATTCAATCAGCTTTGTAAGCTCCTTCCTTATGAGAATTTCAACCTTTGGGTTAATAGGCCTTTGATTTTATCTTATCGATTTTTCATCTTGTTCAAGTTCAATAGTATGTTATACCAATCTTCAGTCAAAACCTTTCAAATCATGGTATTCCCAAGTAAATACATCCATTAATTATTGACATAATTATATGAAAGCTACTTTCTTAGAATCTGTGTTCACTTTACCCAGCTTGAATTGCATATCTTCAACTATGCTAATTGGCTCATAATGCTCTTTCTTTGTAGAAATGCTCAACTTGTCTTTATTTAGATAACCATATTCATTGAAAATGATTTCTAAATTCACCAAACTTTTTGTCATCTTTTTTTATTTAAATTTCACAATCTGATTTTCATATTAATCCTACAATTTATCATGATTTCTTTGGCAAAACTCTACCTCATTCTGTAGAAAATATGTTATTTTCTTATCAAAATAATAAACTTGCCAACTTACAACATTATTTGGGATTGAAGGCCTACATACAACCTTTATTTGGGTCTTATTTTCATTATCCTTAATCTAATCTAGAATATCATATTGTGCTCCTATGACAATAATTCTATTAGCAGGCTGATTTGTTCCTCTAGGAATGGAGCGAATGTCAAATACAAGGAAATATTCCATGAGGTCCAAAAATATATGTTTTTAGGTCTTCAAAAGAGGATTATTTACTTCAATTAAATCTATAACTTTTTGGACTACTAAATCACTATCACCTTTTACCTGTAAGAGCGTAATATCCCTCTTTTTAGCCCATTGAAGACCATAAATAAGAGCTTCATATTCTATAGTATTGGAAGTACAATTGAACTAAAATCTTAAAAAAGGATAATACCTTTGATTTTTGTGGTGAAACCAGAATAACACCAGCCCCACTTCCATTATTTATTTTGGATCCATCAAAGAATAGATTCTAAACTCCTTGATCATGCACTAAGCTAGTGAGACTAGATGATAAATCACCTTCTTCGTGCATGCAGTAGACTCCAAAACCAACATATTAAATAATTTTATAGGGGTAATGTCCATGATTTTCAACATCCCATTCACCTAGGAGAAGATATAGAATACCCTCAAGAGGCTTAGAAGGCTCTTACTCAATGATGTTATCATCTTCTTCTGAAATACTGCAATTCAAATTTGACATATTTGGCATATATGGCTCAAGATGAAATCTAGAAATAGGATCAGATATTATGGTTACTTTGGTTTCATACTTGGTTTTAAAAGCCATGTATGACCAATCTAGATAAAGGTAACCTCATATTTTGGTAGTGAAATCTCTGAATATGCATAGTGCAAAATGTGGAGGTCAATTAACAACAATAACATCCTGTAAAATATTGAAATTTGGACAAGTAGCAAGCATGATTTTTAGATATTTCAACACACCTAAAATCTTGGTAGGAGACCCATCTAGTTACAAGACACATTTCTTATGGGGTTCATACTATAATCCTAACTTATCAGCTATTGATTTGGGCATGACATAAGTACTAGACCCACTATCAATCATATAGTTATGAACAAGACAATCTCTAATGATAACAAAAGGGTAAAATAGAGGAGGTTTAGTTACCTTAAGAGGTTGAGACTCAACAACTGGATTAGAATTAGCTAGGATAAAACTTAATCTTTCTTTTTTAGGTGGTTTTTTAAAGATATTGAGCTTTAAAATCTCTTCTTGCAAATACTCCTTTTATCCTAAGATTAGTAGTGTATCTCACATTTGAATTGATAATAAAATCTTCTTCATATGATCCACAATACTAAGTGGAGAAGTAGCTGCCCTTAACTATAATTTAGGAGTAGAAGGAGATCCCAAATGTTGTGCGAATTGAGGAATATAAATCCCTTTCATGTTTTTATCTTTTAGATCTTGAGCTTGCTGATTTGAACTTTTCTGAGGTAGCTCATGTGTAGTGATCTTTTGTTATAGCTAAGAAGACAAAGAGGCTGACCTATTAGGACCTAAACCTTCACCAATTGCTCTTTTCTTAGATCTAGTATGGGATACAACTGAATTATCAATATTAGGTAAATTTTTACTTTAATTTATAGCCAAGTGCTCAAAATAATTCTCACCTTCCTTGAAGTTCACAAATGTAGTCTCAGTAGGTGCCTTACCACTACCTTCTCCTTGTTGATTTGACACTTCTAATTTAATGATAAAGGAATGTCTCTATAGGGTAGAGAGGCTTCTTTATTTTGAGAAGGTGGATGGTTTTTAAATGAAGGAATAACTAAACTCTATTACATAAAATATTGATGAGATCTCTCACTAGTTGGAGTTATTTTCATGTTGTTTGCTTGATCTCATTGATTGTTCCATTATCTTTCTTGAGCATAATTTCTCTAAGTTGGCACAATAACTATTGAATTGATTGGGGCATTAGGATTATAATACCTTGATTGATAATTATACCCTTGTACTTTCTAATTGGATTGATAGGATGGCCTATTACATTGGTAATTATAATTAGTATTCTGGTATGGCTTGTATGGTGGAGCTTGTTTCCTCTTTATTGCAACCAACTTGTTGGTTTGAGCTTTGAAAATACTCTCTATCTTCCCTAATCTATTAGTTTTACCACCTTTTATTTGATGGAACTTTGATGACTCTAGAATTAGAGTAATATTTAGTGTAAGAAGATGGATCTTTGGAAAAATATGCATTGGTTGCCTTGGAGATAACTTGCCTACTTGTATAAGACAATTTTCAACTTTGATTACTACTTCAAAAGATTCAAGTAAAGTGTTGCTTCCCATGGATTATATCATGATATACACATCTAAATTGAGAGCCTTCAGATAGTAAAAAAAATAATAGTTGGGTTTAGGCTTGATTAATTCATGAATTATACTTGTAAAAACTTTATTCATCATCAAATATGTGATTTTGATGAGAAAACCTTCGTCATTCAGTCAACAGGGTTGACTAGGACTATTTTTCTATAATTTCCAATAGATTGGCCATTTTGATTGAGATATTAGGGACTCTTATAGGATGATTTATGACCAACTAAATGTTTTAGGATTAGTAAAAAATCTTAGTATTTGATCTCCATTGATTAGATTTTATTGAACTACCCTATACTTCATTTTACATGCCTTTTTCCACAAAAAACATGATTTATGCCCTCATCTGTATAACTCCATGCATAAAAATGAAATTTATGTAATCCTATTTGAGTGTATTTTATTTTTAATAAATTTTCAAGTTTATCCATGGTGATTTGATATTAGTAAAATCCACTTTTCTCAGAACTAATTTTTTAGGGCTTTAGGAGGGTTTTAAAGCTGAATCTTCAAACTAATGATTCATGAAGTAAATACATCCAAATACCAAACCAATTAAATTTATTTGTAGCAAATTTACGCCCTAATATCCCTAAATATATTGGGGTTACATGCAAAATATATGAAAATTTACCACGTGAATGAAATTCGCCTATGGGGTTTAGCTTGCATTCTGGGTTGCCTACACTTTTAATGATTGTTCATAAATAAATTACCCTAAAATGATATAATTTTTTTATAAATTATAATTAAATATGGGTCCTCAAAAAATACTTAGAGATTTCAGCCAAACTCCACACGTGGTGAGCAATACAAGCATCTAAATAAGAGGTTTGGAAGAGTGTCTATAACTGCAAAAGTAAAAAAAAACTTATCTAAGATGAAAAATAATCTTAAAATAATTTATAAATTCTTAAAAAATAATAATATTACCTGTACCATTCTATTAAAATACTCTAAGAGTCCTTTTTTCTTAAAAAGTCCAAAAATGCCTTTTTGGCCCATGGGCTTATTTACTTGCATAAGCATGTATGAGCATGGTTTGCATAAAATTTGGATTTTTTACACTATTTATATGTATTATTATGATTTAAAAACATCATCCCATGATTATCAATATTTTACCTGGCATTAGAAGCTTTTGAAGAACTCCAGAATGATGCCTGCTCCAATGGTCACCTCAAACGGGTAGGCTGAGGGTCTGAGACAAAAAAATAAAATATTTAAACTCATATAATGGAAATTAAATTATTTTATAATGTTATACAACTAATTATGACCATTTATACCAAATTTAAATCCATGATTCCACTTGAAGCTCCCAAAATCCTCAAATATCCTTAAAAAATGACCCCTGTGCATGGACTGTTTACATTTTTTTATTGAGTTTTAGTGTTTTTGAAGGTATTTTAATGAATTTTATATGTTTTAAGGTCAAAATAATATTATTTTATCTCAATATTCCCTTAAATATTTTGGAAAACTCCTTTACCCCTATTTTCAAGCATGTCTAGACTTCCAAATAAGGTAATTAGGCCTTTCAAACTTGCATATTCCATACATCTGATGTACTATCATCTTAATTAATTTTTGTATATGTCTCAATTACTTTAATAATTTCATTAATATATTATTAACTTTTACATACTTATACCATCATATATTCTTGATTGGATAAGGTCATTGAGAGAAACCTGTTTGCCCATGACCTATGAGAGAGAAATAAGACCTTGTTATAGGTAGAAATTGCAAGAAATGGATGTTTCTGAGAGGGAAATTATAAATCATAGTGATTTTTATTCAAAAATAATGAAAATAATTTAATTATATCACATTCAACCTCTTGATTGTCTTTCTTACTCCTTTTAACTCCTCAAATCAAGGTTTTAGGTCTCTTACTATGTTTTCATGAGGATTGTAGGTCTTGATCTTGGTATATGACTGTATCCTTATAAAATAAACCCTACATTATCCATCTTGGAAACTCATCATGTCATTTAAAAATTCATATATCCTCTTGATGATATCAATTCCTCCAACATCAACTACTATCCCCTAGTCACAAACCCTTGTTGGCATTTGGCTGTGCTTCTTAAGTTGTACATACAATAGCTTATATATGACCATATTAAAATGAATTTGTACACAAATACATTAAAAAAGGTAATCTAGTTCATAATTAAATATTTATGATCCTTTCTCCTTAATTGAGCATGACCCTCATTATTATTAATGCTTTCAAATCTAAGGCCATTTACTTGGTTGTAGGTGCACACTATGTGGATTAGTTGTAGGTTTCCATTTTTAAGCTTGTTGTAGGTATGCTTGAGTTAGGTAGTTTTATAGTGGTATTACCATTATTACTAAAATTATATTCATAATATTTCTATATTATTTTCCCTTCTCTTTCTAAAGAAATATAATCAACGTCAATACCTCTTTGATGGCACTAAACCCCAAGACATTATTCATGTACCAAACATCCTTGACTGTGTTGTAAGGAAATTTGTTCTATATGAACATAAAAATATAGGTGATATTGTGTATGATTTTATCTTGAGTTTATATCAATATTACATCTCCTACCCCACCCCCACCTTTATGGTAATCCTCATGATCCTTACCAAGCAACTTCCTAGGTCTTCAGCTCCTTTGTTAGGTCTCTCTATTTAAAACCCTACTTGACTATAGGTATTGGATTTATTAAGTTATAAAGTATGTTTTTTATCCATAAAACCATAAATTAATCTTATCCTTCTCAAAGATATGATAAAATTCTCACAAGATGTCTTACATAGTGAAATAAGACCTTTTAACCCATACTCCAAGCATGATTTGTAATGTAGCTTCTCCGAAGGGCTATAGGTGATTCTTCTTGGTGTGGCTATAGCTTGTGTTCTAAGGTGGTTATAGGTGGAAATTTTTGACCCTATCAAACCTTTACTAAATTGTAAGATCTTCTCCCTTTGAGGTGGCTAGGGACATTCATCACAAGGTCCATAATGCACTAAGGCAGTCAACCCTCCCTAGTTATGAAAGCATATATAACATGATTGTTGTAGGTGAATTTTATAGGACTACAAGTGAATTATTTTAGATCACTACAAGTTCAAAAGCTATGACTTATGATTATTCATGAAGTGCCACATATTATGTATTTCAAACCTTTAATGAGGTAGGTCCTATAGGTTAGAAGGTCTATTGGTAATAGTAACCAAACCACAAACCTTTGTAACTCTAGATGTGTCCGTACAAGCTTGTAGGGTTTCATTTATCTCCATCCCAAACCTTGTGTGAGCTATAGGGTCTATTTTCAAACTTATTGATCATATTATCAACACTTAAGCCCTCTTGAAATGATCAAAACCCTTTAAAACCCTCAAAGCATCCCTATATCACCAATGACCTATTTACTTTGGTTTCTTCTTAGTGGTAGTTGTAGGTATATGTTTGGGTGGCTATAGGATCTCATTTGATTGCATACTTTATTGTAAATCCTCAATTGACTCTTGATTTGATCCCTAGATCACATGTATTTTGATGTTCTTATGAAATATGTTCTTGTGCATAAAACCCTCCTAAGAACTCACTTCAAGCCTCTCCCTCACCTCAAACATAGAATGTCACTAGGTATGGTGGCTGTAGGTGAGTATTTGAAGGTTTTAGGGATGTAAGTGGTTAGTTTGGACAATTAATGACTACCTCCTTAACTTCCCTTATATATGAATGGAATATTGTAAAGATTGATAAACATGTATTGCTTGTTTACTCTCTTCATGAATAACTTGATGTCATGTGTAATCCTCATAAGGCTGGTATATGGCTATGTTCATTCCATTTATATGAATCATGATTTTCATAATACCTAGAGAGGTCATTAGATATGAATATGGATCACTACCCCTCTCTCATATACTGATTAGGGAGGGTCATAATCCAAAGAATGAAGGACTATACAAATGATCTCCTAAGGGATTCCTGATGGTCTAAGTGGTTTCTCAATTAGAGATGACTAACTAGGGATTCATGGTCATTATACCCATGAATAAAATGACTGTCATTAAATCTTTATATTATGACCCTCATGATTATGTCCTCTACAAGTGCAAGTCTCCTTGACGATTGTAAATGATGCTTGTAGGTGCCTATACTCTTTCTCATGCTTGTATTTTACCCATATATGGGTTGCTCATGTATCCTCCTCATGATAATAGTTACTTGTCACTAAATCTTGAAAAATACCTTTCTTACCTCAACATATCATCCTTGTGAACACACTTAGTTGTGTACCCTTACTGTAGGTCCTCATTATGACTGTATGGTACTTTGACTGTTACACACATGACCTTCATCTTGAAAGAATATTATAATTTTTTCATTCTTATTAATTTATTGATGCCATCATAGATATAAGAAGGCCCTACCTTTCATTTAAGTCCTCTTCATAAGGATCATAATGTATTCCCATGGCTGTAGAGTGATATTGCATTTATTGTAGAGATGTTTCAAAGTATGCAACTTCTTCTTCTCATGATCATATTTCCCTTTAATCAATCTTTGACTCTCCCAAACAATGGAACTAAGGGATGAAGGTGGGTATGAGGGTGTATTTAAGTGTAAATATGATGAAGGGTGGAATGAAGGTGAAAACATAGTGATAATGGTAGACCCTGGTAGTGATATATGGTGAGTGAGGTAGAAGTGAGAAACAAGCATTTGGAGGCATGATAAGACCAAACCAAGGAATTGAAAATAAATAAGGAATCATAATCACCACTTCAAATTAATTTTAATTCCATTATACTAGGGTAATATACTAAAATTGAATTTCAAAAACCTCAAAATTTGCAAAAATTCCTTAATTTATGCTAAACTAGCACATTGAGACACCTGAAAGCATGGAGATGGGATTTATTACCATAAAACAAGAAGATAATCTATGAATTATGTATCAAACCCATGAAAAATTTATGAAAAGCCTAAAATTATGAATTCTTGACAATTTGAGGCTATTTTATTCTCCTTGGATCGTATAATTCACCCTTGCAAGTTTACCTATACTTCATATTGACTGGCTGAGTTTGAGACCTTTGTTTGACCTTGAATTGGATTAATAACACTTATATAATTTAATGAAAAGGTAGATCAAGTCCTCAATATTATATAACAAGTTTAATTTTCTTGAAACTTTACCCAGGTGAGGAGAAATTGGAGAAAAATAGTGACCTTCCTAGTTACAAGGCAACAAAATTTGACCTAACTTCAATTGAATGGTTCGTGAGCCTAGATAATCAAATTGAGAAACCAATTAAACCATCAGGAATCCCTCTGAGTCTACTTTATTCACCCCAAAATTGAGATATTTACCCTCCTCCAATAGACTTTACCATCAAAAAACCTATAGGCAAGTCTCTTTATGCCAACTGAGCAAGTAACAAAAGAAGACTAGTTTAGGGCCTGTATGGCCATAAAAATCCACGAAAATCCTAATGAATCTTGGTAATGACTTGCATATGATTTCCTCTACCTTGGCTATATGGATTCCATATGGATTATGTACCATTGCTTGAAAATGAAGGGAAAAGAGTCTTTTCTTTCCTTTATAAGATTACCAAATCTTTCCACCACTTTTAATGGAATGTTTGAGAAGTATTACATTAATTTACATGTAAAAATAGACTTTTAACCCTTTTTATGTTTTAATATTGCAAATTTGGCATGTGGGAGGGCATTTAGGCCCATTTTGAGTTATTTAACATACCAAAACACTTTTTCATGATTTGAAATTTTAAACTTAGGCTATTTTCATACTTTTAAACATATTAAAATATCCTTTTCAATGAATTTTTTATTCTTTTTACCCCATTTTTTGACATTTTTGACTAAAATTTGTGTTTTAAGACCATAATTGATCATTTTGACCAACTTTAAAGGGGTAAGGGCTGGCTTTTTGAATGTTTTGAATGATAGGGGTAGTAATTTGGTCACATAGGCCAAATTAATAATAGTAACAATACTTAAAATTATAGGATGAACCTGCTTAGTAATGGCTGAATCTTGGTTTCTCGTTTTCCTCCCTTAGTGTTTTTAACAGGTGCACCTTTCCTTACAGTAATCCATTATTATTTATAGATTAAAAATGTTGTCAGTTCTTTAAACATGTTTTTATGTGGATCAGTGTTTTACAACTATATTTATTTTAGATAAGTGTTGTATATGTTGAGAGTAAGGACCCTACAATTATCTTTTATTCCTCCTTTGAGTTTTCTCTTCCAGGTCTGGATGAATAAATTATTCTATACTTGATGGGTTTTCTACTAGTATGAAACTTGGAATATTTAAGAAGGGCATTTTAGAATTAATATACTGAGAAATTACCTTCATGATTACTTGCCACTTTGGGAAGTTGATTAAATATGGTTATGACATTTTGAAAGAGCAGTTTAATGACATAATTCTATCCTTGGGTGAGGTATAGTAGGGTGGTGTTGGTAAATAACTGTATAGGATGGAGAACATCATTATATCATTGAATTTATGAAGGATTTGGAATTATATTTTATTATGTCTTGATTAAATGTTCAGACTTGTACCTTCCAACCTTTATTAACTTCTCAACCACCATGGGAATGTGCTTTGAGATCCTAATGATTTAACAATGATTTAATATGATGGTAGTGGAAATGATCATCTTCTAGCTATATAGTTATTTTGTTCTTGAGGTTATTTTTTTAAACATCAAGTCATATTTAAGCTTGTATAAGTGAGAGGTGTCCCTTTTAGTCAAGTGGTAAAAAAGGATGAGAAGATGTTTTAGAAGACAACACAATAAGTCAAATGGGGCATAGAGTTAGTGTGTTTGAATGACAACTCTCAATAAATGATTGTAGTCTATTTTGAACTTTGAAACGTTAAAATATATGTATTATTTAATGATAATCCTATCATATTTTATTTTTATTCTCCTTTCCATTAAAATTCTCAAAGACATTTGATAAAGTTAGTAGATTGTGTTCATTAACTCGATAGCCTAATAAATGCTATGACCTCATATCACTAAGATCATAGATAGGATAGAATGGTAATAGAATTAATCACATAGGAGTCTTAGTGGATTAATTTTTATGTATGAGAGTATGCTAAGTGAGGATGGAAAATTAAGAGGACTAATTAAAAATCTATTTTAGAATAGTATATATTAATGTTTTGAAATAATGAATGGCTATATTATCTTAGTGTTGTGGGTGTATTTTTCCTTAACTCAGATGCCTGATCATATTTTAAACAATTTAATTGTTTATAATGAATAAAATGAGTGTAGGTATTCACAAGTGATTATTTCCCACCTACTATTACACGAGAGTTATTATTACCCTATGATATACTTATGCATTACTTACTATGATGTTATAAGAAGTGGTTATTTCATATCATTATAATGATTCTTATACGAGAGTTATATTGTTTCTTTTATTATAATATAAACTTACATTTATTGTATCTAATCTTATATTAAATTAGGTATTTTGTTGATCATGTTTATCATGTTTTTATAGCATGTTCAAAGTTTTAATGGATTTGACTTACTAGTGTACGCTGATGCACGTGTTGATGTGTAAGTGAAACAAGATAAAAGATCATAAGAGATATAAGATATTGATTATTTGATGTGTTGTATTGTTTCCAAAATATAATTTCTAAGTTCTTTTATAAATGAGTCAAATTGTATACTCTTATTTTTAATATTAATGTAGAATTTTGAGTTATCCTACTATTAAAATGTTATCTATTCGTAATTGCTTTTATTAATTAAAATATATAAGTCTATGTTTATTTATTGTATTTGTGACTATTAAGCACAAAATATACTGAGAGGACAGGGGTGAATTATTATATTATATATCATTTACTTAATCTAATTTATTTTCTTTAACCACTTAATCACACATTCAAAGTATGCAATGAAATTGAAACAATAATATGTACCACACAAGAGAGAGAGATACACCATATTTTTACATGGAAACCCAAAGTGGGAAAAACCATGGAGAACAATCTCAAGTATATGAATGAGCACCAACTCAAAATAAAAAGTTTTCAAGCACCAACTTTCAAGAGCACCAACACAAAAACTATTTGTGAGCACCAACCCACATGCACACCAACCCCTTGTAAAGATTTGTGAGCACTAACCCACATGAGCACCAACCCCTCTTGTGTATAAAAAGAAACTATCTCTCAATGTTTTTTACTCAACAAATGACATAACTCTACAATATTTCCTACTTTTCTCTCTTCAAAAAAAAATACAAACCATGCACTCTCGTGCATATCCCAAATGGATTCTCAAGCCTTTATTTATAGCTTTCCAAATGAATTTTGGCATTCACCCTTTGTGACCCTTCAATCTTCATGGAAAATGGAACCAAACTTATATGACCCTTCATATCCTTGCATTTTAAAAGTCATATGGTGACCCTTCATAAGCAAAAACATCCTTTCCTCTTTTATCTTTATCTTGGTGACTATTTGTATTCCTCAAAGTGTCTTTTCATGGAAAAATGTGCCATACCCTCTTTTGTCTTTACATGGTGACTCTTGAAATTCATCAAGATGACTCTTCATGAGAAAATGCATCCCATTCCTCTTTTTTCTTTACCTTGTGACACTTTTACTTCTCCATGCACCCTCTTTTGACTTATATGAAACCAAAAATATATTCATTAATATTAAATAAATATTAACACATATTAGTGGATATATGAATATTAAAAACATCATTAAATGCAATGGGGCCTTTATCAATAATAATTGTATAACTTTGACATCAATGACAATATTTACAAAAATCTCCCCCTTTGTCATTGATGGCAACCTCAAACTGAAACTACCACATCCTACAACCTACACATACTACCATCTAAAAAAAAACTTACAGTAACTCCCCCTTAGCAACTTGTACCTATTCCCTATACCTATTTCTACACTTGTACCTATTTTTTTTCTTATCCCCCTTTGACATAAATGGAAAAGGGCCTACTTGGAGCTAATACTTAGCTCCCCCTCAACTGATGCTACACCTCAATGGCAAGAAGTAAAATAAATTACTCCCAACTTCTCTCGTAGATACTCAAATGTGTCTTTTGGTAGTGCCTTTATGAAAATATCTACAATCTGCTCTATAGTACTGATATATTCCATCGTAACCTATTTATCTACAACCTACTCTCTCAAAAAGTGATATCTAATGGGAATATGTTTTGTTCTTTAATACATCAGTGGGTTCTTTGAAATATTAATATCACTTGTGTTGTCACAAAAAATAGAAATAGGTTCATCATATTTTACCTTGATATCTTCCAAAGTTTGCTTCATCCAAAGCAATTAAGTAAAACACAATACTTTTACAATATATTTTGCATCAACTATAGAAAGTGATACTAAATTTTTCTTTTTGCTTAGCCATGATACTAAGATATCACCAAGGAAAAAAGCTCCTCCACTTGTAGTTTATTCTTTAATACATCAGTGGGTTCTTTGAAATATTAATATCACTTGTGTTGTCACAAAAAATAGAAATAGGTTCATCATATTTTACCTTGATATCTTCCAAAGTTTGCTTCATCCAAAGCAATTAAGTAAAACACAATACTTTTACAATATATTTTGCATCAACTATAGAAAGTGATACTAAATTTTTCTTTTTGCTTAGCCATGATACTAAGATATCACCAAGGAAAAAATCTCCTCCACTTGTACTTTTTCTATCATCCAAGCAACCTACCTAATCTAAATTTTCATAAGCAACTAAAGTGAAATATTTGCCTGTGGGATACCACAATCCATAATCCAATGTCCCCTTGATATATCTTAAAATTCTCTTCACCAATTTAACATGAGTATTTTTTAGAGTTGATTTATATCTTGCAACCATACTTCCTACATGCATGATGTCTGGCCTTGATGCAGTCAAATATAAAAGACTACCAATCATAGATCTATACAATGATTAATTTGCAATATGTGAATCTTCATCCTTTCTCACCTTATTTCCTATACACATTGGTGTGCCAACTAGTGCACAATCTTCAAAACCAAATTTCTTCAACATTTCCTTGGCATATTTACTTTGAGATATGAAAATCCCTTTATCTGACTAAAATATTTGCAATCCTAAGAAAAATGATAATTATCCAAGCATATACATCTCAAATTCTTTTTGCATATTATCAAAAAATTCTTTCATCATCTTTTTAATGTTTCTTCCAAAAATGATGTCATCAAAATATACCATAACAATCAATTAATGATCATCTTCTATTTTGATGTAGAGATTACTGTTAGCAAATCTTTTCTTAAAACCTTGATCCTATAGGTACTTATCAATTCTTGCATACCAAGCTCTAGGAACTTATTTCAATCCATATAGTGCTTTATTTAATCTACATACATGGCTACTAATATTTGAGAGAATAAATCCCTCAGGTTGCTCAATGTAGATCTCTTCTTCTAGATTCCCATTTAGGAAGGTAGATTTGACATCCATTTCAAACACTTTGAAAATTTTAAATACTACATATACAATAAACATTATAATAGCCTCTATCCTTACCACTGGTGCAAAAATTTATTCAAAATCTAATCCCTCAATTTGAGCATATCCTTTACATACTAATCTTGCTTTATTCCTGGTCACTTCTCCATTTTCATTCAACTTATTTCTATAAACCCATTTTGTTCCTATCACATTGTGATCTTCTGGTCTAGGCACTAATTCTTAAGTATCATTAGTTTCTATCTAATTCTATTCTTTATCCATTTCCTTAACCTAATACTTATCATGTCTAGCTTCTGAAAAAGCTCTAGGCTGAATTTTAGATAACAAAGAGAAATTAACTTGCTTAGATTCACTTACCATCATTCTTCGAGTGTGAATTACTTCATTTATGTCCCCAATGATGTCACTTTAATTATTATTTTTATAAACATATTTGGATGGAGTTTTGGTGTCATTTTTCTCCTTTTTCTCATCTTCTTCTGATTCTTCAAAATCTTCCTCTTCAATGATTTCAAGAATGTCTACAAGATCACTGATTCTTTGTGTTCCATCTTCTTCTATCCTCTCAACAATTTTCTTGGTTATTTTTTTATAACATTTATAAGCTTTAATTTTACAAGACTAACTAAAAAATATACCTTCATTTGCTCTAGATTCAAACTTACCAAGTTTTTCATTGGTTCTCTTTATGAAGCATCTACTACCAAAAACTCTAAAATAATCAACTGTTGCCAATTTGTCTTTTCATATCTCATAAGGAGTTTTATCACTATTGACTCTCAATAATACTCTATTCTAAATATGCACTATTGTAACAACTAATTCTCTCCAATATTTATCTGGTATCTTAGATTCATTTAGCATTCTCCTCACCATCTCTTGAACTATTCTTTTCTCCACTCAACTACTCCATTTTGTTGTGGATTCTGACTGCTAAATAAAGTCTCTTTAATCCATGGTCTTCAAAAAACTCAAGAAACTAATCTAACATGAATTCTCCTCCTTAATCTAATCTTAGACACTTAATATTCAAATTGGTTTTATTCTCAATTAATGATTTGAATGTTTTGAAATGTCTGAAAGCTTATGATTTTTTATTTAAAAACATTACCCAAGTCATATGTGAAAAATCATCAATGAAAAACATGAAATATTTTTCAACTTGAGTACTTTGAGTTCTCATAGGTCCACACAGATCAGTGTGAATGAGCTCTAGCATCTGAGTGGTCGAGTACTCTTTTATTTTGAATCACCTTCTAGCCTACTTCCCATGCTGACAAGGTTTACAAAGCATGTTGGATAGCTTTGTAATCTTTAGAAGATTTTTGACTACTTGCTTCTTGATGATGTTGAAAAAATTATCAAAATTTATGTATCCCATTTTCTTATGCCATAGCCAACTTTATTCAATTTGACTCAAATAACATCTTTGACCTTTGATTTTTGATATCATACACAAATTATTGTCTGTTCTCTGAGTATCTGCAACCAACACATCTGAATCTTTTCTCCTAATTTCAAAACCTTCTACATAAAAATTTAGTGTGTGCCCTTGATCACACATTTGAATTACACTCAAAATATTATTCTTAAGACCTTATACATACAAAACATGTTTAGTTTTAGTTCTACCATTATCCAAACTTAGTGTACCTTTTTTGTCAATTCTGGTAGTAGTATTATCTCTGAATTTCACTATGCCACCATTGATCTTCTTCAAGGTTATGAACTTAATTTTATCTCCTATTATTTTCCTCAAATGTCCACTATCAATGAACCATGGATTTTCTTCATTTCTTTCATGCAAAGCTGTCTACACCAACATAGATTTTTTAGGTTGTTTCTTCTACCATGAACCTGTCTAAACTTTCTTCTTGATGAATGGAGACTTGAAACTCTAGTCATTTTTGACTGACTCAAACATGCTTCTACAGTACTGACCTATGTGTCTAAAATTATTTCACTTGTAAAATATTATGGCCTCTTCATTAAAGACTAATAGAGGAGTAAAAGAGTTGTGGCTTCTACTTGACTCTGCATGACTTTCCTTCTCCTTATTTCTAAAATTGTTAGCCCTTTTTTGACATTCTATTTTCTTACGACCATATCCATTAAAATAAAAATAATAACCATAAAAATAGGACCTATTTTTGTATATCTGACCTGATTGTCTTTTGTAGCTCTGTTCTTTCTAGACTTCTTTGTTTGAGATGTCCTATGTATTCTTAACTTCTTCCCTTTTGATTTCCTCTTTTGTAAGAGCTTCATCATAGCTCTTTCCCTTTTCTTTGTATGTGAAAGTAGTGGCATCCCCTTTCTCTTTTTAAAAATTGATACATATCTTATCTAACATTGATCTTTGACTTTCTAATATCTTATTCAACATATTAGTGTTATTTTCAGAATTTGAATCATTGGCTGCTCTATTATTTGGTTGCTTTATTTGTTTTCTAGAGATCTACTTTTAAAGGAACAATTTCAATAGCATACTCTTCACATTCTTTACTTACTTTTTTAAACTGTGCTGTTAGATCTTATTCTTTCTTCTTGGCTTCTTCAAAGTGTGCTTGTATATCTTTAATTGTTTCCTTTGACTCCTTTTCATTTTTCTCGATCTAGAGCTTTAGTCTTTGATTCTTCTTCTCAAGAGCTTTTAACTCTTCTAAGAAAAAAATGACTTCTTCTAGATTCACTTTGGCTTCATCCTATTCTTCATCTTGATCATCTATAATTTTACTTACAGAGGCATCTTCATGTATGGCCATGAATAGAATCTCTTCTTCTTCTAAATCACTGACTCCACTATCTTTGACTGAGCTAGGATCTTTAGATTATAAACTCTTCTTCTCAAATCCCTTCTTGAATTTTCCTTTCAAATTCTTCTTGTATGTAGAATTTCCTTTTTCATTGTTAGTATTGCCCTTATTTAGGCACTTAGATGAAAAATGTCCAATATTTACACAATTAAAACATTTAAAAGGTAATTTTCCTTGCTATTTACCTATGCCTTTTTAGGCTTGTGAATGAATAGAGCTCCATTATCATTTTCATCATCACTAGAACTATCACTTGATTCTTGAATCTTAGCCTGCTATTGCTTTGATGTCTTAAAAGTAGCTTCTCTCTTTGAGGGTTTCTCTTGTTTGGTCCGCATCTCATAGGACATAAGAATACCATGTAGCTCATCCATCTTTAGCTTGGCTAAATTCTGCATCTCTTCAATTATCTAAACTTTTGCATCATATCTCAATGGTAGAGATCTCAAAACTTTTTGAACCACAATTGATTCTTATAGCTTTTCTCCAAGACCTTGAATCTAATTAACTATTTGATCAACCTGCAAAAAGATAACTTACTATATTTTCTTCCTCTTCCATCTTCAAACTTTCAAACTATCTTCTAAAAGTTTGAAGCTTAGCTTGCTAAACATTTCCATAACCTTTGTAAATATTCTCAAGTTTTACCCAAGTTTCATAAGTAGATTTACATTACATAACTTTAACAAATTATGATTCACATAAACCACATAAAATAACATTTAAAGCTTTAGCATTATTTTTACTTGCCTTCTTTTCTTTTGGAGTAGTTACAAGTGTTTGTGGCTACTCATATTCCTCCACCACTGCTTACCAAATGTTGAATCCAAAGGCCATTAAATAAGTCTTCATATTTATACTTCAAAAAGCATAATTTGTCCCATCAAACAAAGGTGCCTTATTTATATAAAAACCTTCATGTGATCTAGCCATCATGCTTTCCCATCTACCTTCAAGCTATAAAACTTTTTTCAAAGGAACCTACTCTGATACCAATTATTAAGCATGAAATATACTAAGAGGGGGGTGAATTAGTATATTATATATCTTTTACTTAATCTAATTTCTTTTCTTTAACCACTTAATCACACATTCAAATTATGAAATAAAACTGAAACAATAATATGCACCACACAAGAGAGAGAGAGAGACACCATATTTTTACATGGAATCCCAAAGTGGAAAAAACCATGGAGAACAATCTCAAGTATATGAATAAGCACCAAATCAAAATAAAAAGTTTGCAAGAAACAATTTTAAGAGCACCAAATCCTTTACCGATCACCAACATAACAACTATTTTTGAGCACCAACCCATAAGAGCAGCAACCCCTCTTGTGTATAAAACATAACTATCACTCAATGTTGTTCATTTAATAAATGATAGAAATCTAAAATATCTCTTACTTTTATCTCTTTGAAAACAAATACAAACCATGCATTCTCTTACATATCTCAAATGGATTCTACAAGCCTTTATTTATAGCTTTCTAAATGACCTTTGGCATTCACCCTTTATGACCCTTCAATCCTCATGGAAAATGGCACCAAACTTACATGACCCTTTATATCCTTGAATTTTAAAAGTCATATGATGACCCTTCATAAGAAAAATTATCTTTTCCTCTTGTGTCCTTATCTTGGTGACTTTTGGTATTCCTCAAAGTGTCCATGAAAAAATGCACAATACCCTCTTTTGTCTTCACATGGTGACTCTTGGAATTCCTCAAGATGACTCTTCATGAGAAAATGCATCCCATTCCTCTTTTGTCTTTACCCCATGAATCTTTAAATTTTTCATGGGCCCTCTTTTGACTTATATGCAACCAAAAATATATTTATTAATATTAAATAAATATCAACACACATTACTGAAGATATGAACATTAAAAACACCATTAAATGCATTGGGGCCTTTATCACCAATAATGCTAGACCTTTGACATCAATGATAATATTTCCAATAGTGACAACATTAGGATGTGATTTATCTTTCTTAACAAATGAAATATTAGCTTGGTAAACAACTACTAATAAATATGTGAATTATTTGGGAAAGGAAAAGAGTCTTGACTTGTTCTACTTGTGGTGATATTATACCAGTTAATAATAATGGTTTTTAGTATACATTTAGTTGTATTATTAATATGAATGAGTCTCCATGAGTTTAACATGTATCATTATCATACTTTTAAATAAAAGTGATGATAAATTTGAAGTATGTCCTTTTGATTTGTATTTATTATCATGAACGCTCTTAGTGTTTAACCACTCATGTGCTAGTATCGGTCGAACATATTTTAGTTACCTGATATGGTAAAGAAACACCAAGATATGTTTCTAATTTCATGCTTAGTATATTTTATTTTAATAAAGTGTATCTACATTTAAGCCTTGATGACTTTGTGAGTTTAGGGTGTTCAAGTGGATGGATTTAGTTGCCTTATAGATGCTTGTTGTAAACTATTCAAATGATGATGACACTAAGTTAAATAATTATAATCTAACTTAGATTGCCTTTGGGTATTCTAGACATAAATAATTCAATCCTCATAACCTAAAGCGGTATAAAATTCTAGATTGATAGGTTGAATTAGAAAACCAAAAAGCTTATGTGTAAGTTTTCAATTAAGGTATGCATGAAATTGAGATTTTTAAGATGTTATGAGAAAAAAATGATGAGTGTTATCATCCATATGATTTGGATGATGAAGGGTTGAATGTATAATTATTCTAGTAAAAGTTTCATTTTAATATGATAATTGGTATTATCTTGGTTACAAAAGCAAAGAAAACCAACCCAAAATTGGCTTTGGATGATGCCTAAATGGAAGTTTTAATAGAAATAAAAGATTGATAATTATAGCCTTATCATATAATATTTATAACCTATAATCAATATTTTTCTATCTCATTTAGGTACCTTTTAGTGGGTCCTTATTTGAAAGCAAATGCTGATTTTTACACATGGCGTTCTTTTTTAGCTTGTAGAGTTATTTCAAATTCAGCATCTTAAAAATAACTAGAAAAACCATTAAGTGAAAATATAAGTTGAGAGTGAATGGTTTACCCTTAAATTTGTAAAACAACTTTGAATTTGATTATTTTGATGATTTTACTATTTTTAGTGGTTTAATTTCTAAGCCAATTTATCCATAAAATTATCAGGTAGGATAGTTTTCTACATTAAAACCATTTGAAATGCTAAGTTATTTTAGTGTTTAAATTATGAGAGTCTATCGTCATAGGTTCCTAGTGGTATCTTATAGATAATAAAATATAGAATAACTTTTAGAAATGATTTTCAACTCGTGAGGTTCTTTTTACCATCGCCATTTGATAGGCAATTTAATTAAATTGAGACTTGACTGTGAAGTGAGCTAGTCAAGTCTATATGCCTCGAGTTTGGGTAATTCCACTTCAACATGAATGGTTTGTGTTTAATAACATACTATTGTGTAGTATGATGATTATATTTGAGGTTTATAAAATTATAAATTTGGCTACATGCTTAGTTTTATTATACTTATAGTCATAATTTTAGTATCATCATGTCAATGAACCATTGATGGATTTCATTCCTTAACATTAAGAATGAGATTCAGTGTTAGTTTCATTTATATAAACTAATTGATCTCATTTTTGTATTGAATTAGAGTGTAGTATTACAAACTGATTCTAGTGTAGTTGACCTGACTTAGTCATAGCCAACTTTTTGTATGCTTTGATGTATCTCATATTTTGAGATTGAAGGTGAAAAACTATGTAGTGAGAGATGTACATTGAGCGTGAATGCAATCCTTTAATGTTACCTTGTTATTGGGTATGAGTATATAAGATGTATGTAATTAGAGTGTGCATGTGTGTGGAGGGGTTAATATTTATAATGTTTATTAGTATGGAGTTAGTGTTACTCAATAAGAATAATAATAATAAAATTAATAGTGGCTTTATGAGTTAATTAAGGAAAAATTTTGGGCATTAAAATGATAGTAACCTATTAATTTCAAAATGCCTCAGAGGTTCTTGAGGGTTTGTGTCACTTACCACTCCATCATATATTTGATCTTTTGAGGGTCTATTTCAACTTGTTCTTTTGAAATAATATGACCGAATTACTCCACCTCTTGGAATCTATAATCACATTTTGAATGTTTTACAAAAATGTGAAATTGTTTAAAAACTAACAATACCTATTTCACATGCTACAATTTTTTTCCCAAGTTTCGTTGTATATTATTATGTCATTAAAAAATACCAACATGAATTTCCTCAAAAAATATAAAAAATAATGTTCATCAAACTTTGAAATGTAGACGGTACAATTGTGAGACCAAAAAGCATTACCAAAAAATCATAATGGCCTTTATGAGTTATGAAAGTTGTTTTAGGGATATATTAATCTCTAATATGAATTTGATGGTACTCAAAATGAAGATCTAGTTTTTTTAAATAAAAACACCATGTAACTCATCTAGAAAATCATCAATTAATAGAATAGGAAACTTATATTTGATGTTATACTTATTGAGGTGTCTATAGTTCTGGCACATCCTTTAAGTGTCATCCTTCTTATGCACCATGACCATTGGGGAAAAATATTCACTTTGGATACCTATATGACTAAGGTTTGGTTGTTGGCTCCCTAGAAGTAGTCGAATGGCATGATCAAATTATCTTCTTAGTAGTAGTCCTCTTGGCATGATGCAAGAAATAGTTAGGTGGTCATCAATAATCCTCTATAGATCAATAAGTGTAGATTCCTTTGTTGTTTGAACTTATATGAAAAACAATATTGACATAAATATTTCCTCTTTTTTAGAATCTTTGACATTTTTGTGAACTAACCAATTATGGATATTTTCTCCATAATCCACATAGTTCAAATGTCTTACATCTAGAATGAATGTGCATGAATAGTTCCTAGAAATTCATCTTTATTGTACCCAAGGTTGTGAGCCATTATACTCATATAAAAATGTTTTCCCCACCCATGGGAATATAAAACATAGGATAATATATACCGTAGTCTTCCATAGAAAGATTAATACTATGGCATTTCCTAGAACAATTTATTGTGCCACTATTTGCAATCATGACCTAAAATTTTGGAGTTGGGTAAATGAAATAGTTCAAATGAGTGGCAAACATACTATTTATGAAGTTATATGTACTCCTTGAATCAATCAAAACTATCATGTATTTTTATTGAGGAAACCTACAACTTTAAGGGTTTAAGAATTGATAATACTTTAAAATTTTATGACATCAAATATTTTGTTGGGAGTATTCATATTCTTCATATGTCTCATCCTCACTATCATCCTCACCTAATGCATCACCATATCTATATTAATTGGATCCTTAAATGTATAACTACTTATTCTTAACACATTTGTCTTTTTATCGACTTACTATTATAGCTGAGTCATAAGCACGCTTCTCTTCAATTTACTAAGGGGTCAAACTAGTAGGCTAAGGAAATATTATGCTATGGAAATACATTCTTGACCATAAGTGATTCCTTAATTTGACTATATCTCTTTCCTATGCCCTTTACATTAATACCATGGACTTACATACTAAATTATATTAAACATACAAACATCAAGTTGGATGTTATCCTTGAACCCACCCAATAACAAGTCATTCATGTTGTGCTCATTGATGTCATCACATAAGGATAGATTTTGGAATTGTTGAATATAATCCTTGTAATTACATGTTTTTAATAACTTTTATAACTAACTTAAATAGTTTTTTGTGAAACTATTGTGATAATTCATGTGTAGCTCATTAGTAAACACTAACCAAGTAATAGGATTTCCCTTATTTTTGTTTTGAGTGCACAACCACTTATACCAAATAAAATGCTCAGGTTATAGATATAGAGATTCCATGACCACCTTTTGTTTATATGGGTTATGAATTAGATCAAATAAAATTTCCACTTGATTGATCCAAGTGATTGGATCCTTACCATCAAACTTGTGTACTTCCACTTTTGGTAACATGTTTTTAAAATGTGTATTTAAGTTTAGATTATTCTAGTTTGGGTAACTTGAATGGAATGATGGAGGATTATTTAGATATGAAATGCAATGTAAATGAGTGGTCAATTTCCCATTGATAGATTACAACTAATAATTTACATCATCCATGTCCCCTTTAACAATTAATGTCCCCTTTCACCATATCTATGTAATATTTCTTTGCCATGTTTTTTATATCTAACTTAAGTTGGTTAATCAACTCATAAACCCTAAAATCTGAAGTTTTAGACTCCATGTCCTCTTTGTGCAATGTTTTTACCAGAGAGTGTTAACATTTACCATGGTCACAAGTGCTTAGATTAGCCACATATTAACACTAGGGTTTAGAGGTTTAGGCCCCCCAAAAAGTGGAAAAGAGGATTATACCATTGTGAGTGTCTCACTAAGAGTAATCTAATGACTACTAATTTGCACAAGGGTGTGAAAAATAATTTCATGTTTTTTTGTTAAAAATAACCTTAAAAAACATTATGGTGACAAAAAAATAAAGTCTTCTCCAATCACAAGTTATGTTTTTAAAACCCTTAAGTTCTTAAGAGAACACCTATTCTAGATCTATAAAAATACACTGTATAAACTTTCCTAAATCAAAACTCTAATAAACATATAATAAACTTAGATAATCTACACCAATGGAATAATATATCAAAAAAATATGAGTACAATAAGAATAATTACAAATATAATTGATGAAAGAATATAATAATTGGTAAATATGATTAAGCCACTTCAAGGGGGTTACATCCATGACAATGAAATAAGCTAAAAATTTACAATATGATACCCAAAGACTAACAAATACCTCATATATATAATCTATGATAGCCATGGTTATTCCATAGGCCAACCCTACTAAAAATTTAATATCATAAAAAATGTGACAAGATAATATGAAAGGCTATGTAGGCCATAAGTTGGCCACATATATCCCTAGACATGTTATAGGTTAAGGTTGTAATAATAAATATTTTAACTAAATCAATAATCAGTATGGCTAGAATTTTAAGCCAATTGATTATCTATCGTAAATTCAAGACCAAGGACCCAAGTCATATACCAAATTTAGTATCCAAACACTATGGTGATAAATAAATATTTTAGGCTTGATCCATCAAATGTGTGTGCCTAAGATCAAAACAATGAACAAAATTGGCATAATTCTAGTGATGGATACTCAAAAAAGTGTCAATAATAAGTACACAAATTATGGGTTTGCACAATATGAACAACACAAAAAGGAAAATGCTATAATAATGGCAATCTCTTTATTATGACTTACCTTTACATACATGTATACCATCATTGTGATAGTTCATTGAATTTTTCCACTCCTAGGACTAGCTCAATCTTTAGTTATACCTACAATCATGTGAATAACCTTAGAAACATGTGTACCAAAATTATAATACTAATCATTAACTCAAAAGTAAATATCAACAACATAATTTATATCAACATGAAATGAAATCATAGATCAAAATAGTTCACAAATTAGTAAAACATGAAGTCACAAGGTACTAAAAGTACTTAACGATAACAAGGTTGAAGATGACATTATTAAAGAACAATATTGAGTTCCCTTAAAATCAAGGTCCTAAAAAGGTACTAAAGTAGTCCTCTTGATTGGAAAATAAAAAATGTACTGGAGTTTCAAACTAGCCTTTAGGGTTCCATTTTCTATTTTCATAGTCTCTGAAGATATAAATATTAGGTTTATTCTCTAAAATCCTTACAACTAGATAATTTTACACTTTAAACTATGACCATTCTACCACTTAATCGGGTACCTTAAAATATAATCACCCTTCCCTCATCGTGGGATCCAATATTAGAGGCTCAAAAGGACATTTCTCTATTTTTTTCTAGATACTTTATTAGTCCATGATGGGTCCTAGCAAGGCCCCTATTTAAATCACTACCACTAAGAGGGAGGGTTAATTAGTGTCCTAAAATAATATTTTCTTTCTATTTAAACTTTTAAACTAATATAGTGATCAAGAAATGCATAAAGAAGCAATCACATAAACATGAATCAAGATATCAACACATGAACATAAGAGATATGTGGGAAAACCTCATGGGGTAAAAATATCATTGAAACATAGCTTGTAATATAGTCTTATAATCAATGAATCAAGATTTAGTGAGGTACCAACCCCTCACTAGTCAAACACCAACTTAACTTGGCCTTTAGCAAGCACCAACTTGCAAGAAAGAACTAACCCCCAGGTGACTTATCACAACTCAACCACCTAGAACCTATGATCACCTTAGGAAACCTATTAATCACTCAACTTATGATGATCACCTTCATTTACTCTTAAAACTCTTGTATCTCTCTCAAACAAACTATAAGGCTTCCTCACTCAATATGACTCTTACTAAGCTTATTAGGTCAACTGACCTTGAGATCCACATGCAGAAACTCTATTCTATGTTAGTCATAGTATCTCTCCCCTATTATGATGTATTAAAAAACTATTACTCCATAATATTCCCTATTATTCTCTCATGGGTGTCTTCTCTATTGTACACATAATTAGCCCAATTAGGCCTTGTATAATACAAATCACTAGATCACTCACTCTCTCCATTGACCAAAGCACTATTCCATTAGATTCAGACCCAAAACATGTATTAGGACACATTAAAAAAATAATAAATAAAATTAAGATCACCTTTAGGTCAGCCAAACTCACTTAGACCACCTTCTTTTCTTAGGCCTACTAGATACCTAATGCATTAGGTCTATCCTCTCCATGGAATAACTTGAATCAGTATGGCCCAGATGGCCCTCACCAAAGAAATAAATTTAAAAAAAAAACTAATTGGAAACCTCAAATAACCTCCTCCATGCTCAAGAAGTCACAAGTCCTTCACTCACACTTTGAAAGCACCATTAGGCCTTAAAGACCTATTAGGCCTAATTAACCCAAAAAACTTTCTTCAAAGATGAAGCTATAAAAACTTGTAAAAAAAATTATATGAACAATAAAAATATTTATGGAAACTTAATTAACTTAGGGTCATCATCAAACTCATTATACTCCATCACTTAAGCTTCAAAGTCTCAGAAATACCTCTTCAAAAAGCTCACTCAAAACTGTCAATTTGCTTAGAACCTAGTCATTAGCAACTTGACCTCAAACATCAGTAAATTCAATTTCAAAAAATAAAAATTCATGTATAATATCTCATGTAATATTTAAAACATCATCACATTCTTGTTATAATTCCAAACTGGTCATAATGACTCAGGAACATCAATCTTACCAACACATAGAAAACTACTTGAATTCTCCAAAACATAGTCCTAATGAATGTTGTCTTTAGATCCTATAAGGAAAATTCAAAGACATATTATTCTCATAAATAGTTCCTATATTACCTCTATAAAATAATATTATAGATATATTAAAATTATTAGTGTCAACCATTGGTCTTACAGACCAATCTATTGACCTTCTCTCTCACAGTCCTTACATAGCCAGATAAGCCATTTTGGCTTCCATAATATAACATAATATATTAAGTTAAAAGCTTATAAAAAGCATGGATAGGTAAATTATGTACTAAAAAACATCATATTCATTACATTATTCAATTAAGTGCATAGATCCTCCAACTCATCACTCTCACTTGATTACTCAAAACTACCATTCTACCTTGTGGACCAGTTATGATGATTATACATTCCAAAATATATGTAGACACAATAAATATGTAATAATTAATTAATATTATCTTTATATATATTTATAACATATTAAAACACACACACACACACACACACACACACACACACACACACACACACACACACACACACACACACACACACACACACACACACACACAATATGGAATATATAGACCAATCTTTGAAACTTACACCTTCACTATCTCATCTTCACTAGATAGGTCATTTTGTGAACAATATTTTCAAAAAATTTAATGATATTAAAAACATATAACCAATATGTAAATTTTTCATATGTATTTAATAACAACCCTATGCAATTTGATCCATTCTTAATCCATGACAACTTATGCCTAATCTCATTCTCACGTTTGCCTAGTTTTTCTCACTGTCTTCACTATTGGACTTTTTAGTGATAAGCCAACTTACATGACCAGTTTAGCATATTTAAATTCTATAAAATGATTAAAAACTACCATGAACATGAATTATAACTCACAATATTCAACCTTGATCCATTATGTATCTTTGACTTAGTCAACCCTATATGTTATACTAAATTTATGAGAAATAAGGGATTTACTATAGCTTCCACTCACTCATTTATCAAACCAATGCCACCTGGAATTACTTGGGATAGTAATATACATTTTAAAATCACAAAAATAGGTCATCCAATCCATTATGATCAATTTCCATCAATATCTTCCATATTAGGTCATTATGAGGGTTTTTAGAGGATTTTAGACCAGTTTCCATTCTTAACATTTATTCATAAAGATATGCCCCTAAAAGAAAATCCTAATGATTGGAAAACATTAATATTAACCTTTTCCATCTCTTCCTAATATCTCATCTTCCCATGAAATAGTCACACATTTCAACAAGCATGAGAAAATCCTTCTCAGGTTTTCATCCTTCATTCTGCACATATAAGAGACCTTCAAACTCATTTTCATGATTTCTCCTTCAACCCAGGACATAAAATACACAAAAATACTTTAAACATTATGTAAAAATTCAATATTCTCACATAATCTCAAATTCTCCAAACTTGATCATGATACCTCATTCTACCACCTAGGGTCTTAAGACTAGGTCCATAAGAAGACCACTAAAGAAGAACATAGCCCTTTGGATCAATATGAGAGTTATGTGATTGAATAAACACATTTATCACCTAATTTAACACTACAATTTACAAATTAAATCTCATAAACATCCATATCTCCACCATCATGCCTCTAAAATCTATATTCATGCTTAAGAACTAGTCTAACAAACATACCTACTAGGCACTATACCACTTTGAGATCTTCAAGACACCTTATAAATTTTAATACTCACCTCTAGATGTATGAGATAGGATAAAAAACATCTCCCATCATTATCCTTTGACCAAGTCTCCTTAAACCATATAGGTCACTACCAAAGACTGAACTAGTCTTCTTGAACATACAAGACATAAATACAATCTCTCCCTCTCTGAACTCATGAATCTCTAAAGATCTTCACCAAAGACATGAAAATTACACTACCTCAAACAAATCCACATACCTATAATCACTCATTTAATCATACCTTACTATGATTCATAAGATACTCTATTGGATCACTCAAAGCCCCACTAATAATCTAAAATAATCAACCTCATACCAATGACCATAACCACCTTATTGTGAACCAACACTTGAATTCAAGCTTAATTTTACATAAATAACCTCAAGTATATGACATAAAAGATAAATCTCACCTTATTTATCCTTCTTGACATCAATGATAGTACACAAACACATGACATCAATGATAACTTTTAATAATATCCCCCTTTATCATTGATGGCAAACCACACATGAACTAATAATTCTTAAACAACACTACTCTCAACAAATTTATTCTATCTCAAATTGAATATTTTCATAAATAACTTTCTCCCCCTTTGACATTAATGACAAAGGGTCATACACACTCTCACAAAGTCATCCACATATAGTCCACTGATCTTTGGACCTGGCCACTCTCAAAGAAAACAAGATCCCCCTTTGTTCATACATACTTCTTAGTGCTTGTTCTCATTTGGGCTCTCAAATCATACTAAACAAAACATGCTTCTTGAACCTTTGAAACTTCTCACACATACTCCCCCTTACTCTATGTACACCTTAGAATCATACCAATTAAAGTGAACATACCTCTAATTGAACTAATCCATATGACCTCTTCAACCACTTGACTATATACAAGAGCTACATCTTGACCTTTGATGATTGATATAACCAATAAGTCTTTACACATATACCTTAGACCAATAAACCTCAGATCATGACCACACAATCAATAAAGAATTGATCCTTGACGCTTTACTCATAAGAGTCATGCCCATATCTCATATTATACTCAAGAGACATGATTTATCTCCCCATAACTCCATGTTTCACCTCTACCATATTACTTTACGATGAACACACTATAATACATATGAGCAACACTTTGTCTTTCTTGACTTCATATCTCCCAAATAGATCTTTGACCAATCCTCAAAAGAATCATGTTTACACAACTACCCATCATGCTTTAATAGACTTGGTAGAGTCAAGGATAAGGTCTAGATGTATACCTAAAGCAAACACCAACTTAAAATATATTAACTCCTTCAACCTATCTTCTCATTATCTCATCATGTAGTCCTTTGTGGAAACCTCAACCATGACCTAGATCATGCAAACAACTAGAATTTTTAGTTGTCTTCAAATTCTCTCTTTCTATACTGAGACTGATGCAAACACCTACATCCATTCCTCTTCATGTACCATAGTACTTATTTGATGATATCCATACATGAGATACCTCTAAACTAATCATTCAAACCTTTCTTTTAACAACCACCTCAAGATATAAGCCTTCACATATTTATTATTAAAAGAAGAGTGTCTCCTTGAAGCTTAGATAGAGACACCCCACTTCATAAGGCTCTAGAACAATTTGAACTCAGAAGACCCCTAATTATCCAATCCAATTCTCTCAACCATATTAAAATTTTGAGACTGATAGTCTTTCTTTAAGATTCTCTTGGATTTAATTTTCACCTCAAGCTTTATGTTTACATCATACTGATTCTCTTTGATTGCCATTTTTTTCTTCCAATACATCATCAATAGATGTTGATAGTACATGATTTTGACACTTTTTCATGTCTAATTCATGTTCTAATTAAAACAAATCATTTTTAATGATAGGCTCAATATGATTAACATTAACTACATTTGGTCTCCATACCTTTTTAGGGGCATCAATCATCTTGCTATGACTAGAGGGATTATCCAATCTAATCTTACATAAACTTACAATGTGACCAACATGTTGACATATAAATTAAACAACCTTACTCATACCTATTGACTAATGTGGATTTTAATCCATTTTTTACCAATTTATTCTCCTCATATAATCCCTTTCTCTATTCTAAAACTAATAACAAGTGAAGCAATAACCATGAAATGAATTGGAATACCTTGTTGTATTGGCTTCCCTGTTTGGAGTTGATATTTTTTATTTTACTTCATGTTGACCTTATTTTTTTAATTAGGATGATATAAATATTTCTTGGTTTGAGATAAATGCTCATGCTACTTCTCAACCTTACTCATCTTGTCCATGAGCTACTCATGCTCAACATTTAAGGAGACAAACTTGATTTTCAATTGATCACACTCAACTTCCCTTGATCTTAAAATTAAATTGAAAAATTCTAACTTATCCTTGAGATATTTTATGGTCTTATCATCTTATTTGGAATAATTCACTATGTCATACTTTAAGGTACATATTTTTTCCTTAAGATTCTTGACCACAAATTTCAACTCTCGACTCTCTTTCCTTAGTTGCTTAGCCATCTTGTTCTTCTAGGATCACCTTTCAACTATTAGGCATGCTAAAAAGGACCATGCTATGATACCAATTTTTGTAAACACTACCACTAGGGGGGGTGAATCAATGTTAAAAAAAATAAAATCTTTCCATTTAACCTTTTAAACCAATATAGTGATCCAACAATGCATAGAGAAGCAATCACATAAACATGAAGCAAGATATCAACACATAAACACAAGATATATATGGGAAAACCTCATGGGGGATAAAACCCACTAAAACATAGATTAAAATATAATATTATAAGGAAATAATTAAGATTTAGTGAGGCACCAACCCCTTACTAGTCAAGGACCAACTCAACTAGGCCTTTAACAAGCACCAATTTGCAAGGAGGCAAAAACCCCCTAGGTAACTCAGCACCAACTTAGCCACCTGAAACCTTTGATAAAATTAAGACACATGTTTCTTAATCAACTGATGATGACCACCTTATTTTACTCTTAAAATTTTTCTATCTTTCTCAAATAGCCTATTAGGCTTCCTCACTCAATATGCCTCTTACTAGGATTATTAGGTCAACTGACCTTGATATCCACATGCATCAACTCTTATATGTTCATCATAGTCTCTCTACCCTCTTATAATGCTATTTAAAATATATTAATCTTTCCCAATATTCCCTCTTATATGTTCATAATATGATTTATTCCCTCTTATAATGGTCTTCAAAACCTCCTACTCCTTCACGATCTTCCCTCTTATTCGTTCATAGGTGTCTTCTCTACTACACATACAATTAGCCCAATTAAGCCTTGTATAAATATAAGTCACTAGATCACTCACTCTCTCTCTATCTACCAAATAACTAATCCATTATGGTTAGAAATAAAACATGTCTTAAGATATGTTACACACAATAATAAATCAAAATAGGATCACCATTAGGTTGGCCAAACTCACTTAGACCACCTTCTGTTTTTAGGACTACTAGAGACCTAATGCATTAGGTCTATCCTCTCCATGAAATAACTTGAACCATTATGGCCTAAATGGCCCTAAAAAAATAACTAAAACCTTTCAAACAATTAATTTTCAGCCTAATCTAACCTTATCCATGATCAATAAGTCATAAGTCCTTCACTCACACTTTGAAATCACCATTAGGCCTTAAAGACCTATTAGGCCTAATTACCCCAAAAACACTTTATATAAAGATGAAACTCATATAAAATATAGAAACACATTATAGGAACAATACACATATTTATGGAAACTTAATTACCTCATGGTCATTATCAAAATCATTATACTCCATCACTCAGGCTCTAAAGTCTTAGGAACACCTCTTCAAAAAGCTCACTCAGAACTACCAATTTGCTTAGAATATAGTCATTATCAAATTGAAATAAAACAATATTAAAATTAATTTAAAACACTCCAAATTAATATATAATATCTCATGGAATATTTATAACATCATCGCATGCTTTTTATACTTCCAAACTAGGCATAATGACTTAGGAACATCAATCTTACTAACACACAAAAAATTGCCTAAATGCTCCAAAACATAATCCTAATGAATGTTGTATTTATATCCTATAATGACACTTAAAATACATATTAATCACATGAATATTTCTTATTTTATCTTTATAACATATATATATATATATATATATATATATATATATATATATATATATATATATATATATATATATATATATATATATATATATATATATATATATAGTGTCAACCATTAGTCTTATAGATCAATTTGTTGACCTTCTCTCTTTTAGTCCTTACATGGCCAAATAAGCCATTTAGGATTCCATAATACAACCACATATATTGACATAAAATATTTTTAAAAGAATGGATAGGTAATTTAGGTCCTAAAAAACAACATAATATTCATTGGGTGATTCAGCTAAGTGAAAAGATCCTCCAACTCATCATCTCACTTGCTTACTCAGAACTACCATTCTACTTTGTGGAATAATTATGATGATTATTCATTCCAAAATATATGTAGACACATTAAATAAGTCATAATTAATAAATATTATCCTTATATATATTTATAACAAATTAAAACACAAATATACATAGGTCTAATGGAAAATATGGAATATATAGACCAATCTCTGAAACTTACACCTTCACTATCTCATCTTCACTAGATAGGTCATCTTGTGAATAACATTTTCAAAATTTTTAATGATATAAAAAACATAAAAAAACTATGTAAATGTGTTATATTTATTTAAAAACAACCATGTGTAATATTATACATTCCTAATCCATGATAACTCATCCCTAATATCAATCTCACTTTTGCCTAGTTTTTTTCACTGTCTTCACTATTGGAATTTTTAGCAATAGGTGAAATTACATGAATATGTTAGTATAATTTAATTATATAACCTGATAAAAACACCACAATTGGCATGAATTATAAGTCACAAGCTTAAACTTCCATCCATTGTGCAACTTTGAATCAATCAACCCTACCTGTTATACAAAATTTATGAGAAATAAGGGATTCTTGTAGTTTCCACTAGCTCATCTATCAGAAAAATGACACTTTGAGGTACTTGGGAGATTAATATACATTTTATAATCATATAAATATGTCATAAAATACATTCTAATCCATTTACATTAAGATCTTCCATATCAGGTCACTATGAGAGTTTTAGGAGGGTTTTAGACTAGTTTCCATTCTTAACATTTTTTCATAAAGATATATCTCTAAAACCAACTCCTAATTATTTTAAAACATTTATATTAAGATTTTTTATCTGTCCCTAAGATATAATCTTCCCATGCAATAGTCACACATGCCAAAAATCATGAGAAAATCCTTCTTAGGTCTTCATCTCTTCATTCTACATATATAAGAGACCTTAAAACTCATTTTCATGTTTTTTATTTAAAATTAGGACATAAAAATATACAAAAATACTTTAAAAATCATGTAAAACCTCAATACATCCTCTCATGATCTCATAATCCTCTAACCTTGATCATGTTAGCTCTATCTACCACTTAGGGTCTTAAGACTAGGTCCATGAGAATACTACTAAAAAATAACTTACCACTTTGAATCACTTTGAGAGTCATGTGACTAACTAAAAACCTTTATCACATGATTAAAAATAAATTTAACAAATTAAATCTCATACACATCTATATTTCCACCACCATGACTCTACAATCTATATCCATGATTAAAAACTAGTCTAATAAACAGACCTACTGGGCACTGTACCACTTTGAGATCTTAAAGACAACTTATAAATATTAATACTCACCTCCAAACAACTAATATAGGATCCAAAACATCTCCCATAATTATTATTTTACAAAGTTTCCTTAAACCATATAGGTCAATAACCAAGATTGAACTAGCCTTCTTGAACATACAAGACATAAATATAATCTTTCTCTGTGAACTCATTAAGCTCTAAAGATCTTGACCAAAGACATGAAAGTTACACTTAATCAAACAAATCCACATGCCTATAATCACTCATTTCATCATACCTCACTATGCTTTAAAAAATACTCCATTGGATCACTCAAAGCCCCACTATCAAGCTCAAACAATAAACCTCATACCAATGACCATAGCCACCTTCTTGTGAACCAACACTTGACCTAAAATTGTATTTTACATCAATGAACTCAAACATATGACATCAAATACAACTCTCATGTTACTGATCCTTCTTGACATCAATGATAGTAAACAAACACATGACATCAATGATAACTTTCAACAACCCCTTGTCTTCGATGCCCACTTGATTCACCTTAAATTTGAGACCAACCAAATTTACATTACCCTAAATAGTGTTAAGTATTTCTCACCCTTTCTCTATTTTAAAATCCTCTAACAATATTAAGTGTTTTCATTTATCTTTCATATGAATGTGATTTTTTTTCTTACAATGTTTTTTATATCATATGTTTTGCCTTAATATTTACATCTTAGTTACATTTGATATGTTTCAAATTAATTTATTCATTCTATTCATTCACATATTTTTTTTGTTAATTTTTATATCTTTTTAGTTAAGATGTCATTTTTCACACTTTAGTTTTTGTTCCTTTTTACCATGCATTTGCTCACATTTGTGAAAAATTAATAAAAATGAATCACATAATAACATTTTTAATAATATTATAGTATAACCATTGTAAATGATAGAATTAAAAATTATAAGTACAAGTCCACATGGAAAATAAGAAATGATATACATAGACACATGTGTCAAATTTTTCTACATCAAATACACATCAAAAATATGATACATAGCTAGATCTATAGTATACCTTCATCCCCACATGGTGGGTGAGGTTAATTTTCACTAAATATCATGTAGTTATATATGTGTATTGAAATATATAGTGTTTGAGTATGGGATCATAATCCTTAGAGATCTCCTCATGTTCTTACTAGCTCTAACTATAACTGGTGTACTCAAGTCATAGTCATTCCATGGGTATAAATATTCATGGTCAAGATATCCTATGTCATAGCTACCTATTTCCATCCTACACCATCCCATCATATTTTAAATATCAGTGGAGTTTCAACCTCATGCTTCCATATGTGCTATCTAGTAGTACTAACTAGTCTAAGCTAGCTAACTTATAGTAAAATTAAAGGTATAAACAAATCTCCCATCTTTATGGTATCATTCTCTTATAGCACATCATCCAAAATATATTGGTGGGTCATATCCACTAGATTTAACCATCACACTTTCTACACTAATGCATCTAAAAAATCATATCAAATTTGACATTAGATATCCATATAAATCATATATGTAAATAATCTATCACTATTACCTAGCATGCATATCTCTAAGTTTAGAAAAGGAAAGTGATATTAATACTCAATTATTATTATCTTTTTATTTATTTGAGGGTGCTTCTCAATGAAGGTCTCACCATCCACTTTGTCTCCATAGATGGTTCCATTGTCTCTATTTAAGTTGGGTTGGGTCCCTACCCACCTCTCATGTCAAACCATCAAGACCCAAATCTTTTATGGACACACTCATCCCTAGATGACCCATTTACATTATCTCATTGGCTCCCATTATATCATTATAACATCATGACCAGTTCCCACTTACTTCAATTTTATCTCCTATCACTACTACTAATGTCACCTCCCAACACATATGCCATGACAAGGTCTCAAAACCAAGACATCACCTAATATGTTATATCCCATTTATCCATGTGGATCATATGAATGTCTAACCAAATGGGGTGGGAACACCAATGTTGATATTGAGTATGTTATTCAAAACTATCTAGGAACATAGTCACATGCATTTTACTCAAACCATTAGGCATAATGGTCCATGATCTAAGTTTTATCCCATGCTCATACTATGGATATCCATGATCTATAATAATCCACTATGCCTTAGTATGGAATCCATAAAATCTTCCCTTGTGAATCATATCCAAAGATGACTATAGAGGGATCCATCTCAAAAATTAATATTTCCCCCACCTCCTCACCTGAGGTAGGTGGTCCCCAATTTGGTGTGTGATCCCAACTAGTTAGTATATAAGGAATAAAACACATATCTAACACATGAATAATGTCATTGGCCCCATGGTATACTAACCCCTGCTCAATATCCCATCAAAATCATGTAAAATATGTACCCATATTTAAACTCCCATATCATACATTGTGCCTTAATCTAATGAAAACTAACACAAAGATATAACATATAATAGACTGAACCCATCAGACTTATGAAATAAAACTACATGGTCATAAGATTAATGATGACTTTATAGATATCTAGAATGATAGATACATAAATAAATAAGAGTCATATGATTAGGTTGCATTGATTATACTTATTAGACCCTATATCCAACTAGGATAGCTTTAGATGTTCTACCAAAAAAATAGAACTCACATATCATAAGTTTTCCCTCAATAGGAAAAAACTAGTATCACATACACATCCTTTAAGGTGATGGAGACAACCATTGTGTCCCCATTCAAAACCCATATGAAGGTGTCTATAATCCTCTCCTAGATCCTAAATAACATAACTATTAGATCTACTCTCAAAGGGACCCAATGTACCCTGATGATCTAGCAAAAGCCAAAGTTGATCAGGCATGATCTATCTACATCTATCATCTTGTCTAGTAGATCTGGTAGCCAATTCTCATCTACCATACTCTAAAGGCACCTCTGTATCTGCAAATACCAAAAAATAACAATCAATTAGACTTTTTATCAAAAAAAATGAGATAAAATTAAAATATAATTAAAATTTGGTATTAAAAAGGGCTTTATCTCTAATTTATTGGTCATTTTTTCTCTTTTCCTACTACATCACCAAGTTCTACTTTATACTTTATTGTACATATATTTTTAATCCATTTGTATCAACCATAATCATACTTTATTGGCCATCTAGTTCTCTTTTATGAATTTAACTACATACCTATTGTATTGACCATGTTTTCCCATTTCCTTACTATGTTGGCCACACCTATATTTGTATCAGCCATGAAATTTATTCCTACAGAACCAACCACATACATACTATACCAACCATGTTTTTATACATTATATTATATTAGTCATACCTAATAGTACTAGCCATCCATTAATCCCATTATAGTATTACCAATGATTATATTATATTGACATGAAATATGGTATTGACCCTTTTCAATACCTTTCCTACATAACTCTATGAGTCGTAAAGGTGGTGTCAAACCACCCAAATGTATCAAACTAGTCTTTATATTTACTTGATGATAGTGATTTTTTATTTTGGACATAAATACATTTAACCCTAAATTTTACATTTAGTTTCCTACTTGTCACCCATCGTAATTTTATCTAAATTTTGATGTTTGTTGGGGAAAACGCTACTACATGGATTTCCCCATATGCTTAGATTTTCTAAATCTAGCACATATATTCAAATTAAACAAAAAAAAAAAAAAAAAAACTAATACATCACTTGCCCACATGGCTCTTGTGACTAATCGTAGGTGACATCTATGTGCAATAGGAATCCAAGGGAAAAATTGCATTAATCACTTATTAGTATAATAAACATAAAAAATAAGCTCAAGGCAAAGCCTTCCCAAGCCTAGATACTTGGGGGAGAAATATAACAAGGTCAAACCCAATATAATGAGAAAAAATGATAAATTACCTTCATCTTCATTCCAATAAGAGCTTAATTTTTGGCATAAAGTTGGCTTGTGTTCATCTTGTGTCAAAATGGAGTTTTTGTCAATGCTCTTTCTTTGTGGGCAAAACCTACCCTTTGATCACTTTGATTTTGGATTTGGCATGCATTGGAAATGAATTTATCTCTTTATCAATTTGTAATTATAAGTTTGGATTAAAAGAGCTTGTTGGGATTGAGTGTGAGACCTTGTATTTAAAAGTTTCAATCTAACCCCACCTAGGTATGATTAGGTGTAGGCTAACCTTAGGTTAGGCTTGGTAGTATAAATATAATAAATGATGTCTTTATTTATGCTTTATGGAGGCATGGTTCAACATTTATAATTTTTATGGCATTTATGTTGATATTTTGTAATTATTGACTTTGAGGATGATGACATCATCATGACCTCACTTCCCTTGATATTTGTTGAATTTGATTTTTGAAAATTATAAACTCACTAATTCAACATGAATTATTTAACTAAGCATTTAATTTGATTTAGTTGGTTAATTAATTCTATTTAGGCTTTTGTTCATTCCAAGAATTGGGTAAAGTGCCCCGTTAAGCAGTCAAAAATGTTAGTTTGCTTAATCACAAACTGCCTAGGGTTAAATCCATGAGAGGTTATCATTGTGGACAAGGTAATATCCTAAATAGGAATATTTTGATGTAATTATGGGCACTTACATCCAATGTGCATATGAATTTGGTATGTTCATTAATTTATAGGTTTAATTTGTATATTTTGATATAAATTAGTCTGAAGTCTACTTAGATATGGAAGTGATTGAAAAGGAGTGTTTATAGTTTACCCCTATTTGAGTAGGCATTGTAAGACACATGCATAATAATATATATTCAAAAATTGAAGAAGTTATTATGTTGAAAATTTTAATGATTTGGCTAATGTCCTAGAGGGTGGTTGATGAGCCATGGATGACCCCTCAAAGAAATAGGTGACAAATAGTGTTGTCAAATGGGCCCTCAAAAAGAGGAAACAACATAGTCTAGTGGTAATAGGGGTTTAAATAATGATTAAAAAAAAATGGTTATAAAAATTAGCATAATGATGGTTCCTCAGTAAGGTGAATGTAAACATGATAAAATTCTACTTTGCTCCAGTAGGGTGGTTGTGATCAGTGATTGACATGAATAATTATCCCATTATAGAAAACTGGTTAAGGGAGCTCACTCATAAACCCATAATCATGGATTAATAGTGAGATGGAAAAGAAGATATGTATGAATTTGGGTTACTTTATAGTATGGAGATGTTTAGACACCCTAATTTTTTCCAACTGTGATCCAACCAGACGTAAGATTGATTTATACCAAACAATATAAATTAAGCCTAGGAATCACTGAATGTCCTAATTTATCCACACATTAGACATTAGCATTCAGAATAATGTTTATCGATCCCTATTTATGGTATTATCATGTACATAATAGTAACCTCTCATGGATTCATCTCCAATCAACTTAATACCTATAAAATTGATAATTTAGCCTTTGGACCCATTAAGCAGGGCACTTAAACAATTCCTAAAGTGCAAAAATGCCAAGCAAAATGAATTAACTAAATAAATTAAATTAAATTTTTAAGTAAAATTTCCATATATAATTAGTGAAAATGAATTTTAAAAAAAGTAAATTACAATAAAATTGAGGTCATGATGATGTCATCATCCTCAAAGCCAAGGAATTGAAAATATCTCCTTTAAAGCCTTAAATTCAAAAATGGAGAGCCATGCTTAATACATGGGATATCTATCCTAAATATTAATTGCTTTTCCCCTCCTTAACTCAACTAGAGTTAAACTAAACCTAAATAAAAAAAATTTAGAATTAGTTTGAAAAGATATAAATAAAAATGCAAATACCATTCTAAAATAAACTCTCAAGCCAAAGTTATAATGTTCAATTGTTGAGAGATAAAGAATTCTTGTAGTGTTATAATGCAAAAATATTGCCAAGGAGACAAGGATAAATGATGCAAGTACCACCATTGTCAAATAATTATTGAGAACATGACTAATCAAATTACTCCATGGGAAACATACAACTCTTTCTCACAATGAAGGTAAAGAATACTTGTTTTGTCTTCCATTGTTAGTTACTTGCATTGTTATCTTGCTCCTTGAGTGTATACGCTTGAGGTGTTATATTTATTAGTGTATTTTTATTGTTTTTTATCATACTAAAAATTTAATATCTCCCCTCTTGGATTCACATCTCACATAATGGCATGCTTGGTGGGATAACTCTTCATGAGTGCGCTCCTTAAAAATTATTATTATTGTCTCTTATTCTAATTTTTGCTAAAAATGGCTTATAAAGTCATCTTAACTTTTGATTGATTAACTATTTTTTTATAGTTTTTAAAAAATATGTTGATATGTTTTTTATTAAAATAATATAAACATTTTATGAAAAAGTATTTATATTTTAGTGTTTATCATCAAGTTAGTGAATACCACTTTTATTTTCTAGTTTTCTACTAAAAAATTACTGATACAAGCTTATAACCTTTTTATATTCACTATTTTAATCTAAAATTTTATATAGATGTGAGTATATGAAATATTAACAACCTCTCAAAATTTTGTGAATAATTGATATATATATATATATATATATATATATATATATATATATATATATATATATATATATATATATATATATATATATATATATATATATATATATATATATATATATATATATATTGTAAGTTATGATTAAAATACCGACTGAAGTTTTTTATGTTTATTTGTGTTCAGTTTTATTTTTAGCATTGATTTTGCAGGTTATTTTTTTTTGTTTTCGTCCAATCAAACATGTTGTTCCCAAAATATATCACTCATTTTTTTGGTAAAACATATGAACTATTTTGGTCGTGCAGGCCAAAATTCCCTCTTCCCTTCTCAAAAATTGTTCTGGTTATTCAAAATTTCCATTTTTCAAGCTTTTTCAGCTAAACAGACTCTGTAAGTTCATTTCTATGGACTCTATAGGTTTAAATCTACAGACTCTACAAGATTGAATCTACAGACTCATTTCTATGGACTCTATAGGTGAGAATATATAGACTCATTTCTATGGACTTTATAGGCCGTAATCTATGGACTCATTTCTACGGACTCTGCTAGTTCATTTTTATGGACTCTACAGGAAAGAAACAAGCTCTCAACACTTAGGCAATTTCAAGGTTAGTTCAACATCAAAATTTAAATAGGTTCAATACCTTGGTTCAACCAAAAAATTTCTTCACCAAGATTCAAACAAAAGATTGAACCATTGAAGCCCACTTCTCAAAGGTTCAACGGGTTCAAAGGTTCAATGACATCAACAAGCTTAAAGAGTTAAGTGTTTCAACAAAAGTTCAAAGTTTAACCACTTCAACAAGTTCAATGGATTCAAATGGCTTCAAAAGACTTAGCAAAAAGTAGAAGGCTTGAACTGTTGAACCTTTGAACCTTGAACCAAAATAGTTCAACAGGTTCAACAGGTTCAACAGTTCAAAGGTTCAATAAGTGGTTTGTTCAATGAAGTTGGTTTAAGCAATCAAGTGGAACACAAGAAGAAAATGATTGAATCATTGAACCTTTGAACCATTGAACCAAAGTTGGTTCAATCGATTGGTTTAGTCAGCCAGTTCAAAGGAGTGTCTCAAAGTGAAAAGACTAGGTGCCCTTGCGGAGGATAGTGAACTAAAGGCCAATTGCCCTTGCATAGGGCAATGAAGAAAAGAAGGTTTTGAGGAACAAAGGAATGAACCGTTGAACCATTGAACCATTAAACCTTGAACCAAATTGGTTCAATGGGTTCAAAGGTTCAATGGGTTTAATGGGTTCAACGAGTTTAATGGATTCGAAGAGATCAAGGGACTTAGAAAAATAGAGAAGCAATGGAACAAAGGATGAACCAATGAATCAATTGAACCTTGAACCAAAAGAGTTCAAAATTCAAAGGTTCAAAGGTTCAACGGTTCAAAAGAAGTGCCAGATAAAGGAAGGAAGTGGATGATTCTACAGACTAATTAAAAGGGATGGCTTTACCAAAGAGCAAACAAAGGATGAACCATTAAACTGATTGAACCTTGAACCAAAAAAGGTTCAAAGGTTCAACGGTTCAAAGGTTTAATGAGATTGGTTCAAAGCAATTGGTTCAAGCAGTCAATTGAATGAGTGAAATGCAAGATTAAACCATTGAATTATTGAACCAAAGTTAGTTTAAAGGTTTAAAGGTTCAACATGAATGGTTCAAAGGAGTGCCCCAAAGCTAAAAGAACAAGTGCCCTTATGGAGGGTAGTGAACTAAGGGTAGGTGCCCTTGCAAAGGGATAAAAACATTGGTTCAAAGATCAAAGGAAGCACTGGACAAAGGGATGGTTCAATCAAAGACCAAGAAAGTGATTGAACTGAGAAAGCGATTGAACCAGGGAAGTGATTGAACTAAGGAAGCAATTGAACTAGGAAAGTGATTGAACCATTGACATCCTCATGGATGTCAAATTTAAGATAATGAAATATCCATCAATTTTCAAATACGGCATAGAGCTTGTGAACAAATTTAGTGCATGGCCAAAGAGATAGCCTAAGAGCTCAAATCACACAGATAAAGACAAAATATAATGGAAGTCACCATGTGTCCCTTGTAAAACTCGGCAAAAAGCACCAAGTGTCAACGTCTATTATTTCTTACTTTTGTCTCATTATTTAGTAATGACTATAGTGGGCCTCGGGTGATTTGCTAAGGTAAGCATAGCATTCCAAGTGTCATCGTCTGTGTGAATCTAAATGAGCCCATAATTTTCTATAGTGTTTCTAAAAGCTCAGTGGAAGCTGCCATGTGTCATCTTTCGTAGGACTCTCAAAGGATATCTTAAGCTTCTATAAGTTAAATGGATGTTGCCAAGTGTCCTCACCTGCTTCACAATGGAAAGCACCACCTGTCCCTTCATCAGGGATAAAGCACCTGAGAGCTCAAAATATAGTAAGGAAAAGGGAAATGATAGATAAAGATTAGAAAATAGCCACACATGGGATACGTTTCTAGAAGGTGAAGCAGTCAACCAAGTGGACTTCAGAGAGCATGAAAATTTAATGGCATGGCCTATTCTCTTGCATTGAGTAAAGAACATCTTTGCACACATCAGGTGGCCCATATTTAATACCGATGCTCGATTCTAGCATAGCCCATGGAAAAAATTTAAAATGTATTGAATGCATCATAGGCCATCATTTTTGTGAAACAAAGTACCCAAGTCTTTCTTGGAGCTCTATATATTGGACTCTTTCTTATTATTTTAGAGAGATCTCTCTGTTATCAGAAACAAAACTTTGCCCAAATTGAAAGGCATTACTGAGACTTTGAGCTCAGATTGTTGATCATATTTCATTATTTGAATAAGAAAACAAGTGACTTTTTAGACTTTGTGTTAGAATAGCTTAGTTGTTGGGGAAATTATTCTTATGTCTATTTCCTTAATACATTTTTTGTCCATTTAATTAAATAAGCAGAATTAGTGAAAGTAATCAAGAAGGTGTCTTGAAGTGGGTTATGGAGAGACTTTGTGCTGCCACAATTGTCTTTAGTTTGTCTATTTTATATTTCTATGTAAAAGATCTTGGGATGACTTTGTCCCCTCATTATCCTTCATATTTCACTCTTTGGAAGTTGAGGTGGAGACTTTGTGCTACATTTCATCCTTTTGTGTTGCTGCACCCTATTATAGTTACTTGTCACTACCTCAAAGGTTCCTGTTGTCTATTGAACAACACTTCTGAAAGAAGAAGAGTGCCTTCTATATTTTCATCAAGATTTTACCTTTGATTTGTAAATATCATCTTTGAAAAAAGAGAGATGGATGGTGTTATCCTACCCTTGAGTGTTATTTTCAACTTATTTATAGTAGATTAACATATATATATATATATATATATATATATATATATATATATATATATATATATATATATATATATATATATATATCCCCTTCATACTTATAGGGAACCTCCCCTTGATGAGAGGAGAGATTTGTCCCCTTTTGATGTGGTAAACCTACACATTTGGCTGACCAATCTTCCTTATTGTGGTTGATCAAACCTATTTTGCTCATCAGTACGCTAGTGACAAAATATTCACCCAACAATTTTTGGTGACTCCACTAGGGATTCGAACAAGCAGTTCCTATCATTATCCATTATATACTTTGGCGAATCTCATTTGGGTCTTACCCATTATCATTGTAGCCTTATCCATTTACCCCACTGTGGAAGAACACACAGTTTGAATCCTCAAGCTTTAAGCTGAAGTAGTGCTAGTTCTTTTCCATTTTTATTTTTACACTCTGACAGATCCATGATATACATGAAGCCAAAGGGCTAAAGGTATCATTGACCCTATATTTGAGTTGGTACAACAAAGTAATTTTGATCTATTTCCTTCACCATCTCACCTCTAATGAACTAGGATATTTTTTCCTACTAAAGTCAAGTCTCCATTACTAGGCAAAGCATCTATTTCTGCTATTAATAAAGCTTTGCCAATACTTACCCCTCTGAGATTTGTTATTCCACCTTTCCATAGTCATAAAATGGCAATTCAAGGCCCTTGGGGTAAATCTTTTGGCCCACTCAATTTAACTCCACCTCTACATGAGCTACCACACAGTTTAAGGAAAAATTTCCCCAATTTCTATGATGGGAAGGTTCATCCTAACGAACACATTACAACCTTCAGCATAGCCTATGGTGTGATAGGAGTAAAATTTGAGGATGTGGCAGTCAAATTTTTTGTAGAAACATTGCAAGGTGTTGCTACAGACTGGTTCTACCACTTGTAGGCTTAGTTGGTGACTATTTGGAACACTCTCAAAGCCAAATTTGAAGCCATATTCAAGCCTATAGAAGATGCACATGCCCTGCTAGCTCAACTCACACAAATGAAGAAGGAGCCTCATGAACCAATGAGGGATTTCATAGCTAAGTTTGACAAGCTGAGGAATAGGATTCCTATAATTACTCAGCCAAAACCTAAAAACCTTAAATGTTTCTTCATCAATTCTCAGTTGCCTAAAGTTAGTTTTCTACTGAGACGTGCTGGCCAAATAGACCTTGATGTAGCTCAAGATTTGGCCACTGATGTGGAAGATGACCTTATCTTGGAAAGAAAGATAAGGAGAGATCCTAATAGAGGTAAATATTCTTCATCTTTGAAATATCCATCTATAGGTACCACTGATCCAATGGTGCAGAAGCTGAAAAATGAGTTGCTAGCTCTTAATAAGAAAATGGTGTAAGGGATATCTTCAGCTCCTTCTTACAGAGATATGCCAAGGAGGACAACCAAATTATCTTCCTTACCTATAGGGGAAACTTGCCATTGAATCACCCCCAACCAATTTAGTAGTTAGATATCTTGAAACAAAATTTGATTTCTCTTTTTAGCCTAAATTAAACCAAGAAAATGATGCTAATCTCCTTACAAAAGACCAAGAAGAATTAGCTGGAAACTCCAACATTGGTTTCCTAAATTACCAGGATGAACCTAGAGATAAAGGTGAAGCAATTGATGGATCATATGATGTATTCACTCAATCCCAGAACTAGTTAGCCCAGCAAGCTAATAAATAAAAAATAGGGGAAAGTTCTTAGCCTGGAATTTCAATTGCCAAACAAGGAACTTCTCTACCTTTCCAGCCAAAAGACCCAATGAGTAATAAAAAGGTAAGTACATCAAGCATTCCTCCATCTTCAACTTCAATTCCATAGACTAATACCACCATGAAATACCTTCCTCTGTTCCTAGTCCATTTCAGTCATTTGGCATAATCGACCATGTCAAGAAGACCAAAATTCAAATGTTTGAATTTAAATTCTTATAATCCAATCCTGAGCAGTTAGATAGGTTAGTTCAGTGTGGGAAGAATAAAGCCATCCCTACAGGACAAGATGTTAAAAAATTAACTCATGATCCTCCAAGGAACATGTCCATCCCAAAAAATCTTGTCATTACTCCTCTAGCTACCCCTAGGAAAATAGAGCCTTTTTATGTTTCCCTATTGATAAAAGGTCACAAACTGAGCAATTACATCATAGACTCAGGTGCATCTGACAACATCATGCCTACCAAGGTGGCAAAATCTCTTGGACTCATGCTGACCAAAACATTTGGGAGATGTTTCTCCATGGATAAAAAACAAGTACCACTATTGGGACAGATTAAGGATGCCCAATTTGCATTTGCCACCTTTCTAGAAAAGAGAATCAAGATGATTATCTTGGTGGCTGATGTCCTAGCCTCATACGGCATCCTTCTTGGGTGAAATTTTTGCAAGGATGTTAGAGGAGAATTGAGCATGGACCTTTCTGAAGTGAGGATCCCTGCCAAAGGCATCATGTAGAGGATGCTTCCTAAAAAGGAAGCAAAATATGTTATCACTCAGACATCAGTCCTTGAAGCTCAAATTATGTTTGAATCTTCAGGCATAGGTAATTATTTTTTGACCACAAAAAATACTCATGTTTCAACTGATGAAACTCCCAAAAATGACAGTCTAAAAATTAGTTCAGATGGAATAGTAGAAGACATGATAGAGTGTAATGCAAATGCAGAAGAATTCCCCCTTCCAATCAAAGAGAAATATGAAGAAGGATCAATTTAAAATAAGGTATGGATATTAGAATTTGATGGTAGCTATTCCTCTACCAGTTCAGGAGCTAGAATTGTGTTGATATCTCCTTAAAGAGATATTTTCCCTTCATCATAAAAGTTGCAGTTTAGCAATACTAATAATATTGTTGAATAAGAATCTCTTCTGCTTGGATTGAAAGCTGCAAAAGACAAGGGCATCAAACTCCTTCATCTAAAGGAGATGCCAAGTTGCTAGTTTGTCAGGTGAGAAACCTATACCAAACCAAAAATAAGAGATTGTACCACTACTAAAATCTAGTCTAGGATCAAATTGAAAGCTTTGATGCTTTTAGCATCTCTGCCATACCTAGGGAATTTAATGACTGAGCTGATGCACTAGCTATTTTAGCATCTCTCTTAGTCCCTCACCTAGACTTCATAAGAGACAAGTACACCATCAAGCTGGTCTTCTAACTAAGTGTACTTGATAATGCTAGTCATTGGCAAGTGTTCAATGGCAATAGCTAAATCATCACCTTTTTGTAACAACAAGACAACTTCAAATAGTTGCTGCTGAGCCTCAAAAGCTTGAATTAGTCCATGAATCAAACTCAGATGTAGGTGAAGAATTCTTGTAGCTCAGAGGGAATAAAATTACCAAAGGACTGGTTTATCTTGAGAAACTATTTGACAAGCACGATAGGTTCATCAAACAACAACAAATGGATTCAAGCTCCTCCCAGGGGTTTGATTAGATAAATTTGGGTACCAAGGAAAATACCAAGATGGTGAACATTGGGAAGTGATGTACTCCAAAGGAGAAACTCAAATTTATTGACCTGCTTTGCCATTACATGGATGTTTTGGCATACTCTTATGATGATCTGAAGTTGCTCAGGCTTGAGGAAATTCACGATAAAATTCCTCTCAAGGATGATTTAGTGCCTTACAAGCAGGAATCTTGATAGTATAATCTAAATATATTAGGTACTATTCTATCTGAGATATATAAAATGTTAAATGCCAAGATAATCTTCTCAATCCATCATTCCACATGGATTGCCAACATAGTACCTGTGAGAAATAAAAATGGCAAAATTAGCCTCTATGTGGATTTCAAGAATTTGAATCAGTCATCCTTAAAGGATAACTATCCTTTGCCCATCATGGACTAAGTACTTCAGACAGTGACCAGTTTCAAGATGTTATCAATGTTAGATAGCTTCTCAAGATATAATCAAGTAAAAGTTAGTGAAACAGACTAGCACAAGACTGCCTTCACCATGCCTTGGGTAACCTTTACATATTGAAAGATGTCATTTGGCCTGATAAATGCTGGTGCTACTTTCCAAAGAGAAATGGACCTTGATTTCAAAGATGAAATGGGTAAGTTAATTGTAGTATACCTTGATGATTTAATAGTCTTTTCTAAGCATCGTCTTGATCATGTGCACTATTTACAATAAGTGTTGGAATGATGTCACCAGAATGGCATTTTTGTAAACCCTAAGAAGTCTATTTTTGGAGTAACAGAAGAGAAACTTATTAGACACATTGTATTTAGAGAAGGCATAAAGATTGATTCAGAGAGAGTCAAGTCCATCCAAGAGATTACTCTGCCCATGAGTAAGACTTTGGTTCACTCTTTATTTAGAAAAGTGAATTTCTTATGAAGGTTCATTCCCAAGTTCGCTGAGAAGACTCGTCATATTATAGATATGATGAAAGGAAAGGCCACTTTCAACTAGATTGAAGAAGGCAAATTAGCATTCTAAGACATCAAGACAACCATTGCCCATGCCCCAATTCTAGCTTGTCTAGATTATACCAAAGATTTCATCATGTATAGTTATGCTTTTGAACACACACTTTTAGCCATTCTAGTTCAGCAGAATGAAAAAGGTGTGGAATCTCCCATTTCCTTCATGAGTTGTCCTCTCAAAGCTCATGAGCTGAAGTATTCAAATATGGAGAAGCATGCTTATGTGGTGGTCAAGGCAGTGAAGCATTTCCATTTTTATATCATGAACTCACATGTTACTGCCCTGGTTCTTGATACCACAGACAAGGCCATATTAACTCAGTAAGAGTTTGGAACAAAAAGGGGTAATTGGATTGATAAAATCTAGGAGTTTGATCTAGTTATCAAACTGACAAAGCTAGTGTAGGGAAGGGGCCTTTGTCAATTGATTGCTAACAACAAACCTAAAGAAGCAGGGCATGAAGAAAAAGAAGTGGAAGACACGCCAACAGTCCTCTTTGTCTCCACCATGAATGAGTGGTATTCAAATATTTCTCATTTCCTTACTTACGATGAGTGTCCTACCCACCTATCTCATAAATAAAGGAGGACTATTAAACTAAAAGATGCCAATTTTGTCCTCTAGAACAATGGCCTATACAAGAGGAACCTTGATGGAGTGTTCCTTCACTGTGTGGATAAAGAGCAGCAGAATAAACTTCTAAAATCCTTCCACAATCTAGCCTATGGAGGACATATTTTTACTCCTGTAACTTCCCAAAATATTCTTAGAGCCAGGTATTACTAGCCTACTTTGTTTTAGGATGCATACAAATGGGTACAAAAGTGTGAACAGTGCCAACAATTCATGGGAAGACCCAAGCTAGCTGCTCTACCTCTCAAGCCAGTGGTGATAGAAGAGCCATTTCAATAATGGGGAATCAATTTCATTGGTGCTATAAACCCATCTTCAAGTGTTGGACATGATTATGTCCTCATAGCCATAGATTAATTCACCAAATGGGTGGAAATAATTCTCACCAAACATGCTACTTTAGAATTAGTATGCGATTTCCTCAAAGAGAACATCATTTCCAAGTTTGGGGTCCCAACCAAAATTGTGACAGATAATGCTGCCTATTTCTCTTCCCATGAGATCACTCAATTTTATTTTTACTATGGGATTACCCTCTCCCACTCCTTTGATTATTTCCCACAAAGGAATGGCCAAGCTGAATCGAGCAATAAGAATTTGGTGACCATCATCAGAAAGCTGGTAGATGACAACCAACGAACATGGCATAAAGCATTGGTTGATACTTTATGGGTAGATATAATTATACCCAAGAGGGTAATAGGTATGTCACCTTTTCAAGTTTTGTATGGTCTCAATGTAGAGATACTAATCACTCTGGAGTTGCCAGCATTAAAATTGGCAAAGGCGGTCGAAGATCAGACATATGAAAGCTCCATTGAAAAGAGGATCATGTGCTTAACTAAGTTGAATAAGCAGCAAACTATGGTGGTGGACCGAATTGTTGTGCATCAAAGTTTGGGGAAGAATATCTTCGACCAAAAAACAAAAAATTATAATTTTTAGATTGGTGATCAAGTTCTATTATGGGATAAGAGAAGAGAACCAAAGGGAATGCTTGGAAAATTTGATTTCCTATGGAGAGGCCCATTTACTATTCATCAGCTCAATGGTGAAAATAGTTTCCTACTAAAATATCAAGATGGTACACCCTTTTCATTGCCTCACAGTGGGAAACATTTGAAGCACTTCAATCTATGAATCATTAGATAAGATTACCTGTACATATGTATATTTGTATAGTCTTTAGTTCTATTTTGTACTTTCATTTTTTTTTGTCACCTTTCTTTTTGGGTAGCATGACTCCATAGCCCAATGGCATACTTCAAGGCACTGGAGATTCTAGTTTCTACTTCCCTCAGCTATTCCAAGTCTTCAATTGAAAGAAGTTCCCCAACTGGAGCCAGCTGTTGTTCCCAAAAGCTGTCACTCATTTTTTGGGACAACATATGAACTATTTTGGTCCTACAGGCCAAAATTCCCTCTTCCCTTCTCAAAAATTGTTCTGGGCATTCAAATTTTCCATTTTTCAAGCTTTTTTAGCTAAACAGACTCCATAACTTCATTTCTATAGAATCTATGAGCTTAAATCTATGGACTCTATAGGCTTGAATCTACAGAATCATTTCTATGGACTCTATAGGTGGGAATCTACAGACTCATTTCTATGGACTTTGTAGGCTGGAATCTACATACTCATTTCTATGGACTCCACCAGTTCATTTCTATAGACTCTATAGGAAAGAAACAAGCTCTCAACACTTAGGAAATTTCAAGGTTGGTTCAATGTCAAAATTTCAATAGGTTTAACACCTTGGCTCAACCAAAAATGTTCTTCACCAAGCTTCAAACAAAGGATTGAACCATTAAACCATTGAACCATTGAACCCTGCTTCTCAAAGGTTCAAAGGTTTAATGGGTTCAAAGGTTCAACAACATCATCAAACTTAAAGAGTTAAGCGCTTCAACAAAAATTCAAAGTTCAACGGCTTTAAATGGCTTCAAAAGACTCAGCAAAAAGTAGAAGGCTTGAACTGTTGAACCTTTGAACCTTAAACCAAAATGGTTCAACAGGTTCAAAGGTTCAATAAGTAGTTGGTTCAATGAAGTTGGTTTAAGTGGTCAAGTGGAACATAAGAAGAAAATTATTGAATCATTGGACCTTTGAACCATTGAACCAAAATTGGTTCAATCGATTGGTTCACTTGGCCGGTTCAAAGGAGTGTCTCAATGTGAAAAGACTAGGTGCCCTTGCAGAGGACAGTGAACTAAAGGCCAATTGCCCTTGCGTAGGGCAATGAAGAAAAGAAGGTTTTGAGGAACAAAGGAATGAACCATTAAACCTTTGAACCTTGAACCAAATTGCTTCAACAAGTTCAAAGGTTCAATGGGTTCAATAGGTTTAATGAGTTCAATGGATTCGAAGAGATGAAGGGACTTAGAAATATAGAGAAGCAAGGGAACAAAGGATGAACCAATGAACCAATTGAACCTTGAACCAAAAGAGTTCAAAATTTAAAGGTTTAAAGGTTCAACAGTTTAATGGAAGCACCAGACAAAGGAAGGAAGCGGATGATTCTAGAGACTAGTTCAAAGGGATGGTTAAACCAAAGAGCAAACAAAGGATGAATCATTGAATCGATTGAAACTTGAACCAAAAAAGGTTCAAAGGTTCAATGAGATTAGTTCAAGTAGTCAATTGAATGAGGAGAATGCAAGATTAAACCGTTGAAGCATTAAACCAAAGTTGGTTCAAAGGTTCAAAGGTTTAACATGAATGGTTCAAAGGAGTGCCCCAAAGTCGAAAGAACAAGTGCCCTTATGGAGGGTAGTGAACTAAGGGCAAGTGCCCTTGCATAGGGTAGAGAACATTGGTTCAAAGATCAAAGGAAGTGCCAGACAAAAGGATGGTTAAATCAAAAACCAAGAAAGTGATTGAACCAAGAAAATGATTAAACGGAGAAAGTGATTGAATGGAGAAAGTGATTGAACTAGGGAAGCGATTGAACTAGGGAAGTGATTGAACCAGGGAAGCGATTGAACCATTGACGTCCTCATGGATGTCAAATTTAAGATAATGAAATATCCATCAATTTTCAACTATGGCATAAACCCTATGAACAAATTCAGCGACCGACCAAAGAGAGCCTAAGAGCTTAGATCACATAGATAAGGACAAAATATAGCAGAAGTCACCATGTGTCCCTTGTAAAACTCGATAGAAAGCACCAAGTGTCAATGTCCACCATTTGTTCCTTTTGTCTCATTATTTAGTAAGGACTATGGTGGGCCCTAGGTGAGTTGCTAAGGTAAGCAAAGCATGCCAAGTGTCATTGTCCATGCGAATCCAAATGAGTCTCATAGATTTCTATAGTGTTTCTAAAAGATCAGCGGAAGCCACCATGTGTCATCTTCCACAGGACTCTCAAAGGATATCTTAAGCTTTTATAAGTTAAACAAATGCTGCCAAGTGTCCTTGCCTACTTCACAGTGGAAAGTGCCACATGTCTCTTCATCAGGGATAAAGCACTTGAGAGCTCAAAATATAGCAAAAAAGGGAAACGATGGAGAAAGACCAAAAAATATCTACGCATGGGATATATTTCTAGAAGGTGAAGTAGCCAACCAAGTGGACATTAGAGAGTGTGAACATTCAATGGTGTAGCCTATTTTCTTGCATTGAGTAAAGAACAGCTTTGCACACATCTAGAAACACATCAGGCAGCCCATATTTAATATCGATGCCTGATTCCAGCATAGCCCATAGACATAATTTAAAATGTATTGAATGCATTGAATGCATCATAGGCCATCATTTTTTTGAAATGAAGTGCCCATGTCTTTCTTGGAGCACTATATATTGGACTCTCTCTTATTATTTTAGAGAGATCTCTCTGTTATCAAAAACAAAACTTTGCCCAAATTGAAAGGCATTACTGAGACTTTGAGCTCAGATTGTTGATCATATTTTGTTATTTGAATAAGAAAACAAGTGACTTTTCAGAATTTGTGCTGGAATAGCTTGGTTTTTGGGGAAATTATTCTTATGTCTATTTCCTTAATACATTTTTTGTCCATTTAATTAAATAAGTATAATTAGTGAAAGTAATCAGGAAGGTGTCCTGAAGCCAGCTATGGAGAGACTTTGTGCTGCCACTATTGTCTTTAGTTTTTTTTATTTTTTGTTTCTATGTAAAGGATCTTGGAATGACTTTGTACCCTCATTATCCTTTGTATTTCACTCTTTGGCAGTTGAGGTGGAGACTTTGTGCTACATTTCATCATGTTGTGTTATTGTGCCCTATTAAAGTTACTTGTCACTACATCAAAGGTTCCTGTTGCTACTGAATAGCACTTCTGAAAGAAGAGGAGTGCCTTCTATCTTTTCATCAAGATTTCCCCTCTGATTTGTAAATATCATCTCTGAAAAAAGAGAGATGGATGGTGTTATCCTACCCCTGAGTGTTATTTTCAGCTTATTTATAGTAGATTAGCATATATATATATATATATATATATATATATATATATATATATATATATATATATATATATATATATATATATATATATATATATATATATATATATATATATATATAGCCCCTTCATACTTATGGGGAACCTCCCCTTGATGAGAGGAGAGATTTGTCCCCTTTTGATGTGGTAAACCTGCACATTTGGCTGATCAATCTTCCTTGCTATGGTTGATCAAACCTATTTTTCTCATCAGTAAGCTGGTGAAAAAATATTCACCCAACAAAACATATAAAAAGTTTATTTTTATAGGATTTATCAATAAAATTGAAACAATATTTTATCCAAACACTCATTCACCCAATTTCACATTTGTTTTGGTTCTTTTTAAAAATTAAACAAAATAACTTTCATTTTCTTATTTTAAGTTTTTACAAAGGTCAAACTTCAAACACATTTCAAGTTGATGCTATTAAAAAGAACCTAAATTTTAGATATATATCTTAAGATATTTTTTAATTATTATTATTTATTTAGATATTTTCAATTATTTAGATTAAATTCTTTGATTTTGTCAAACAAAAAAACTATAGCATGTATGCTCTTCCCCCATCCCGTTAGGGAACTTGGGTGACCAAAAGCACTTAGTTTATTAGGGTTGTTTGTTAAGTATTATTTCAAATAATGTTATGTATAGTCTCTCCCAAAAATCTAAGTGACTTGGGTGATTTAAAAGTGACATCTAAAGTCTTTCTATTTTCATTTATTTATTTTTATGCATTTGGATTGTGGGTGGGAGTCCATTGCCTCCTCACAAGTTCTTTAGGGGTTCGTTGACTGGGGCTTCATCTCCTAGCATCATACCAACCCCAATCCATGGTGGAGTATATAAATAAGGAAACATAATGATATTATTTCTATAGGGATGAGTGGATATCCCCTTTGATCCTAATAAAAACCTAGGTCAGGTCTTGCTAAACATCAAAACTCTACTAAGTAGTAAATGGCTAGAGTCAGTATGCAAAAGAATAGACCCTTGCATTGTAAGTTAGTAGTTATAATAAAAATTGATGTGATTTAACCCTTGTGTTATACACACTTTGGACCATCTCATGTATTTTAAACTTATAAAATTTTAGTCAACCCCACTTACTGTAAAATTTCTCACCAAATGCTAAGTGTTCCTCACTTTAAGTTAATGCCACATACCAATGCTTGAGAGATAAAGGGGGGCATAAAAACTCTACCTACAAATGTTATTTAATTTTTATATTAAAACTTAATTCCTTAAAAGGATTTGTATAGTGTTTGAAACTTTGGTATAATCTATGCACACCCGTGTCATTTATAGGGATAGGATGAGCCATTTGTGTTTTTTCTATTCTTTCTTATTTACACGTGTGTTTTGAGACTAAAATTTTTTTGTTTGTTCAAAATGAGTCATAACCATCACATGTTTTTATCATAATTTTATCTAAGATGTGTTATTCTTCCCATTTGGTGTCACACTTTTGCCTAAAACAATTTTATATGAAAATATTTGTGTGTCATTTACTTAAAAGGGGAATTATTATGCTACCCATTTTGTCCCAAACATTTGAGTTAGATTTTTGAATCCAAAACTATTTTTATACCATTTTATTGAAGATTCATCATTATGCTAATCATGTTATTTCAAAATTGTTGCCTTATTTCAAACTAAGTTCCAAATTGCTTGTATATTTGGTCTAAATGGTATTGTTATGCTATCCATTTGGGTCAAGGATATTCTCCATTTGAAAAATCCAAGTCTTTTGAACCAAGTTTTGAATTTGTCTTGTGAAGTTCACATTTAAAATTTATTGGTCTACACCTTGGTCTTTCTTAATTTTGGCTTGGGTGTTCACCTCTTACCTTAGAATCGCATAACTTGGGTTAATTCCTTTCTTGATTTAAAGACCCTTTTTCCTAGATCTAGGAAGTGGTTTATTTTCCATATGCCTCGAGTTGATTTTTATATTGAACTAAGGTCAAAACTCTCTTTTTAAGTATAAATTTAAGCATGGTTAGTTTACATTATATCCTTGCTTATAATTTGGGCTTGAATGATTTACTCATCACTCTTATTTTGCTTACTTGAGATTAAATTTCCTAATTAATTTTAGGCATGTGCCTAGAGTGAATATTTTTATACTCAGGTCAATTTTGTTTTAAAATTCATATGCCAAGATTGAGTTAAAATGTTTATAAATATTTTCCTTAGAGTTACATTAATTTCAAGTTTTTATCTTAGCCTTGTTTGTTTCAAAGTCTAGCTTTGTGCCTTTTGCCAAAGACCTAGCATTGCCTTAGAGTTTTGTGACCTAGTTTGTTTCAAAGTATATCTTTTTGCTTTCTTAACAAATACATAGCACTATTTTCATTTTATACGTAGATTATATTTGTTTGAAACACTTGCCAAGATTAGGATTCAAATTTGCCTTTCATTTGACCATTAATGTGAAAGAACCTTAGAATATTGGAGATATTTGTAAACAAAATTTCCATTGATAGTTTTCGATAAGAGATTCATTCTAGGCCAAGTTTAAACCATTTGCATCAATAGATCAATTTTTCCATCTAGACTAAGTTTTAAGACATTTACAAATATTGACCAATCTTTTTAAATCATGTTTTAAGTGTTATGTGAACTTTAGACCTTTTTATCATGAGATCTAGTCATAGATCCAAACATTCCTCAATCAAGTTTATTTTTAAATGCTTGGCCCATGTTTGTTTTCAGTAATTATTTCACTTTTCCTAGACCAATGCCAAGTTCCATGAATCACATTCAAGACCATTTTTTGTGGACCAAGACTACCCTCTTTAGGCTAACTACCAACCCATCCATGTAGATTATCATATGTCAAGATCGCCCTTCTTTGGGCCAATTAAAGTACCAAGTTCACCCTTTCAATGATAATGTTACTTGATCCACTACCTATTCCAATAATCTTCCTTTAGCTTGTGTTAGTAACCAAGCTTCATAATTCCCATTCATTAGCATTTCAAGCCCCTCCTCCTTTGGCCTATATTAGCAACTAAGCTCTACAACACCCAAGGATTACCATTCTAGGCTCTCTTCCTTTGGGTTGTGTTAACAAATAAGCTTTACAAAACCTATTCATTACCATTCTAGGTCCTTCTCCTTTGGCTTGCATTATCAACCAATCTCTGTAATGCACAAGGATTACCATTATAGGCCCTCTTATTTTGGCTTATGTCAACAACCAAGCTTAATAATGCCTATTCATTACTATTCTAGGCCCTTCCAAATATGATAGCTAATTATTACAACAAGGTTATGTAATTATGACTAGACGGATCATTGTTACCATCCTAGACCCATAACCAATATTTGTTGAGCCCATCATTTATGAGCATATTTGGAAAGAGCTCATTATTAAACCACATTTCATTATTCTTCCATTTCCAACCTTCCCCCACCTTAAAAAATCAAAGCCAATCTTTTAACCACAACAAATCCAATCATTACCTCTCTAGGTGTTGTCTTTTAAAGACCAATATGTGTCCATATCTAATATTTTTCAACCAATTATAAGCCAAGGGAAAGAGAACCAACCGATCCATGATTTTTTTTATTAAAACACATATTTGTGATGAGTTACTAGTTGAATCATCCTTTGACCATTTACCTATTTTTAAGGAGCCTCACTTTGATGAGCCAATCTCTATGGAGTTTCTTGTTTACCCTTTCCTTTTGGTTGAGGAGTTCCACTTTGACAAGCCAGTCTTTGTTGAGTCACCCCCTAATGATTATAACTACCTTTAGGAAAATTATTATTTCAACCATTGCCTTATTTTTAAGGATCCTAAATTTGATGAGATAATCTCTATGGAGTTCATGTTGACCATTTCCATTTCATTGATAAGCCTCACTTTAATGAGTCAATCTTTGTGGAATCCTTCTTAGCCAAGCCCATTTATGAAGAGCCCATTATTTAACCCTAAGCCATTATTTATCCAATACCAAGCATTCAACATAACATCTTTCATGTAACATTAGATGAAGAATTAGCATTAACACCAAGTTCTATTTTTAAACTAATATCATATTTATCATCAGAAGTATAATCAACATTATTCTCACATCACATTCAGAGTTGCTTGAGTTAGACTCAACTTTGGAATCAAAATACATTCATGGTTATTATAACATTGGTTACACATGCCTTGTATATTAATTTGAATACATTTGTGATCCTTCCATAATTTTTAAGGATGATTGCTTCAACATCGACACAAGTTATCCTAGTATCTTCTAAGAGGATTGTGATACCTCTTACCATTCCATTATCATTCTACATGTCATTAACACCAACCAATGTAGACATTATATTGACATTCTACTTCTCATAAGTATTTATTGGGACTGACACATTCACACGTTGTTGAACTTCATCCATGGTGACATCTCAGTTATAGAATATCAAGGTGACCAAGACCACATTCATGCAAAATAAGAATAATATCTTAGTGAAACCTTTTAGGAGGCATTAGGGGGAAATCAAAGTCCAAAATCAACATCTTCTATTAAAACCTTATTTGAGGTGCTAAAATACAATCAAAGTCAAAAGTCAACATTCCTTAGTGAAACCTTCTCAAAGGTGCTATGGGATAATCAAGATAGCTTTATTGGTGAAAACCTCTTCAAGGTGCCAATTACTAGGTACAATAGTTCTTCAATTATTTATGAAGACTTTATTAAAGATAACATCAATATAACATCCAATATACAACATAATTATATGTTATCATCTCTCAAGCCCAAACAACAAAAAAAATTGGTCTTATTAAGAGCCTATTTTAAAGTCTTTGGCCCCACCATAGCCAAAATTATGTCAAATCTAGAATCAACAACATTGTGTGTGCTTGAAAATCCCAATCTTCATTTGTTGACCAACTATTATACATTACATTATGATCCATCTCTCCATTGCTAAATTAGACCTTTTATCCACTATTTATCCATATTTACCATCCTTGGCCACTCTTTCCTTTACACAAGATATAGAGACATCTTGTCTCGAAGGTTGGAGGAAATAGAATCAATGACCAATGAAGATCGCAATAGAATTATTGAAATACAAATTAGTAGTAGGTTCTTAATAGATCAATGATTCAAAAGGGGCATGGGTTATAAATTTACATAATTGACTATTCTAGTTGTATCATATGCTGATAAGGATGTGCATCTCCATAATAGCAGGAATAATAGAATCATTTTCCTTGACACTCCCTTGTCATTGTTTCATACCCTACCATTTAACTTACCTTGTCATTTTGGGGTAAACCTATTACCATTATATCCAATTGTCATAGCATCACCTTCCTTGTAATATACCATATATTGTTCCTTCCATACCTTCCCTATTGGCCAAAGTTGTTTTACCTTCCCTTACCCACCATTTTTTTACCTTGGTTCTAATCCATTAGTAATTCATGCACCTTCAGAGATTAGATTCAAATTCAGCTTTAATGATCAATTCAATATGGTGATTTTTTGAGTGCATATTTTTTAGAATAAGGCAACATCTTGGGTTAGTATGATAGTAGTTTGGAAATTGCATTTTCATTATTATCATGTTATATCTTATTCCCAATATTACTAATTATAAACACTTTTGAGAAAATTTGTATCACTGGCTTGTGCCATTATTTCTTCATTATAACCACCTTTAGTAAAATTAGAAACAACCCTATTTTATACACATTATCACATCACTATTCTATACTTTCCATTTACCTATCTCATACTTATAGTTACTTAGTTAGACTCTCTATTGTAAGGTAGATTTATAGTGACTTGAGGTCTCATTTGGGACTATGTAAGTAGCACTCAGTATTTTTTAGGACATCTCAATCACCACTTTACCATGCTCTCACTATTTTTCAATCCATTTAGGTTTGAATGCTCTCACCATTTTACAAGCATATTTAAGCCATTCTCTCTCCATTTTGCAATTTGGACCATTTTGTACCTTGTGATTCTTGATTTAGTTGAGATGCCTAAAAAATTCCAAAACTATTTAAACATTTCAAAAATCCTAAAAATCACACAAAATCATGAAAATTAGCTTAGAATTTCCACATAAGATATAAATCCATCAATTTTTTGGGGATGGTCAATATTACCTATTTAGCTTTATTTTTATACCACCTTGGTATTTTTCTTCCTATTTTTGGGAGAACTACATTCTATATAGACTATGTATCCAATACTTGGATACATGGGGTATCTCATGTTATCTTAGCCACCACCACTTCACACCTTCCTTTTTTAACCATCATCTTTGCCTTAAGGATTTTGGGACTCCTAGCTATTTCACAAGTAATCAATTGTCCTTTAGTTTATCCATCCTTATTGGCCTTAGCCGTATGCTCTCACTTTTTATGAGTTGATATTTTGTGCACTATGCATTTGAATTTGATGTACTAATGACCATTTTGATTTTTTTACACTCTCATCATTTTGTGAGAAATTTATATTTGAACACTCCCAACATTTTATGAGTAACCATTTCTAATGCTCTTGTCATTTTGTGAGCTTGTTCTCATTCCAAGCCATAGATGTAGTATACACTATGAATTACCAATTTAATTCATTTGTGGGTACTCGTCTCTTACCTTTTAGTGTGGTTTTAGCCTAAACCATACTCTCACACTTATGTGATTTATTTGTGTTAATGATTTCATGATTGTGAATGTCATCCCTCTCTCTATACACACTTGCTATTTTGTGAGATCATTCCTATTTTCTTCTACAATTCAATCATGTTTTTATATCATCATTTAATTCTATCCCATATCCTAGGAGAACTACATTTTCCCTAAAGTTCACAGTGGACTTTGCATCAAAGGAACTATGTAGGTAGCATCTACTTTACTAGTGTACCTGGAGTTAGCTTGGATACCCCTTCATTTTCTTCTATTCCCCCCCCATTTTGTTTATTTTGTTTCATTGTCTCTTATAGTCTAGGTTAAATGTTTGCATCTCGTTTGTGTCATTGTTGCCTATAGCCTAAGGACAACTATTTATATTTAATTATTATGTTATTTTACCTACATTATTTTTGACTAGCCTAGGGGCAATTGATGCAGAGGTATATGGAAGAAGTCTCCAAATCTACAAGTTTTGGCTCTTTGCTTGACAATGATCTCAATAAGTGCTTCACCTTATTCATAAATCTCTTAAGATACTAATATTTTTTTATCTTCCTTAGGATTGGTAGATTTTTATTAGTTTTCCTCTTAAAAAATAACCTCTAAAGTAACTCTCTATTGTCATTATACCAGGGACTAACTTCACTTGCTATATTATAACCCCATCTTACTCATTTCTATTCACTACCTTCCTTTATCTCATCCACTATCTTTCACTAGACAACCTTCTTAGGTTTCAAGTGTCAAATATTGATATAGGTATTAAGGAATAAATATTATCTCATAAATTATCTTATATGATATTATCACACTTGGTTTAACCTTTTATAAGTGTTTAATCACCCTTCAACTCTCATTTCCACATAACAAGCTCACAATGACCTTACTAGGCTTTTAGCCTATTTTTTCACAATTCTTCATTGTTTTATCAGACTATGACCTCTCCTAAAGATATAAAATCACATTATAGCACCTTATATATTTTCACAACTCCTCATGAAGTTTCAAGACCTATCTCCTTTGTTAGATACCTTTTCTCTCACTAGGACAAACCTAGTTAGGTCTCTAGGCTTCCTTGTTAGACACAATCACTTATACATGTACGGATAGAGGTCGTACCACCCCAAAACCTAAAAAATATCCTTGGCCATGTAAATAATTTTTAAACTACCAAATTTCATATTTTTTTAATGGAAACATTAGTTATTCAACTTTTAGTGTTTGAACCCTAAATTAGGGTTTTTAGGCTCTATGTAGGCCCGAGAAGGGGAAAATTTACATATATTTAAATGTAGGTTTTTTATAATCATTATGAGACCTATTATAAATATATATAAATATTATTCACCTTTCTATATAGTTTAAATACCCTTCCCAATTTTTCTATCCTCTTAACCATCCAATTTATAGGAAACTAGGTTCTTGGTAAGATTGTGTAAAGTCTCCTCAAGACTGTGTTCATGATAAGGTTAAAAAAACCTCATAATGGTATTTATACACATTAATATCCTCCTAATTTTATCTATTATCCATCAACATCTAATACCACATGTTATTAGGCACACACACTTCTTCCTTACACACTCATTAAGTAAAAACTAAGGTTTTTTTTGGTGGAAATAGGGTTTATAATAGTTTTGTGTAATTTTAAACCACTCTAAGGCCTTAAAAGGATACAACTAAGTCTGTTCAATCCTTCCTTTCAAACTAATACTTCATCAATAACCATAATACTTCACTTGGTCTCAAACAAAACTCTCCTTCTATTAGTGTGTGATTGTACAACAAAGTAATGATTGTGTATGTCAGCAGATGATCTCTCATGACTGTAGGTTATCCTCTCACCATATATACTAGTATTCCAAACAACATATAAATATTCGCATAAAAAACTCACTATCTACAATTCATTATTTCAACCAAGAGCATGACTTAAACTTAAGAAGCATCAATTTACCTTTACCTTTCTGATTGTCAAACCATATGCATGGGTGGAAGGCAAGGAATAATCCTTCTTGAGTTATACTCACTACAAACATCCACAAGGTTTAAATGATTCCAAATTCTCAAGGTTGAACATCTGTAGAGTCCTTCCTTGATAACCCTTTCACCAGCTCTGTTATAACCATTTCTTATTTGAGTTTTAACCAATGTTTTGCATTCAAGGCTGTAACCAAACAAACAATAACATATTTATGGCCTCAAAGGCATTTAAAATAAAAAGTGTGACACATAAAAAACCAATATTATTTATATAACATGAACATACAGAACCATTCCTACATTTTATTCATTTGTATCTTTCTTGATTACAAAATATAGTCCATGAAAGGACTTGACCTTCTTCTTTTGAGAGGTGTATCATCTTTTCCTCTTGCTCATTGTTTCTCCTTATTAGAGATATCTCAACTCATATACACCATAAAACCACTTACAACTTTATTTAATCCAAATTTAACATTGGTTCTTTGTTGGTTACATCAAAAACTTCCTTACAATAATTAACTCAATGCATAAAGGTGATTACATGACCAATCTTGAATTTTTGATTGCTAACACCTTAATGAATTAACATGAAACATGTTAAAACCTTCCTTAAATGACTTTATTGGACCCCTTAAACCAAATTTACTCTCCTAACCACTAAAAACCTTTTTCATACTCTTCTACGCTCTTTTCAAATATTTGAATTTTCAAATTCCTAGTTTTAGAAGGAAAACTCCTAGAGCCTATATAACACACCCCTATGACTCAAAAGGACTCCAAAGACAAAAATTGACCTTATAAGTTCCATTAATCACATTTAAATACAAAATTTGACCAACTTTGGCCTCTACCAATAATAACTCAAAAATGATGTCTTCATGCTTGATGCTCCTACATCATACTCCCTAAGAAGGAGAAAACAAGTACCACAAGCTTTCTTTCTTTCCTTTAAGTTTATCCTGTGAGGGCATTTCATACTAAACATATTGCTACTCCTCCTTTCTTGTTCCTTTTTCTTCACTAGATTCTTGTACTTCTTCATTTTGGTCCTGCTAGTTTTTGTATGAATGCGTCATCTACCTCTATGAGGTGTAGTAGTTATTGTACCTCTATGTTTGTTATATATTCCACCTATTATAAGTCACTTTAAACTTCATCATACTCATATGCAAATTAATGATTATTTCTCTTCTTACTTATGCTTGTTTTATGGCTTGATTCTTCATTGATTTCTCTTGATGCATGTTTGCTTAGGTGTCCTTGTTTCTTTGAAATGTTGATCCCTTCTTATAATGACCTCAAGGTCATCTATATATGTGTTTTTTTCTCTATTATAATTATTTTTATTCCTCTTACTCACATTTATTCATGTTTTGATGCCTCTTCCAATGATCTTGCTTATCTTGTAAGAACTTTCTCTCATCTAGGTTATCTTCAACATAGTGCAAGGTTATTTTAAACCTTCTATTCTTTCCATAATCATGATATTAAAATCCTAAATATACTAAAAATTCACCCATGAAATATATTATCTTATAAACTTGCTTATGCTCTCATTATTTGATAACTATCTTTCTTGCTTGTGGCTTTATTTGCACAACTCCTTGTGCTTCCTTATGTTGCTTCACTCTTGATGCTTATTTGAGTTTATCCTTGATATTTTACTGATGTATATCACCTACTTCATTCCCCTTCGATGGAATGTATATTTCTTCTAACATCTCTATTTCTTATTACAACTTGAGAGCATCCACCTTTTCAAAATCTTCATCAAATCTTGGAGTATATTATTATTCATCTTCTTTGGCACTTTTTTTGACCACTTGTCTTTGGAATCCATCATTTATGAGATTAAAATAATTCTCATTCTATTTCATACCAAGTTTATCAAGTAATCTTTGAGGTGTTTCATCCTCACCTTATCTTTCCATCAAGTCATTCATTAATACTATTGTGTCTATGTACAAAATGTCTTCATTACTTGAATCAACTTCATACACATCATTATAAATAACATTTGAAGGAAAATATTGAAAACACTTATCTTATTTTTAATCTTCTTCTTTCTTACACATTTTTACCTTCATCTCTTTGTCTTGGTTTTCTTGCACCATCTCTCTTATTTGATTTGTAGGCATGTACTCTTCCTCAATCTTCATGCTTGCTTGGGACATACCTACAATTCTATCCTCTTGTGCTCTTTTCATAATATTTAAAACCCATTTTATGACTTGTATTCTCTTAGATTTCCATTTGATTCTCATTTTTCCTCCTTCGTGATTCATGCCTTGGTAGCCTATCTTGCCAACTTGGTATTCTTTGCCCTTTGTGCTTTGCTTCCACATTTGTTTGTATTTTCCACCTATGTTCTTTCTTTGATTGACTTATTGCTTGAGGTTCACCTCTTATTTCTCACTCCCTATTTTCTTGAGCCATTTAGGCCAAACATATCCATGCCCTTTTTCTCTCCTTAAGGGTTGTACCTTTATCCTTCTTTCTCCCAATATGCATATTAGCCTTTTCTTCTTCATATATACAATAATTTTCAATACTCAAACACTCATTTACCTCCAAAGATGAATTCTTCAAGCTTATTTATTCATTCATGTATGCATGGGTGACCTTCATGTTTTCTTGGTGAACTATCTCTTTTATTTTAGATGCTATACTTGGAAAGGCATCATAGTATTCCTCTTCAACTTCATCTTTATCATGTTGATTGCTTTCAATCTTCATCACTTTGTACTCTACAAGTTCTCTTTCCTTCTCATCCTTTTTATACTTGATCAGTGATGATCTTGGCCCAACCTTTACCAACTTTAAGGTGTTATGTTTGGCCTTCACCAAAAATTAATTCATACCTACATACACAAGATTAAAAATAATCTTATCATATAAAACAAGAGACCATATAGTCTCCTTGAATGTCTTTTTTATAGACACTCTCCACCTTTTCTTATTGTCTTCACTCTCAAGTTATCCTCTTAGAAATTTTATCTCCTTCATGTCGTCCTCAATAAGAATCCTCTTCTACATCTTTTTGTCATGTTGTTCACTTAGAAACACCTCATTTCTCATGCCTCTTTGGGTTATCCTCTATTTATTTTTTTTCATTCTTCAAGACACTCATCTTGTGCCTTCTCTCTTTCACAAGTGACTATAGTGGCCACTTCACCCTTCTTATCACATTAAAACTAATCCATTGGCTTCCTTATCCTTTCAAGAGATTTACCATGAGCTCCACCCTCTAAATACTTTTCCCCAACTCTCTTCTCATGTCTTCCACTTCTCTCTCTACATCCATATTCTCTCACTTTCTTTTCATTCTAATCCTATCCATAACTTCCTTTTAATAAGATTATCAATCTTGATTCTTAGATCCCTCTATTAGATATTTCCTATTATTTTAGTCCTTTACCTAATACCTCTCCTTATCCTTCTTAACCCTCTATTGGAGGCTTCCTCTCTTCCTCTCTTGAGCTCCAACACTCTCTTTAACATATCTTCTCTAGTATTTTCTTGACTAGATTCTAGTCATTCTCATTAGACTTTGGGGATATTGTTCCTCTCTTCTTAATTCTACAATTCACCTATAATTATATTAATATATTAGACCTGTAACATTATCTTCTTCCATAATATCTTTCAAGTGTCATCTCTTACAAACCTCATAACATTATATATTCATCTCAAATTAACAAGCTTGAATAACTCAAAATAAATGCAACCAAGAGCTTACCTTTCTCTGATACAAAATGATGCATAGGTATATGGAATAAATCTCAAAATAAACAAGTTTTGGCTCTTTTATTGATAATTATCTCAAGAATTACTTCACCTTATTCATAAATCTCTTAAGGTACCAGTATTTTTTTGATCTTCCTTAGGCTTGGTAACTTTATCTTAGTGTCCCTATTCAAAAATAATCTTTGAATTCACTATATGTTATCATTATACTAGGAACTCACTTCACTTGTCATTTTATAACCCCATCTTACTCATTTATGTTCACTACCTTCCTTTATCTCATCCACTATCTTTCACTAGATAACATTCTTAGGTTTCAAGTGCCAAATATTGATATAGGTATTAAGGACTCAATATTTTCTCATAAATGGTCTTAGATGATCTTTTCACACCAGGTCTAAACTCTTTCAAGTGTTTAATCACCCATCAACTCTCATTTCCACATAATAAGCTCACAATGACCTTACTAGGCTTGTAGCTTTATTTTTCCATAATTCTACCTTGTTTGATCAAATTATGACCTCTCCTAAAGATATAAAATCACATTAGAACACATTTTATATTTAAAAAACTACTCATGAAGTTTCAAGACCTATCTCCTTTGCTAGATACCTTTTATCTCACTAGGACAAACCTAATTAGGTCTTTAGGCTTCCTTGTTAGACACAATCACTTATACATTTATAAACAGAGGTTGTACCATCCCAAAACCTAAAAAATATCTCTTTCCATGTAAATAAATATCAAACTAACAAATTTCATCTTTTTTTGCCAATGGAAACACTAGTTATTCAACTTTTAGTGTTTGAACCTAAATTAGGGTTTTTAGGCTCTATGTAGGCCCAAGAAAGGGAAATTTTACATATATTTAAATGTAATTATTTTATAATAATTAGGAGACATATTATATGTATGTATAAATATTATTAACCTTTATATATGCTTTAAATACCCTTTAAAATATCTCTATCCTCTTAACCATGCAATTTACAAGAAATTAGGTTCTTGGTAAGATTATGTAATGTTTCCTCAAGACTATGTTCATTATAAGGTTACAAAAACCTAATAATGGTATTTTAAAAGATTAATATCCTCCTAATTATATCTAGGATCCATAAAAATAACATCCCACATGTTATTAGGCACACACACTTCTTCTTTACACACTCATTAGGTAAAAACTGAGGGTTTTTTGTGAAAATAGGGTTTATAATAGTTTTGTGTACTTGTAAACCAATCTAAGGCCTCAAAAGGCTCCTCTTAAGTATTGTAAATACTTAATTTAAAAATAATACTCCATAAATCCCCATAATCCTTCACATGTTCTCAAACAAAAATCTCCTTCTCTTAATGTATGACTATGCAACAAAGTAATGACTATGTATATAGGGAGATTATCTCTCATTGACTATAGGTTATCCTCTCACCACCTAGACTATTCTTCCAAAAAATATATATATTTTCCCATCAAACATTCACTATATATAATTCATTATTTAAACCAAGATCATAACTTAAACTTAAGAAGCATCAATTTACCTTTACCTTTCTGACTGTTAAACTATATGCAGGGGTGGAATGCAGAGAACAATCCTTCTTGAGTTACCACTCACTACAAACATCCACTCAATAAAACCTCAAAATTGTCTTTATATATATTAATACCCTCCTACTTGTATCCAATATCCATCAACATAATGTCACACATGGTCTTAGTCACACACACTTCTTCCTTACACACACATTAAGTGAAAATAGGGGTTTTTATGTGGTGACAGGGTTTATAACAATTATGTGTACCTTTAAACCACTCTAAGGCTTTAAAATTATCCTCTTAAGTCTTTTCAATCCTTCCTTTGAAAATAATACTCCATCAATCCCCATAACCCTTCACATGGTCTAAAACAAAACTCTCCTTCTCTTAATATGTGACTGTGCAACAAAGTAATGACTATCTATGTAAGGAGATTATCTCTCATTGACTATAGGTTATCCTCTCACCACCTATAATAGTCTTCCAATAAACATATATATTTTCCCATCAAACACTCACTATCTATAATTCATTATTTCAACCAAGATCATAACTTAAACTTAATAAGCATCAATTTACCTTTACCTTTCTGACTGTCAAACTATATGCAGGGGTGGAAGGCAGAGAACAATCATTCTTGAGTTATCACTCAATAAAAAAATAAATAGAGGTCTTCCAAAGGGTTTTAATGATGCCAAAGTCTCAAGGTTATGTATCTATAGAGTCCTTCCTTGACAACCTTTTCAGCAACTCTATTATAACCATTTCTTATCTGAGTTATAACTCATGTCTTGCATTTAGGGTTGTAACCATATAAACAATAAAATATTTATGGCCTCAAAGGCCTTTCAACTAAAAATTTTGCTGCATAAAAACCCAATATTATTTATAGAACATGAACATATATAACCGTTCCTACATTTTATTCATTTTTATCTTTCTTGATTATAAACTATAATCCATGAAAGGACTTGACCTTCTTTTGAGAGGTGTATCATATTCTACTTTTGATCCTTGTTTCTCTTTCTTAGAGATCTCTCACACCTCCTATATTCCACAAAACCACTTACAAATTGATTTCATCCAACTTCAATGTTGGTTCTTTGGTGGTTACATCAAAAACTTCTGTACAATAACTAACTCAATGCATAAATGTGATTACATGACTGATCTTGACTTTTTTATTGTTAATAAATTAATGAATTAACATGAAATATGTTTAAAACTTCCTTAAATGAATTTATTTGACCCATTAAACCAAATTTACTCTTCTAATCACTACAAACCTTGTTCAAGCTCTTCTAGGCTCTTTTCAAACATTGGAATTTTTCAAATTCCCAATTTTGGAGGGAAAACTCCTAGAGCCTATATAACATTCCCCTATGCTCAAAAGGACTCCAAAGACAAAAATGAAACTTAGAAGGTACCTTACTCACATTGACATCAAAAATTTGAAAAATGTTTACCTCTACCAATAATGACTCAAAAATGATGTCTTCATGTTTGATGCTCTTGCATTAGTCACCCTGTCACCAAGAGTAACACTTATATTACACATGCACAAATAGTTTGTATTTTGTTTATACTAACATTATGATTAAATAATATTTGTATATCTTTGTTGTTTATCTTAATTAATTTTTATATTGCCTTTGTGGGTTTAGAATAGTCTACTTATTGCACTTTTCTTTTCTTTGGATCATTTTTTGTTTTGTTTATTTTTTGTAGCCATGCTCATATATTTTTGTTTGTTGTTTATTTATTTTTGTTTATTAATGTTTTGTTATTTGTTTATTTCTGTCTTATTTTTTTTATTTTTTTCTACCTTATTTCATTTTTATTTCTTGGTTACTTTAAGATTTTTACACTTTATTTACACTTGAGTGTGGATTACCTATATCTTGTATTTAAGTTATGAATTAGTGTACATTCCTACACTTAGTTTATTACATTTTATTCAATTGGGATTTGATTTTTTATATATTACACCTAAGTAATTTTTACTTTCATTGCAACTAAATATTTCCATGCTTTATATACACATTATTATTATAGTTGTCTATAATTATGGTACATAATATCATAAGCTAGAGAAAAATCAGACAAAGAATCTATCAGAAAATGTAGTGAGAAATACTTCTCCTTGTTCACACTTGGAAAAATCCTTGACCTGACCAAATACTAACAAAATTTAGAGTAATTACATCATAAATGTATTGTAATCCATACTAGTTTGGACATGCATCTCCATACTATCATGTAGCCCAAATTCAAGCTTATCCTTTATGTCAGCTTACTGTTAATCTGTGAGTATGAATTTCATACGTAATCCCCCTTTCAAAATTTTCCATACTAGGGAAAATAATGTAGACCTTTCCTGACCATTTACACCCTACTTGGGTGAAGATGAATTATATCACGTTCCTATATGCCCTGTTGGGGCATACCACTATACCAATGATTATAATCACGTCAAGGCAAAGCACTATTTTTTGACCTATCAACCCTACTAGGGAATTTTATTATGATAATTATTATAACCTCATTTTATAGAGTCATTATCATTCATCATCTCTACTAGGGTTTTTTCACTATGTTAATGATTATAACCACCTTTGGGAAAATCATTATCAATCATTTGCCCTACTGGGACACCTCATTATGACACTGATTATAACCAACTTTAATAAAATTAGTATTTACACCCCCATTTATGATAGGTCACATCATTTATTTCTTTTTGAGAGAACATTCATTGTCTTTTTTGCCACCTAGTCCTTTGAGTGGGAATCCAAGGCTCATCCATCACCTTGTGGGGAATGAGCCAAGGCATTAACAATTATTTTATTATTTGAGAAGATGTTATTGTGATTGTATCTTGAAACACTTTCAAAAATAGGGGAAAATTATAGACACCCCATTTGGACACAAATATGTTCCAACCATAATTCAGATTGATTTCCAACAAATAATGCAAATTAATCCTACGAATAATTGAATGTCCCAGTTTCATCCAAACATCAGGCATTAGTGATTAGAATCATGTTGAGGCATCTCTATTTTGGGTATTATCCTACATTCAACATTAGCCTCTCATGGATTCATCTCTAGTCAACTTATAACCTAGTAAATTGATAGTTTGGCTTTTGGACCCATTAAGCAAGGCACCGAAACAATTCCTAAAGTGCAAAAATGCTAAGCAAAATGAATTAACTAAGAAAATAAAATTAAATTTTTAAATGAAATTTTAATGTGAAATTAGTGAAAATGAATTTTGTAAAAAAAAATACAATAAAATTGAGGTCATGATGATGTCATCATCCTCAAAGTCAAGGAATTGAAAATATCTCCTTTAAAGCCTTAATTTCAAAAATAGAGAGCCATGCTTAACAAATGGGATTTGTATCCTAAATATTAATTACTTGTCCCATACTTAACTAAAATAGGGTTAAAATAAACCTAATTGTACTTGGTTTAGAGTTAGTTTGAAAGGATATAAATATAAGTGCCAATACCATTGTAAAACAACCTCTCAAGCCAAAGTTATAATGTTCACTTGTTGTGAGACAAAGCATTCTTGTAGTATTATAATGTAAAGACATTGCCAAGGTGACAAGAAGAAATGATGAAAGGAGAAACATTGTCAAATAATATTTTAACACATTACTGATCACATTCCTTTGTAGGAAACATGCAATTATTTCTCACAAGGAAGGTAAAGAATACTTGTTTTGTCTTCCATTGTTACTTACTTGCATTGTTCTCTTACTCCTTGAGTGTCTAGGCTTGAGGTGTTAGATTTATTAGGGTATTTTTATTATTTTTTATAATAATAATAATTTAATAACTCACATATTTAAATTTTTATCTCAAATAATTACACGACTAGTGGGAGAAATCTTTATGAGCTTACACCCCACAAATTCTTATTATTGTCTCTTATTTTGATTTTTGCTAAAAATGGCCCATAAAATCATCATAACTTTTGATGTATTAGCTGTTTTTTATAAATTTTTTGAAGGATATTTTTATGTTTCTTATTAAAATAATATATAAATTTCATGAAAAAACTATCTATATTTTAGTATTTATCATCAAATTAGTGACTATTATTTTTATTATCTAGTTTTCTGCTAAAAAAAGGTTGATATAGAGCTCAAATTTTTTATATACTTTTTTAATCTGAATTTTTTTAAATATGTGAGGATATCACCTATGAACAACCCACCAAAATTTAATGAATAATTTATGGATATTATATAAATTATGGTTAAAACACTGACTATTACGTTTTATGTTTATTTGTGTTTGGTTTTGTTTTTAACATTGATTTTGCAAGTTACCTTTTCTCTTTTGGTCCAATAAAAAATCTTTTTTTTTTTTTTTAGGTTTTATAAATAAAATAAAAATAATATTACATACAAGCACTCATTCACACCCATTTCACATTTAATTTTGTGCTTTTAAAAAACTGAACAAAACAAATTTTATTTTCTTATTTCAAGTTTTCACAGAGACCAAACTTCAAACACATTTAAAGTTGGTGTTATTGAAAAGAACATCCATTTTAGTTAGAGATATTAAGATATTTTTCAATTCTTATTTTTTATTTAGATAGTTTCAATTATTTGGATTAAATTCTTTGATTTTGGTATACAAAAATTATAACATGTATGCTCTCCCCCTATTTGATTTAGGGAACTTGATTGATCAAAAGTGCTTGGTTTATTTCCATTATTTAAGTCTTGTAAAAAAGAATGTTGTGCATGTTCTCCCCAACATCTAGGTGACTTTGGTGATTAAAAATTAACCTCTAAAGTCTTTCTATTTTCATTTTTTTAAGCATTTGGATTGTGGGCAAGAGTTCATTGCCTCCTCACAAGTTTTTTAGGGGTACATTGTCCTGGGGCTTCATCTCCCAACATCATACCAACCCCACTCTATGACTAGGTACATAAATCAGGGCACATGATACTAGGATTACTAGGGGTCTGAGTAGATAGCCTCTCTGATTTTAATGAAAACTTAGGTCAAGTATTGCTAAATATTGGACTCTACTACATAGTACATCACTAGAGTTGTTATGCAAAGGAATAGACCATTGCATAGTAAGTTATTAGGTATGAACCTAATTTATGTGATTTTACCCTTGTATTTTCCACACTTGGGATGATCTAGTATGTTTTAAACTTATATATTTTTAGTCAACTCTACTTACAATGAATTTTCTTGTCAAATGTCTAGTGTTCCTTACTCTAAAATTGTACCACATACTAATGATTGAGAGATAGATAGGGACGTAAAATCTCTACCTACACTTGTTCTTTAATTTTTGGATTGAAACTTAAATCCTCACAAGTATTAGTATATCAATTGAAACTTTGGCAAATTATATGTGCACTTGTCTTAGTTATAGGGATAGGATAAGCCATTTGTGTTATTTCTATTCTTTTTAAATTACATGTGTTTTGAGACTAGAAATTGTTTTTTTGTTCAATATGAGTCATAACCATCACATGTTTTTATCCAAATTTCATCCAAGAGGTGTTATTCTACCCATTTAGTGTCACAATTTTACCTTAGACCTTTTTATCCCAAAACATTTATGTGTGTCACTTGTTTAAAAGGGGCATCGATACACTAACCATTTCATCCCAAACATTTACCTTGGATTTTTGAATCCAAAACCATTGTTAAACCATTTTATTAATGAGGCATCATTATGCTTCTCATGTTATTCTAAAAAACATTTCCTTATTTCAAATAAAGTTCCAAACCATGTGTATCTTTGGTCTAAATTGGTGTCATTATGCTATCCATTTGGGTCTAGGATATTCTCCATTTGAAAAATATAAATATTTTGAATGAAGTTTGGAATTAATCTTGTGAAGTACATATTTAAAACTAATTAGACTACACCTCAATATTACTTAATTTTGGCTTGGGTGCTTACCTCTTACCTTTGAATCATGTAACTTGGGTTAATTCCTTGCTTGATTTAAAGATCCTTTTTCCTAGATCTAGAAAGTGGTTTAGTTTCTGTGTGCCTTAAGTCAATTTGTTTCCTTGAAATAATATTGAAACTCTATTTTTAATTATAAATTTAAGAATGATTAGTTTACATTTAATCCTTGCTTATCACCTAATATTGAATGCTTTACTCATTGTTCTTATCTTGCTTACTTGAGATTGACTTTTACAATTAGCTTTAGGTGTGTGCCTAGAGTGAATGCTTTTATACCAAGAACAAGTTTGTTTTAAAATCCATGTGCCAAGATTGAGTCAAAGTGTTTCAAATTATTTTCCTTAGATTTAGATTAATTAAAAGGTTTTGCCTTGATCTAATTTGTTTCAAAGTCTAACTTTATGCCTTTTACCAACGACCTAGCATTACCTAAGAGTTTTCCAACCTAGTTTGTTTAAAAGTCTAACTTTGTGCCTTCTTACCAAAGACCTAGCACCATGAGTTGGCATAGAATATAGGTATGAATTCGGGCTACTTGCAAGTATGGATATTCATGTCCTATCTAGCAATGATTAACATTCATTTATGGTTTACTTACTATGTGTTTAGGTGGTGTTTGGGCAAGTCTATTGCAAATAATGGGAAATATTGCTAAAAATATTGTTTGATAGCTCCTTTGGATTGGTTTTTGTTGTAGATTATGATATTATGCATCATAATTATAGATAATTATAATAACAATATGAAAAATAAACATGGAAACATTATTTTAAATACAAATATAAAACACTTAGCAATAATATATGAATAATTAAATTCCAAGTGTGAATATATTGCAATTTACTAAGTACAATAATGAATACAAATATTCACAAATAAAGTAAAATATATGCTTAATAAATACTCAATTTCAAATAAAGTGTAATAATCCTATGACAACTAAGGGGAAGAGAGGCACAAAAAAAATCTAAATTCAAAAAATAAACAACTCAAGCCCAAGTTGTAAGCAACACTTAAGTGTAAACTAATTGTTATTAAACACATAATAGTTAAAATGAACAACCATAAAACCAATAGAAAATTTAATATAAGGTGCATGAAAAAATAATTACTCTAAGGTGTATAAAATAAACAACTAATCTAATACAAATACAAGAAATAAATAAAATACATAAAAATAATGAACTAAGTACATATTGACACCATTTGTGTATGTGTAATATAAGTGTTATGATTGGAAAATGGTTGTTCCTAGGTTATAAATAAAAATGATAGGTATAATGGAACATGAAGGGGGAATAGAATAATAAGGAAGGGGTGATTGAGTTGACTCTAAATACACTAAGTAGGTGGAAACTACCTACATAGTCCCATGAACATGAGTTTCAACATGGAATTTAGGATAAATTTATTTCTCCAATGATTTAGGAAGAGAATAAAATTTATGATAAGTAAAAATGATTGATCATAGAGGAAAATAAGAATGGGTTCATAAAATGGTGAGATCATGAAATAAAGGGGTAGGAACTTACGATTGTGAGAACTGTAGACATCTAAAATAGGCCACCAATGGTTTCATACCTAAATTTAGACCAATTCTTAATAACCTCTAAAAATATAGCCTAAAAATCTCTAAGAGTCTCAAATTTGGCTTCATAACCATGCAAATAAATCAAGCTGGCCCATAAATTAATTAAATTGAACAAATGCACATTGAATAAAATCAAAATATTGCACAAATGTTCAAATGCCTAAAAAATATTAATTAAATTTCAAATCTTAATCCTAAATCTAATTGAATTCATCCATGAGCAAATAAAATAATTATCAAAAAGGAAAATTCAATAAATATCCTACAAAGCATCTTAGAAGCTAATCATTGCCTTTTGTGATTTATCCAAATGTAAAATATCTCAAGGCACACCTACTCATGATAATAATGAGATTTTGGACACATTTTAACCCTATTGGGGTTATCTAAACCAAAAAAGGTTAAGATTTAACCCATTCCAAGTCATTTCAAAGCCTATAAAAGCAAGCATAGAGCTCTTCATTTAGAGAGCTTGGAACATAGTAGAGTTATAATGTAGGATTTGATTTATGAAGAAAATGCATAGTGTTATAATACCAAAATCAATCCAAGCCATCAATCAAACCAAGCCAACCATGGTGCTAAAAAGAGATGGAGATTTCCAAACCCCATTAATGAATACCTTTGGAGCACAATCCAAGCAAGCCAACAAATAAATATCTTGAAGCAATCAAGGAAGGTAAGGAAACTTGTCATTTTTTTGTATTTTAGTTGTGTTTTCAATTGGTTTGTTCACCAAGCTCCCCACCATGATCTAGGCCTAGAGATGTTAGCTTGTTTAGATTGTTTATGACATTATTTATGGAACTAACACCATAATAAACTCCTCTCTTGAGTCAAACTATGAGATCACAAATGGCATGCCCAGTGGGACCCAACATATACCCAATAACAAGGATATCATTATGAAACTTTTAAATATTCATTTAGATGCTTGAAGCTCTCTGAAATTGATTTTTTAACCTTATTTTAGCCTAATTTATTTTTTGTTAAATTATTGGGTTTACACAGGGACCATCCACGATCAGGTGAAACCACTGATAGTTAGACCCTAAACACCTAAAAATTTTCCTAACTACCATCAACTCTATGTAACCACCAATAGTCAGGTTACAAGAGAGAAACATAGCTAAAGATTTCATTTTGATTCTTTGTGTCATTTCATTTCTTGATTTATGAGTTTCAAGATAATTTAAATTCATCAAATAGGTTTTACCTTACATTTTTTATCAAATTTTGTTTAGCCAAGCCTAACATAACATTTTTTTATCATGTGTGGTTTTGCCTTCAGGTCCATAGGTCTTCATCGATGGTCTTTATCAACTAATTGTAACTATGTTTGGCCACTGACAGTTATTTTTTAACTGATCGGTGATGGTTTCTTGAAACTGTCGATGATCACCTCTGACCACCGATGATCAATGTATGTAATTAAATCCAAATTTGAGAGCTAAATTTCAAACCTCATTTGCCCAATCAATAAAGTGCTTATAAGTAGGGAGTTATAATATAACATTTGTAGTTTGAAGGATTGGTTTGAAGATAAGATTGCTTGTTTGTTTACTAATCAAACACTTTGTTTTGGGATTTTAAAATAACTTAGTCAAAATCATGCACATTTTAATTTGGTTTTAAAATGAACATTTCAAATCTTGTACATTTGGATATTAGTACTTCAAAATTATAGAGGATTGTATAAGTCTTAGAAACATTTTGTTTTTAGTGCTTAAAATGAATCCTAAGTCTTGAATATTTCTAATTGGTGCTTTAAAACAAACTTAAGAAAAATCTTGAACATTTGGACTTTGGGTTTAAAATGAACTAGATGGTCTTTCTTGATCTGGTCTTTTATGCAAAATATTCTTTTATTTTTTCACACTTAAGCCAAGGGGCTAGTAACGAATAACAATCACATTTAAATCTGGTGATTAAAATCAAAGATCACTTGTAAATTATTTTCAAATTATTTATTATTTGTTATTTTTGTAAAAATGATAGCATGTGTATGCTCTCCCCCCATCCTCTATAGGGAACTCATGGGATCAAAAGTGCCTTTCCATTACGTTTAATTTCCTAGTCTAATGCATAGAAAGAAAGTTAGATAAGCTCTTTCCAAACTCACATAGTATTGGGTAATCTAAAAGTAATCTCAAAGTCTTTCTACTTGTCTTTTATTTTCATGCATTTTGTATTGTGAAGGGGTGTCATTGCCTCTCACAAGTTCTTCAAGGAAGTATTGACCTTGGGATTCATCTCCTAGTAGTGTTTCAACCCCTCTCTATATGGGGTATATAAATTGGGATTGCCATACTAAGATGGTGGTTTAAGCAGTTAAACCATATCTGTTATTGTTAGGTTAAGCCTAGGATGTATGATCGATATGGACATTACACTACACTTAGCAAGTGATGGATGTAATGGTTTTGAAAAGGACAAGACATTTTCACAATAAGTTAATTGATGTGGACTCAATTGATGTGATACTTATCTTGTGTGTATACATGAAAGTGTGTACACATGGGATCAATCTAGACAGTCAAAAACATGTAGATTTTAGTCATCCCCACTTTTCGACACTTTGATAAGATTTAGGATGATATAATTATTTATATTTTATCATTTTGTTGATTGGTGTGTTATAACTAAAAATTATTATTTAAACCATGTCATGAATGAGTCTTTTATCCAACATCATCCATTTTTTGAGGAGGCAATATGCCATCCATTTGACACCTTGATTTAAACTTAGAAAACTTTTGTGTCAAAATATTATGAGTAACACTTGATCAAAATGGGTAATGCTATGTTACCCAAATCATTTATAATATTTTGTTTTGAAGTATTTGAAATATTAACCATTGTCACATATTTTTGGAAGCAATAATTTTGTTATGCTACCCAAATTGTTTTAAATGACTTGTCTTATCTTGTATCTGAATTATCATTAATTTAAATCAATCATTTGAGCTTTGTTAAATATTTATTTAGCATAGTCACGTTGTTTAAATTCACCTATCTTGTTGGTCATAAAAACCCTACTTTACCTTAGTTGAGTCTTTGATTAAATTTTACATGTTTAGATTCAAAAATTGATTGATTTCTATTTAGTCCTTGACATGCAAGGGCTGATACACAAATCTTTCTCTTTTGGGTTGTGTAACTTAGGTTAATCCATTACTCAATTTTGGAATTTATTGTTTGTGCCTTTATTTGATATAATATGTCACTGTTAAAAGTGCCTTTTATTTAGTGTTTTTCACCAATCATATCATGTTTAAGTCTAGAATCAAGTGCCTAGTCTTTACCAAACTATTCCAAGTTTGTTAGATTAATCATCATTATCCTTTGTTTTAAGCCTAGATTTTGATGTTGTTTGGTCAAAAGTCCTAGCACATACTATTTGAGCCTATATTTTGACTCCATGATTGTACAAAAGACCTAAATACATTTACATTTCCTAGTTTAGACCTATTTGGAACACAATTGTACATTAGAGTTAGCATCTTTTTTTTTAGGTCATTTTGCTTGACCATGTTTATGTAAAACATTTAACATTAGACATTTGATGTTATACTATTTTACCAAATATTTACATCAATTTTTTTGGATATATAGCTCCATCCTCAACCAAGATAGATCACATTCGAACCCTTTATCTTTATAGACATAGCTTTTTAGAGTTTATAGAACTCTAGTCCATCTTGTTGTGAAACATTTGTCGTTTGATTTGGTCATAGATCACTATACACATAGTGGAACTATGAAAAATCCAAGATATGGAACTGTTATCACATAAAAGGACTTTGTTAAAGAACCTTACATAAATGAGGTTGTTTGGGAGAAGGATTCCTATCCACCATATAACACTCAAACAAGGGAACATAGTCAATATCCTTTGGCTAATTATTTGGTTAGCACACCTCCTTACACATAGTAAGATTAAAAACATACGAGTCAATACTTGGCTAGTATACTTATGATTATATAAAATGTACAACAACAATATTATTATGATACAATATCATTGAACTATGAGCTAGGGCATGAAAATTTACAAAATCTATCAAGAGGGCCTTATAACATGTCTTATCAAAACAATGATTAGGCATCTTCTAGAAACCCTAATGCCATAGTACCAATCCATATCAATATTTGTGTATGTCTATCATGTAAATATGCCTTATAGAGGATAATTTCATTTAAATGTAGAAAGCATACCAGACATATTGAGACCTAACACACAGATTTAATTAGATGACCATGTCAAATAATCCTCTCATTGATTTAGCTCCTCCAACAGGAGTTTTAATGGAATTAAATAGTCAATAAAATGAGGGTTTAGACCCATTCATGTAAATAACTTTAGTCAAAAACATATTCAATACCCCAACTATCAAGGAAGTGTCTTCTACTTCTGCACAAAATAATGAACAAAACATAATGGATAATGTGCAAGTAATGTCTAATTTAGACCAAAGTGGTATTAACACACAAACACATAATCAACACCAAAATGTGCCTTTAACTAACACCATTATTGGCTCACAAACCCAAGGAGTAGGATTTTATACCTCCAAACCTCAACTAATTACCTCTAATCCTTAACTAACTACTTCTTCTAGCACACAACAAAAAGGATTAAATAGCCAACCAATGCCCAGTGTCATGCCACAACAAAATGTGATGAATATTAATCCTCCCCAATAGGTGATGAGTAATATTCCATAATAACAGGCACCATCCAATCAAACCATGTAATAGATGTAAAACATCTTGCCACCTCAATAGGGGGAAACTAATTTTCTACCTTACCAAGTAGCAACAAACATACCTCTTCAGTCATAGACTAACATGTCGATCTAAAGCCAAATGATGTCTAACCAACAACCTATAAATATTAGTTAGTGATAGATTCCAACTATCTAACATGCATCTACTTCCCAATCATTATTCATGCAATAAAGAGGTTCTAATGTTACTTAAGTACCTATTAAGCAATAGTTAACTTTTATGTAGAATTTGCCACAAGTTTAGATACAACGTCTTAGTTCACAAGTCCCTCCCAATCAGTAAGGTATGACTAGTCAGTAGCATATCCCTATTCAACCTCAGTAGACATAGTATGGTCATATACCATCATCCCAACCTAAATATTCCCAACATTAGGCCTACATACCTAATCCTAATCAGAATATTACACAACCACAATTGCAATTTCAATAATTATACCCTAACCCACGCATGCATATTCTTAGTACATTTCCTAGCCAATCCAACATACCTCAGCAAATACTTCTATTATATATGATCAAATTAATCCACTTGTGACCATTTAACCATCACTTCATGCCAATGTTCCCATAAGTTTCCTCAAACAAGAGATACAAAAAATGAAGGATGCAACTGCCACCATCCAATTTGGGAAATGAGTCAAAAAGTTCAAGTTAGATGATGTGTGTTCTTACCCTTTCAACATGGAGTAATTGATTTCCTAAAGGGTATGAGCCACCAAATTTTGATAAATACAAAGGGAAAGGTGACCCCAAAGCACATATGACAATTGTTTATTGCATGCCAACTAGTGACATATATTTGTTATTGTTGTTTCCAAGAATTCTAGTTGGATAAACCTTGGAATGGTTTCTAAAGTTACCAAAGAATTTAGTTTCTGATTTTGATGATCTTTCAAACAAGTTCATGCAACATTTCTCTTTTAATCTCAAGTAATAAATTTCATTAGTAGAATTGACACAAACAAAATAAAAACTAGTTGAAAGCTTCATAATATATCTACAATGGTGAAGAGGCCTTTTAAGCTATTTTACCCATAGTCTACCAAAAAATCAATTAGTCGAAGTAATTAGCCACTATGTTTACCAAAAATCTACATAGTGAGATATTTTACTATCTAGAGTTGTAGTGTTTACATACATTTAAATAAATCATTAACAAATGTTTAGTGATTTAAAGAGACCTTATTAATAAAGGGATCGTTAAACTAACCTTATCAAATCAGAATAATAGCTAGAAACAAAACTAGAATAGTGGCTAAAACCAACATCTAGTCCAAATACAAGCATCGTAATCAACATAGGCCAATAACAATGATAGACCCAATAAATTTAGTCACAATAAGAATGTTATAAGGAATAGAGTAATAGATTCATGACATGTACAAATGGTGCAATCACCATCTACTCAACCTATGTCACCTTTCCAACTTACTCGTAACTAACAACTTTTTCAATAGCCACAATATGCATAACAAGCACAATAACCTAGACCAGTACATCAAATGCAACAAACACGAGAAATGTATATGCCTTTAAAAAACCCTCCTCCTCCAAGAATAACCATGCCTACACATCATGATTTTATTGACCTTGGAGAACCCATTGAATTAGTTTTTCTCAAGATCGCATAAGCTAATTTGATTAGATGGCCTATTCTAAAATAAATTTTTTATGAGGGTGTTGACATCCTAGACTGGTACAGGCTAGAATAATTATGTGACTTTCATAAGTTCAATGACCATAATTTGTAATGTTATGTTCAAATTAGACATGTAATTTAGAATATGTTAGAAAATGGAGAGATTTCATTGGATCATGGAGCTTCCACCTCTAATTAGATCCTTGGAATTTATCATAAACCTTTTCCACAACATAAAAATTAATCAAAAAAATAATAAAAACAACCACAATAGTGGATAGTGCAACATCAACAATAGTATCAACATCTTAGACCAAACCAATAGACTCAAAAAATTCAACAATAGAACCAACAACATCAAAACAATGGACAAAACCAAGGCTAGAATGGTCCAAACAACCAATAGACCTACCATGTAGTTACACATGAATACAACATAGTTGTAGGCCATATTATAAGAGGTCATGTTAACACCATTTACATTAATCCTAGACCAAGTACCAATTAGACAAGATTGTTTCTAACCATACCAAATCAACCAAACCATTCTAGTAATCCTTTCTTGACTAGGGACCACACATAGGTGAACCAACAAGTAAGGATTCCCATATTAGGACCTTATACTGATAACTTGTCATTATCCCATGACCACACACAAGTGCATCAACAACTGAGACTTATCTTATATGGTCCCCCTCCACCATCATTTAATATCAATAATGGTCCTATATCTAATCTTGATTATGTAATCATAAATTGATGATCAGAGATTACCATACTAGGCCCACATCCATCTGTCACTTCACCCATCATCCAACCAACTGTTTTACCTTAGAACAAGCCATTTACCACTATTTAAGAAAATATGTTTTACATTATGGAATAATTACAAAAGACACCATCACAAATTTCCATCTTAGATTTATTGCATATGTCAACCATCCAAAAAAAATATTGATAGAGTTCTTTGGTCAATCCACAGTTCTAAATGGTATATCTCCTAAAAAAAAATCAAGCTTTGGTTGGATACCTAGATCCATCCCAACAAGTAACCTTCAACCAAAGTGATATGTCATCCCTTGGCCTAATACACAATAATCCATTATACATTAAAGTTTACATAAAGAGGCACAAAGTCAACCATGTTCTCATAGACAATGGATCAGGTCTAAATATTTATCTCTAAAGCTCATCAAGCTTTTAGGGTATACCTCAATAGATCTCTAAGAAAAAACAATCACCATCAAAGGCTATGATAGTGAAGAGAAAGAATCATAAGGTACCATTAACTTGCTAGTTATCATTGGGCCCTTGACCCATGATACACTTTTCTATGTGTTAGATCTTGATTTATCATACAATATGCTTTTAGGTAGACCTTGGTTACATGAGATTCATGTAGTCCCATCAACATTACACCAGTGTATCAAATTGTCTAATTTAGGGATGGAGGTTAGGATTATAATATATTTGCATCCATATGAGTATTACAAGCATTTAAGGCCAAGTTTAAGATCTATAATTATTGTTTTGCCAGGAATCTAGTCACCAAGTAGGACAAAGGGAAAGCCATAATTATTGATTTACCAAAGGCTAACTAAATTAAACATGATACCCTTAATTCATCCATTCCCATATACTACCTCCTAAAATGTCTAAACATTATACTATTTCAGATAATGTCCCAAGAGAGTATTTAATGCATGACACCTTTCATATTGTAAACCTCCCACAAAACCTAAATTCCTTTGGAAGACTAAAAACCAAACCACTCATGCAATGGTAAAGAAAGGGAAAAGGCCATCTACATATTCTAGCATCCATCACATTCATATTGACCTTTGGCCAAGGAAAGGACCCTCTTGAAGGTGATGAATCATGGTTATACAATGACAGGTTGGTCGATTGTTATAAGAAATCCAAGTGTCCCATTCCAAATTAGATCATGGAGAATCAAGACTATGAAGAGGAGACCTTATGCCAAATCAATGGGGAACACTCGAGCCAATTTTTATGACTAATTATAAAGGAACCTATGGACTTGGATATAAATCACCTGGGGATGACCCCATGTATATTATTTGAGTTCCATCACCAATGACTAGTGACAATGATGCCAGTAGTGAAGTAGAGTTTGATCATAGCCAATTTAATGACGTAACCCAGACCAATCTATTTTAAAATAATGACATTTTTACCCTTCAACTAGTCATTCATCATAATCCATTACCATTATATTATCCCTAACTGATATATTGGGGCCAATAAGAATCTAATGTGTCAGTTGATGAGTTTCAGAATGATGAAGCTTTCTATGATTTTCTAGGCCTTAGGGACAATGTTACATTGGGAGACCATAAATCAGGGTTCTCAATCAAACTAGATCCTAAAGCCTATTTTGGAGAGCAGGTGAACACCCTTATCTAAAAATAATTAAATAAAAAATTGAGGTCCCAAAGTGAAAACCTATTTGAGGTGATTTTTAGCCAAGGAAAAAGTAAAGATAAAGGCCATTCTAGTGGTGAAAACCTATTTTAGGCACCATTAGATGGGGGTGTTCAACCTTCCTCAAATTTATACCAGGATACCACAAATGATGAACTTGTCTATAGGTCTGAGTTTAGTCTTGAAGAATAATATCCTTTTTATCAAATCATTCAGGATACCAATGTCGATGAAATTATCTATGAATCTAACTTTAGTCTTGAAGAATAATAAGCATTTGATCACATCATTCAAGAATTTATAATAGCATTTATTACATATCCATCCCTCCCCTTGGGGCATTTTGATTCATAATGTCTAAGAGAACTTTAAGAACCAATCCTAACAGAGGACTTTGACATAACTAAATAATTTAAACAAATCTTTGCCCACTATTCTTGAATATAGTTCGACCATTCTAGTGGAAGACACATCAGAGGTTAACATCAGATCTCTAGATGACCCAATGTGGATTAAATTAGGTACATACCTCACTAAGGATGAGTGTGAAGTCATTACAACCCTATTGAGGGAATTTATGGATATATTTACTTGGTCCTATTCTGACATGCCTGGTTTGGACCCCACCTTGGTTATTCACCACCTTGTGGTACATCCTAATGCCAAACCAGTGAAATAAATGTTATAAAATATGCATCCTTTTATTTTTATATTAGTGAAGAAAGAGTTGTAAAATCCCTTGGAAGTGATATTTATTAAACTAATTGACTATTTTGATTGGATTTTCAATGTTGTACATGCCAGTAAAAAGCTAGAAAGAATAAAAATCTATACTAATTTTTGAGACATTAACAAAGCTTTCCCTAAGGATGACTTTCCATTACCCAATATTGACATGATTGTCGATTCCATAGTAGGTTATGATATTCTTTCACTGATGGGTAGATTCTCAGGCTACAATCAAATTAGAATCACACAAGAAGAACAACACAAAACAAAGTTTACCAATTCATGGGGAATATTCAGTTATTAGGTTATATCATTTAGTCTTAAGAACACAAGGGCCACTTTTCAAAGAGCCATGACACTCATATTTCATGATATGATGTATGACATTGTTGAAGACCATATCAATGACATATTAGGAAAATCAAAGACCCAATCTGATCATCTAATAATATTAAGGAGGTTATTTGAGTGACTACATGAATACAAAGTTAGAATCAACCCCAATAAATGTGTTTTTAGCATTATATCAGACAAATTACTTGGCTTCATTATGTCTTGTAGGGGCATAGAAGTTAATCCAACTAAAGTATGAGCCATAACAGAGATGCCACCACCAACCAATCTAAAGCAACTCCATAATTTACAAGGAAAAATATAGTCTATTCGATGTTTCATATCTCAATTAGATAATAAATGCCACCTATTTACACACTTACTAAATAAGGGTGTAACATTTCTTTTGGATAATGACTGTCAAAAAGATTTTCAAAATTTAAAGGACTATCTTGCAAATCCACCAGTTCTATTACTTCCTATGCTAAGGAAACCATTATTTTTATATCTATAAACAATAGATCAAGCCCTAGGGGCACTTATAGCTCAACACAATGACAATGTAAAAGAGCATACAATATACTATCTAATCTATACAATAGTAGTGTATAAACATAATTATACACCCATCAAAAAATCTTGTCTCATCATGGTCTTCACAGCTCACAAATTGTGACATTACATGTTCTATTAAAGGTAAAAGTGAGTTTTGAAAGGGACTCAACCCATTACAAATAGTCACCAAAGTGAGAAAAACAAACCATCAAACAAAAACCAAATAAAAAAGAGTACAAAAACCAAAAACAACACTTAACAATTGTTTCACAACATTAGTTCACCATTTATGATTATTTTTCCAATCATCATATGCATTTATCCATTTGTTGATCATAATTTGAAAGTTGATATATAGTCTACTATCCATTTGTTCTTGAGTATAATTAGAATCAAAAGCTTCACCCTTACTCTTCTTCTTTGGTAAATTATCATTACCTTGAGTGTTAATATTGTTTAACAATCTTGTCAAGCCCTGCATACTTTGCATAGTATTATGAACAACCACTTTGCTAAAACTTACCAATATATTTATCTTTTTCTTGAGTTCTTTATTTTCATTCTATAACCTAATTATTATTTCCCTCAAAGTATCAATGTTAGAAGACATCTCAATCTTTGATTCCTTGGTATAATACAAAACATCCTAATTTTTGAGATTCTTTACCTCCTATTTAAGCCTAGAATGATCTTTCATAAACCATTTCAAGAATGTTTTATATAGGTTGACCTCATCCTCTAAACTTTAAAATTTATCTTGATAATTCATAATATCCTTAAAGAAATCAAAATCCATCCTTACCTGAGCTCTATGAAGCATGTCTTCAATAGTCTCCTCACTGTTCTTTTCCTTTTTAGCAATCCTATCGCACTTGTGTATGCCCAGATCTTGACTCACCATCTAAAACATATCATCTATATTCACCTAGGTACTATGAATCATAACCTATGTATTCTACTAAATCTCCTTTCCCCTCAGAAGTATTGAGATTGTTATTACCATAAACTTGATTAACCACTTGAACCGTATCAACCTCATTCTCACATTCCCCCTTAATATTTTTATCAAATTAAACATCCACATTATACCTTGCCATATTAACCACCTTAGTGGTATCACCTTTAGTATTCTCAATAATAGTAAGACTACTATTAGGATCAATTATATTAATGCCACCATGTTCATTATCAACATTAGAATTCCCATAAATCCATAAATCCTTATGAGGATGAGATTTTCTACTACTTATTAAATTCTTATTGGGGGTAGATTGCTCAAGGATGTGAACATGAACCATATATTTATTCCCATACATATAACCCTTAGGTCTCCATTTTTTCTTTCTCCCAATCTCAAATTGAGGGGAAGGATATTGAGCATTAAAAATATATATAAATTAAGAAAATCACACCATGATGCAATGGTTCTATTTTCCTACCTAACTGAACCTCTTTCACAAAATGATCAAGAGAAATAAAAATATAAAATGGAATTCTTACTGGTATATGATTCCTCATATAATTTAGAAATGACAAGTGATAGTAGTGCATAACTCTATATATGCCATCAAGTGTGACGTACCTAATAATTTGCTCAGCAACCTCATCAAACGGAACTAGGAAATCATCCCACTTGAAACCTCCCTAAAAAGAAGTCAAGGTTTCATTACCAACCAAGAATTTTAATTTCTCCTACTCCTACCAAGTAGTAAGTTTAATTTCTTTAAACTCTTTAATGTGAAGAATCATCAATGTAGTAAGTAACTCCTCTATTATCTCCATGAAAATGTTCTTGATTTTGACAACCCTATTGTTCCGATTCTTGATGAATTGAGTGAAAAGATGCATGTTGTATCCACAAAGTTTTTCCATAAAATAAGATAGACCCCCAATTTGCAAAATAATCTATACCTCAGCCCTTTTCTTCACTACATATACATTCATAGGTTCAATCCTATTCAGGTCACCTCCCATCTTCATTGCACCTTTCGTATGTTCTATAATCCCTTTGCTATTCTCAGTAAGCTATCCTTTGTAAATAATAAAAATATGACTATACCAAAGACTCCAACTCTCATTTGAAATCACTCCTTCTACACACTTCTTAGAATCAACCCCTCTATTGGCAAAAAGATCCACCAACATATTCCTCTCCTCCCTCACTTACGTGACTAGAAAGAAAAAATCCAAATTCATCTTCAACTATCTCATCTACCACTACGGTATCCCTTCTAACATTATATCTGATAATGGAGGATCATTCAAGAATAAAGATGTCTAAAATTTATGTAATGAATAAAAAATAAAACAACACTTTTCCATGGCATATTACCTTCAAGGTAATGGTTAGGTTGAAGCATCAAACAAAACCATTATCAACATTCTCAAAAATATTGTCAATGATGTTGGTTGTGATTAACACCTTCAGATATTCCATGCCCTTTGGGCATACCATACCAATCACCAAATTCTAATAAGAGACACTCCATACTCACTTGTTTATGGTACTAAATCCATTCTTCCCATTGAGGTTGAGTTTCCTTCATTATACATCTCTTTGAAGCATGTCTTGGATGATGAAGACTATCAAGTAGCTCACCTACAAGAACTGGAGTTACTTGATGTTTAATTCATTAATGTAATCACTAACCTTCAAGCATATCATAATCGAATCCATGGCCACTAAAATCATCATGTAAAACATATACAATTAGAACTTGGTGATCTTATCCTTAAAGAGAACCAAAATAATACCGTGGCAAAAAAGAAGCATAAAATCAAGTTTAAACCCAACTAAGTTTGTACCTTCATCATTATTATAGACTATGGTGCAAGAGCATACATGCTCGCTACACTATATGGGGATGAACTTGATGAGCCTATTAACATTATACACTTTAAGTGGTACTACATTTGAGTGATATGATGTATTATATATAAGGACCATTTCAAGTTGTAATATATTATCAATTTTCTTCTTTGTACCATAACTTTCTATCATCTTACCAACCTATCACTTTGCCTATCATGTATCTATTTTACCATTCTATCTTATCAACCAAAAAATGTTTTGATCTGTCCTATCCTAGCTTGTTTGACCTTGGTTTATCCATTGGTTTCATGTTTTCAACACAAATAATCAGATTAGTTTCAACAAATGTTTCAAGCATTCCAAATAGAGGTATTATTTTGGAGCAGTATAACAAAAGTTTTGGCACTTATATCCTTCATTCCTTATTCCCTTATTATCATGCTTATTTATTTGAGCCTAATTATATCTACATATAGGGGTAAAGTAGTGTTTCACCAGTCTTGTTACTAATTATAAATTCCTATGGGAAAATTAGTATCATTGATTTGATCCATTTTATCCTAGTTATAACCACCTATGGGTAAACTAGGGGCAACATTTGTTTATTTTTCCTTGACATACCAACTTGTCATTCATATTTTTTACTTTTCCATTATGCCAACTATGCCTATTTTGTTTGAATTAGATAATACACTAGTCAGATTCATCCACTGTAAGGTGGAGCTACTATGAGCTAAGACCATTTTGGGACTATGTGGGTTGTTTTTGATTCATGTTGAGGTCAACTTAGTCCCCCTTTCCATCATGATCTCACCATTTTATGAGTATCCATTCAAGTTAGTCACACTCTCACTATTTTTTGAACATCCATTCAAGTTAGCCACACTCTCACCATTTTATGAGCATCCCTTCAAGTTAGCCACACTCTCACCATTTTATGAGCATCCCTTCAAGTTAAAAATCTCTCACCATTTTATGAGAAACCTAAGCCATGCTCTTGTCATTGTGTGATCTTGGAACATTTTTTCCTCATCATTCTTAATTGATTTGATATACTCCAAAATTCCAAAAACATTTACAAATCATTTAGAATAACCAAAAAACATTGACCACTTCTTTGCCTTAAGGATTCTGGGAACCCTTACTAAGTCACAAGAAACCACTTATCACTTAGTTTCCCCATCCTTTTTGGCTTTTTATCCCATGCACTTGTGATTTTTCAAGACTATTCCTATTATTGTATCACATCCATCAATTTTTTTTCTATCAATTATCATTTTCTTCCCATTTTACTAAGATAACTACATTCGACTTGAATTTTTATTGGATATATCATCCACAAAACTATGTGGTAGCATCCACTTTCCTAGTGCATGTGGAGGCAACTCAACCACCCCCTTCCTTTTCTTCTATTCCCCCACCTTATTTGTTTGTTAAGTAGTCATCTATTTTATAGGGGTAATGCTTATTGTCTTATTTAAGTCACCTTGTTTATACTAACATTATGACTAATCATCAGTTGTTTATTTATTTGTTTATTGTTTGTGTGCCTATTTGTTTGACTTCCACATTTTTGCCTTGATTTAGTCTATGTGCATTCATTGGGTGATTCCTTGCACACTTATTCTTGAATCAATCCATATTCAAAATCAACAGTCATCATCGTTCTTATCATTGGTGTATTATTTTCCTTTGAGTATTGGATTATGGGAGTCATTCCTTATGCATATTTTGGCCAAGTCCTCATGATGTTATATCATGATGCCTACCATCATGTGCTACAACAAAAATCAGCTTCAATAGGTCTACATAGCAATGGTAGTAGCAACACCTCCTTACCACCAACACCAACAACAATCCCAATCATACCCCAAATAGAGTAATTAAACAATGAAAGAATTTCAAACTTTTTTAGTTCAAATGAGCATCTCCCTACTAGCAGGTTGTCCCAATTCATTTTTATCCTCTATATCAAGTTATCATCATCATGTTTTCAATCATCGACTATCAATCATGTTTTCCATAATCAAGGTCCAATATGGGCAAATCATTGTATACCATCCCACTTTTATTCCCAGTGATTATAATTTCCTTTGGGAAAATCATTATGTTATCATCAATTCTAATCATTTATTTTATATTTCCCACTTAAGGCATGTTGTTATCCTAGTTGTCTATCCTAACTGAGGCAGATCCATCTTCTCAATGATTATAACCACCTTTGAGAAAATCATTGTGTTATCATACCATATTTCCACTATCAGGGTACAATGCTTATAACTACCTTTAGGTAAACCATTGTACACTGTCCCACCTGTATTCTCAATGATTTTGACTAACTTTGGCCAAATCATTGTGTTCTTATCCCATCATCTTCATTTTTTTGGTCCCCTCATCTCACTTATTTCTTTCAAGGGACCAATTGCTAACACTTTTTCCAACCACTCCCTCGAGGGGGTAGCTATAGTTCATTCATTAACATTGAAGTCATAATCAAAACAAGACCATTTTATTATTTTAAAATATGTTCCTGTGCTTATAGATTGTAATTCCTTCCCAAATAGGGGAAAACTATAGACATCTAAAATTGGCCACTAATGACTTCATACCTAACTTTAGACCAATTCTTACCAACTTTTGAAAATCTAGCCTAAGAATCTCTAAGAGTCTCAAATTTAGCTTCATAACCATGTAAATAAATCAAATTGGCCCATAAATCAATTAAATTACACAAATGGACATTAAATAAAATCAAAATCTTGCACAAATGTTCAAATTACTAACAAATATTAATTAACTTACAAATCTTAATCCTAAGCCTAATTGAATTCATCCATGATCAAATTAATTAATTATAAAAAAAATCAATAAATATCCTAAAGAGCATCTTAGAAGCTAATCATTACCTTTTGTGAGTTTTTCAAATGCAAAATATCTCAAGACACACCTATTCATGCTAATCATGAGATTTTGGACACCTTTTAACCCTACTAGGGTTAATTAAGCCAACCAAGGTTAAGATTTAACCCATTTCAAGTCATTTCAAAGCCTATAAAAGTAAGCTTAGAGCTCTTCATTTAGAGAGCTTGGAACATAGTAGAGTTATAATTCATTATTTGATTCATGAATAAAATGCATAGTGTTATAATGCCAAAATCATTCCAAACCATCAGTCAAACTAAGCCAACCATGGTGCTAAGAGGAGATGGAGATAGCCAAACCCCATTAATGAATACTTTTTGAGCACAATCCAAGCAATCCAATGAATAAATCTCTTGGAAACATCAAAGAAGGTAAGGCAATTTGTCATTTATTTGCATTTTAGTTGTGTTTTCAATTGGCTTGTTCACCAAGCTGCCTCCCCCCCCCCCCCCCGCCGCCCCCCCCAACATGATCTAGGCCTAGAGATGTTAGCTTATTTAGTGTTTTTCTTTCATTGTTTTTGGAACTAACACCATAATAACCTCCTCTCTTGAGTCAAACTCTTGGATCAAAATAATGTTAGGCACATTAATTTGTGAAAACATGAGACTATGATGTGGTTTAGGTTAAAACAATATTAAAAGATAAAAGGAAAGTGTTCACAAATGAAAGAGGTTGATAAATCATAGTGTTCACTACATCTAAGGATTTGAACAAGAATTAACTCATTAAATGACAATAGCATTTGGATACAAACCTATAATAAGGAATTATCCATGAAACCAATGAATTAAATCAATCACTAAGACTGGTCAAGATAATCCAAGATGCCCCATGCATTGAAGTGTTGCCTACATAGTCTATAAAAACCTCAGGTTGATGTAATTCTCCCAAAAATTGGAGGGAATACTATCAAAAAATGAAACAAGAAAATGGAAATGGTGATGACATGACCCATTTTAAATATTTAGTTATACCTATTGATGAAGAGATGCACATTTTGAGTAGAATGTATACAATTTGAATGGCCTAGTGTTGGAGTCTTGTTTAAGAGATTTTTTTGGCACATGTCCATGTTTTTGGGCCCTTTTTAGGCATTTCAATCCAATGCATTATATATATATATATATATATATATATATATATATATATATAATGGGTTAAATCATAAAATTTCATTTGGAATATGTAGGTAGAACTCAATGTGTTTTTAGGTCAACATGACCACCTTAATCCATGATCTCACAAATTTTTGAGAAATCTAAGCCATGATCTAGTTATTTTATGAGCAACCTAAACCACACTCTCACCATTTTATGATTTAACCCATTATATATATATATATATATATATATATATATATATATATATATATATATATATATATATATATATATAATGGGTTAAATCATAAAATGGTGAGAGTGTGGTTTAGGTTGCTCATAAAATAACTAGATCATGGCTTAGATTTCTCAAAAATTTGTGAGATCATGGATTAAGGTGGTCATGTTGACCTAAAAACACATTGAGTTCTACCTACATATTCCAAATGAACCTTAATCCATTATAGTTCACTCTAGTGAGAGGAATCTGATTAAGTAATAACATGTTTGTCAATAGGCAAATGGTAGGGTATGAAACAATAGAAAGGTAAGGAATGGTAAAAGGTTACTCTTAGGATATAGGAAATAATGACATAGGTGGGTTTAACCTAAGATATATGTAATTATGGCATAGGTAAATGATATAGGATGCTTTCTAAAATGAAGGATGTAATTGCTAGACTGCTATCATACTACCTCAAGATACTTTCCCTCTTTAAAATAATATGCTTAAATAGTCATAAGACTAAATAAACCATTGAAACAACATCTAAATACAACCATTGAAAGTGTCTGAAGTATCATTGAATTGGAACCAAGGTCAAAATGGTAATAGTGGAGGTAAAACAAAACTTAGTTCAATAAAGAAGTGTGGTAGGAAAGGTATAGGGTACAGTAAAAATAAGTTGATGTTACAACACGACTTAAATAATACTCATAGACAATAAATCAGGTTACTCAAGCAAAAAAAATTTGAGATGTATTATGTTCATTGGTTCATCAAGTTCATCTCCTTCTAGCCTTGCTAACTTGTATGATATACAACCATAATTAATGACAATCACATAAGGTCCCAACCAATTAGGCTTAAATTTGTCCTTTTTATTGTATTATACATTGGTTCTATCATAGTTTTATTTGATTATAAGATTACCAAGCTTGAATTCTCTATATTTTACATGCCTATTATATTGACCACACAACTAATTTTGGTAAGCTTGAAGACTATTCATAGATGCCATGCATTTTTTATCCATTAGTTCTAGCTCTTGCAGATGAGCTACTTTGTAATCCTCATCATCAAGGATATGTTTCAATGAAATGTATAAAGAAGGTAACTTAACCTTGATAGGAAAAATGACCTCAATGATATAAAATAGGCAATAGGGTGTGGTTACTATTGGAGTGAAGAAATTGGTTTAGTAAAACTAAAGGGCATAGAAGAGTTACAAGTGCCAATCATGACTAACATCATTGATGATCTTCTTAAGAATATTGATAATGATTTTGTTATATTATTTATTTGGACACTACCTTATGCATAATATGTAGTGGAAAAATGTTGGGTAATATTATATTGGACATAAAGATATTTGACATCCTTATTTTTGAAAGAACTACCATTATCAGATATAATGTCATAGGGGATATCATAGTGATAAATGAGGTGATTGAAAATGAATTTGGATATTTTATTGTCTATCAAGTAAGTGAGGGGAATCCCTTACAACCACTTAGTGAAGTAATATATGGTGGTAAGGATATGTTGATGGCCTTATTAGGAAGTAGGGTTAATCTTTACTACAAGGTCGAGTCCCCACATTAAAAATGGCCATGGTGTAGTCATTGGATTAAGTGTTTAGGAGAGAACATGTATCAAATTGGCATGTTTTTGACACTTTTTACACCTTTTAACATAAGTAACTACATATAATTCCATGGTCAACCAATAATAACCAATATGTAGTAACATTTTGGAAAGGATGGCCCGGCCCCATTAGTGTGGGCCCCAAAAACCCCTTTGAGAACTTCCATCAATGCTAGTCCAGATTATGTCAAGGTTAAAAAATTAAGTAGAGTTCCATCAAAGATTTTATGATAGAGTGTAGGTCCAAGTAACACATAAAGAAAGGCTTTGTGGGTGAAGGATTTTTTATTTTTTTGAGATAGGTTAGGTGGAAAGACTTGGTCATGAAGGTAATTATATAGTTTGAAATACCAGGTATAAATGAGACCAACAATATCAAAGATCATCTCAATGATCGAGGGTTTATGAGAAGGAACTAAGAGGTGTTCAATAAGGAACTAATAATATCTTGTATTATTTATGATGTGGATCATATAACCAATTAAATCCATGGCATCTATTATTTTTTTATTGGCCCAAGGTATTTATGCAAACTTAATGGGAAATCTGTTACTTGAGATTGTCCACCATATATTTATTAGGTACAGGCTTCTCATCTTTGGTCTAAAATCCATATATAAATTTATTAATGACAATTTGTGCTTCTCCATAAACTAGTAAATGTTGAATGTTTCACTGTACCATAAAATAAATCCATGTAATGAGTGCTTTTTACTTAGCCATGTTATTGGTACAAGGAAAGTTGATACAAAAAGACTTGAGAATGAGATTCCCCTGTGGTTTTATCAACAATAATCTTACTCCCAAACCATGAGACATGAAAGAACCATCAAAATAAATTTTCCATTGTTGTTATTTAGGAGGTGTTTCTATTACGATCATGATGAACTCATTTGAAAAACCAAACATAAGTGGTCGAGTGTTAGGAAGAGGAGCTTTGGTGAGATGGTATGCAATTATCTATCCATTGATGGCATTATAATTAACATATTTAATATAAAATTCATTTATAAGCATAATCCATTTATCTATAAATCCCTATAAAGTTGTCTTGAAAGTAGATACTTGAGTAGATCTACTTTGGCAATGACAGTGGTCTTATTATTTAGCATGTAGTGGTACAACTTCTATGCTAAAAAGAACACATATATACAAGCTTTCTTGATGGGTGTATAATTGTGATCATACATGACCAATGTGTAGTTTAGGTAATAGATGATATGTTCCTTCCCCTGTTCATCATGCTAGGCTAATAGTGCCCCAAGGCATTTTAAATTATAAAGAGGTAGATCAATAATAGCTTATCAGTATAAGTGGAAACAAAATGAGTGGATTGGCCAAGTATTATTTTAATTGGTTTAAGAAATTATATAAATCATTTTTCCATGAAAAATTAGTTCCCTTGTTCAGTATATGGGTAAATGGATGAAGCTTGTTAGATAGTTGTGATATGAAGTGTCTGATTGGTTGTATCTTGCACTACAAACTATAGATCTACTCTAAGGTAAAAGGCGGTAACATCTCGGTAATGGCATTGAATTTGGATAGATTAAATTTAATACCCCTAAGAGAGAAAATAAATCATATTAATTTGTTGTAAGTTATACCAAAGATGCACTTTTTAATATTGAGTTTGAACTTGTACTCTTGAAGTTGTTCAAAGATATTTCAAAGCATAGTTGGATGTTTGGCATAGGTTTTGGATTTACCCAGGATGTCATCAACATAGTACTCAGCTATATCTTGCATTATATCATGTAAAATTACTATCATGGCCCATTAATATGTTTCCCCTACATTCTTGAGACCAAAAGGCATGACTTGATAATAAAATATTCCCCAAGGAGTGGTGAATGTTGTCTTATGTTGGTATTCTGGTGTAATCTTGATTTGATTGTATCCTAAAAAATCATCCATGAGAGAGAACATATCATACCCAGCTATGGAGTCAAAAATCATATCTATATTCGATAGAGGAAAGCCATCCTTTAGGTAGGCCTTATTAATGTCATATAAATCAATGTAAAATATGATGCCTTTTGGCTTTTTTTTATTAGCATAATATTAAAGATCCACTCTAAATAATTAATAGGATGAATGCATCCTACATCTATGAGTTTATCCAATTATTTATTGACTAAGGAAATAATATGAGGATGTATTTTCCACATTTTTTGCTTGACCTGCTTGGCATCAAGATGTATAACAATATGATGTAAAACCAAGGCAGGGTTCAAACTTGGCATGTCATAATAAACCCATGTAAAAATGTTGATGAGTTCCCTAAAGAGGGATGCAAATACTTAATACTCCTCCTCAATGAGGGATGAACTTAGTTTGATCCACTTTTGATAGGCTAGTGTTCTAATGTTGACCTCAGAAGTTTCCTCCATAAGGAGTGTAAAACCATCTTCTAAGAGAGTCAACAAAGAAGTGAACTAGTTGGCAATATCAAAATCCTCTAGTCAGACTAGCTCATCATTTTACCCCAAACAAGATGAATCAGAATCACCCAATGGTGACAAGGGCCATGTAACAAATACCTTAAGATATTCTTGGATAAACTATTCAAAGACATGTTATTCTTCTTCACTGATTTTAGACCCAAATATGATTGTGGCATTGGTGTCATCTTGAGCTCTATCCAAGGAAGGGTGAACATCCCTGTCTAGTGGTGCCTGAAATAGGATTTCATGAAGAGACTAGCCTTTTTATTTAATTTTACTCAAGTCCAAAAGTCCCTTAAAAAGTTTTTCATTTTTAGTCCTCAAAGTTTGGTTTTATTTTTATTTTTGGCAAAGGAAGTCCACCCACTCTTTGAAATAGGTAGTAGGATCCAATCTAATAGAAAAACCTTGTTTATGATCTCTAATAGGAATATGGTCTCTTAGGTTTATAAATTCACAAATAACATCATCATTTTTGAACTTGTCAAGTGACATGGTGGATTCTTGTTAGTCCTAGTCAATGAGTTATGGATGATGAAGGAAAAGTGAGGAAGGATGAATGATAAGTGTAATGGTACATGAAACATGAGGGCTAAATAGGTTAGTTTTCACACACACACACACACACACACACACACACACACACACACACACACACACACACACACACACACACACACACACACACACACACACACACACACACACACACAGTGTAATCAAAATATACATTAGTGCCAACATCATCATTGTTAGTCGTTGGTGTAAGAACATGGATATGGTATGCAGGGTCACCCCTAGGTGGTTTAAATACAATACCATGAGTTCCCTTATACTTGGTTATGGAAATTATCTCAATAGTACCTTCTTGATCTTCCCTCGAGCCTTTACTTTCATAATCTTGATTATCCATGATCTAATTGGGGATGGGATACCTTTTGATTTTGTAACAATCAACCAAATCATCGTTATAAAGTTGGGATTCATCTTCAATAAGTGGGTCTTATTCTTGGATAGTGGTTATTTTGAAAATAATAGGCTCTAGATCATTAAACTTGCCTTTATGTCACCATCCCATGTGAATGGCTTTGGCTTTGGATCATCCATAGGAATTAGGGGCATGTGGAATGTTATATACATCAAATGCATTATGCTTGAGGTATTTTCTTGGGCCTTTGTTAGAGATGGTAAAATGATTAGATATCTAAATATTAGGCATAGAGGAAGTAGAGGCAAGGCTATCAAGGTTTATATAATTAGAATTTGACATTTTAACAAGTATGTCTTTATACCTCTTAGGTTTAGGGTCTACGCCAAAACAATAATTATAACTTTCATACTCAACCTCCAAGTGTTTATAGAATTAGTATGGCTATAGGTCTACAAGAATAGTTACCTCCATCATAAAATAGGGGAACTTGATACATTGGTGTAATTTGGAAGGTATTACTCAGATTTCATGTATCCATAGTTGGCCCAAAAGTAAGTTTTATGATAAATCTAGGTCTAACACATGAAAAAGTGTGATGTGGGTCAAAGGCCGAACAAAACTTGGCAAACATATTTTTTATTTGATTCTTGTTATTCATTATCATAGGCCTTGATGTTAATGGTATCCATTTGAAGATCAACTACTATGTATCACAGATAATTGAATAACCTAAAAACATAATATTGAGGCCCAATTCATTGTCTATGAAGACACACTTAACTTTGTATCATGTTGCCATGTTATTATAACTTTGATATATAATGGGTTATTATAGAGAGGGCCTAGGGATGACATATCACTTTGGTTAAAGGTCAATTGCTAGCTAGGAGCTAGGTGTCCAACCAAAACTTGGAATTTATTTGGGGTAATATCATTTGATACTTGGGATTGGCTCAAGAGTTTTGTAAGGATAGTTTTATGGATAGTAGAGGTACACAACAAATCTAAAATAGAGATTTGTTTAGGCATATTTTATAGTTTCTCCAAAACATCATACATTTTATCTTTAGCATTGGTAATTGTCTTACTCTTAGCTAATATGGTGGATTGAATAGGCTAGTTGGTAGAAGGTGGATGTAGAAATGGAATGATGACTTTAATTCATTGAGTTATGATTATGAAATCCAAATTGGATAAAGGGCCATTATACTTAGAGGGAGAAGGAGAAGGGCCTAGGATCATAATACATGGTTGTTGTTGTGATTGGATGTGGTCATAGGTCAAAGGAGGATTAGTGGTATACGAAGGCTGGTAAGCATTGTTAGGCAATGGTCTCAATCAACTAGAATCTGGTCTAAGGTTGATGGTAATGGTGGTTATATAACCATCTATAATACAACCTAAAACTTTATTGTAGTCATATATAATGACTTGATATACCTCCTAGTTAGATGGGCCATTTTGACCTTAGTTACAAATATTTTATTGATATCATTATTATTGTTGTTGTTTTTATTGAGGAGGTGTCCTTATTGGTTGTTGATTATGATTTTTAGCATTGTATTATGGAAAAGGATCCTGATAACTACCTAGGTTCTGATTGGAAGTAAAAGCCTTGTTATCTAACTTGATCTCTCCTTTTTCCAACATGTTTTGAATGAGGTGCCTTAGTTGTACACATAAATGTATATAATTACCTTTGACTTGGTGATATTCACATAATTCATACTCTTTATACCAATAAAGGAAAGGAACACCTTCAAGAAACATATTCAGTATGGGCCAACTAATCATATTGGCAACAATTAATTGTTGGAATACTAACTCAATTAGTTATCCAATATCACTAAAAATTGTATTATTATGTCTTCTTATTGGAGGAGGTGTTTTCAAAGGAGGAGGTGAGAGTGATTACATATATGGAATTTGTTGTATTTTTGGAGCTAGTTGTGCTTGTGAAATTGGCCACATATATAGAGCTAGTTGAGTAGATAGTGTTTGCACCATTTGGACATGGCAAGATTTGGTAACTCCATTACTGACAACATTCTTATTTTGATCATAGGATTTTTTTTTTTAAGTATTGGGTGAAGGTAGCATAAGATTATACATTTGAATTGGACTTTAGATTTGGTTTTAGCCTTGATTTTGATTTTGGCTAAAGTTTTGATTTTGATTCTTATTCAAAGAAGATAATTTGATTATCCCCTTATTGATAAAGGCCTTCTCAATTTCTATACCCTTTTCAATGACCTCCTCAAATGTATGAGCACATAAAAGCTCAAGGTGATAAGATATCTTATTATGTAATTTATTGGTAAACATAACTGTCAACATTTATCACATAAATTATGTGTGAAATGGCTAGCAAGTCTCTCTATTGTAAGTGACGTGAAAAGCTCTCGCTAATCCTTTATCTGGCATGACCCAAATTGACCATAGTAATATCATGTTTGATATTATAGTATAAATGTTTTAAAAATTTATTTGAAAGGCATTCAAATTTAGATACAAAATTCTTTGGTAGTTTGAGAAGCAACTCTAAAGCCTATCCAATTAAACTTCTAGGGAAAAGGAGAACGAAGTAAAAATCACTATAAGACACTAGCATTAAAAAAACAAATAACTCTTTCAAATTATTTTTAGGATCACCTTTGTCATTGTATTTATAAAAAAATGATGGCTCATAACTTTGAAGAAATAGTATTTGAAGGTACTCTGTGTTGAATGGATGTGAACATACCTCATCCAATTTAAATTTTTTTGTCTATTTCCCAGTCTGAATAGATGCAATTGCATCCTTCATTTGTTGCAATTATTAGGCTATAAATTTAGATGGTACGTGTTACAGTTGTGACTGGGTGATCAAAGGTGGATTACTTTGACTGGGGTATAATGTGGGAATGTGGTATTGTAGAATATTAGCTTGATTTATCGACTAACCTAGAATACACATCATTTGGTTAGGATTGTATTGAAGATATGATATGTGTAGTTGGTAAATATTCTATCTAGAATTAACAATACAACTTTGGTTTGGAGGGAACTATGGTTGGGATAGAGGTATTATCTTAGTGGAATGTATGGTGTATATTGGGTTTAAATAGTAACATGTTATTGACTAGTCAAACCTTTTTGTATAAAATGTATTTGTTGTTGGTTAAAGATCTATTTTTGAAGGTGTTGCATATTAGGCCCTTGTTGAATGTGAAGTATTTTTTGGAAAAAAGCAAGGATTGCCTAAAAGGGTTAAAATCATGTTGTTGGGTTAACACTCATTCCCTATTTGGTACTTGTTAAATGTTTGGCACTTGTTATTGACTATATGCTAGTTATTATTGATTAACAAGGATACATTTTGGTTAAAAAACATCTGCAATGTATTTACCACTTATTGTGGTGACACATTAGTTTGTATCTATTGTCATGGATTATCAATTTCCAATTGTTGGGGTGGAATAATATTTACCACCTATTGAGGTGGAGGATTGGTCATCCCCTATTAGGGTGAAATGTTAGTCACCCCTTATTTGGGTGGAATGTTGGTATGCAATTGGTTACTTACTACTTGTGTTGTTGAGGAAGTGGCTAATGGAGTAGTAGTCATTTGGTGAATTTATGAACTAGATCTTCCTACCACCTATTGTTGTGAACCATTTGAGGTGCTTTTAGGGAAACATATTTTGAATTAATTTATTTTATATGTGACCCAACTTAGTTTGGATTGGGGTATAATTGCATGTTATCTACCATGTTTTACAAAGGGTCTTGTGTAGGATCCATAGTTCTTCCCTAATGATCGGGGTATTAAACATGTCCCCAACTTGGGTATTTTTCACAAATGGGTCCATGTTCATATTGGTATATCTTGATGAGTTAGTTTGTACCCCAATTGATGGAGTTAACTCTATGAGTAGTGTATTAGCAATGGTCATGGCATTAATATTCCTAGATAAGTTAAGGTATGTTTGGTATGCTTTTTACATTTGTTCTATTTGATCAATAAATTTATATTTTCCTTTTGTAAGTGTAGCAAGCTCTAGGTTATGCATTGGTACAAGGGCCTCATTATGTCTGGATGATGCCCGCTCGAATGGTCTAATGATGGGCACATTACTAGGAGCTCTAACAAAGCTAGGTAAATTTTGACTAATAATTTAGAACCTACATCTTATTTTCAATTTCATTTTAACCCTTTAAGGAGATGCAAATCTTTCCTCATCCAAGTGTCACAATGGAATCACCTCTGGTCTTGTGGGTAGCCTAAGGAATGAGGTGAGTCTCTAGATAGGGCTAGCTCCCTTGATGTACCACTTAGGATTGAACCTACAACTAACTTTGGGGGTGAAAAAGAGAGAGAGATAACTGAAAGAAAATATAAAATAAGGAGGTGATACACTAAATCAATTTTATGACTTCCAACCAATTTCATTCTACACTTGAGACCAAGAAACAAACAAAAATTACACTACTTCAATCTTCATCTTCTCACATAAATGTTACATTGTGAGGTCATGGATGAATGTGCAAAGCTAGGAAGACTAAACAAGAGGCCTTTAATGTCACTAATGAAAATAATAACTCACTCAACATTTCACATCCATTAAGACACTTCACATGCCATGTAAGAAGAATTTTTCCAACTGCAAACAAGGTGAGATAATGAGACCACATGCTAGGAATCCATAGTCTTCACTAAATAAGATTCATCATTCAATTGGAAAAACTTATGAAAAATAATTAAGAGGTAACACTTAGTAATTTTATTTATAAAAAAGGTATAAAAATAAGTAGGTATTTTCCATACTCAAGTGGAACATCAAATACAATGACAAAATGACCAACTCTTATAGAATTTGAGAGAGAGAGAGAAGAAGAGAAGTCTAAGGGTCATAATGACACTTTTAAATATAATAATTTAATTTAGCTATGCATTGTAATAGGATATGGGTATAACCATGCAAGGATAGGATCTACACATGTCAATCCAAGTCATCAAAGTTATGCAAAGTGGCCTAAAACTCCTTTTCTTGCACAAAAAACTACCTTCATGATTAGGCATGTTTGAGTGACTTGTAATTAATATAGGGTATTTAAAATGATTGAAATTAATGGGGAGTATATCATAAATTCATCTACATAATTTGTTTTCGTGTATGGTCTTATATAATCACTTAGAAGAGAGCCATCACACCTACACTCTAGAGCTCTCCTTCTCATGCACCTTGCACACTTGTCTTCAAATTTGGTTTTATTTGTTCATTTAAGTCTATAAAATGTAGTTTTTGACATGTTTCAAGACCATATATGTCCTTTAAATCATCAAGGTCACCTTAAAATCACTTTACATGAAGATTTCCTCCCTTCTATGTAGATTGCCCAATATGCTAGATTTGACTGGTTGAGTTGAAACACCTAGTTGGGGAACTTATAAGATATTTAATGTCATGAAATAAATATGAGGGGTTATTATAAGTACCAATATTTCTCACAAACTTTTTTTCATCTCCTAGCTCCTCTTATAACCTATACAACACATAAAATAATGAGAAAAATTCTATTTTTCCCCCATCCATACAATTCCATACAAAAAAATGTTTGGAGCATCTTGGGGAGGTCCTATATAAGTTATAATAGCTGTTATATTCAAACTATGCCATTTAAGTACATATCCAACTCCATTTTCCAAGACTAGTCCTTATCAAGGGTTTGCAAGGGTTTTAGGCTAGTTTGATATCTTAATGATTGTTCATAAAATTTGAGATGTTAAAATTGATAAAAATTTCCAAAACTATTTCCTATAAGACCCTTGATAACACTTCCTAACTCTTATGGCTCCCATTTATAGCTTTATGAAAGATATGAGCAATTGACAATGGCCTATCATGCTTGTTTTCCTCCATTCTTGCATGATGAGTTGGTTTTGAGCTCAAAAAGGGTCTCTCATTTGTTTTATCTACACTATAATAGCTTGGAAACTCTATTATATACCATAATAACATGATACAACAACTTGATATGTTTACTTCATGCTAAAAGTGAGAAAGCCCCTCAAAATGGGCATAGGCCTAATGTTTGCCTAGTAGGCATGTTTCAAGCATAAGCCCAAAATGGCCTTTTTGAAAATTTCCCTACACCTTATTATCTCAAACATATTTATTATATCCATATGAACATGCTTCAATAATTTTAAATACCTCTCTAAGGCTAGAAGTAACCTTGATCTCTTTGGCCAAAACCTTACCATCAAGGCTTGACTATAAATATTTGTGTATGGGGTACCCTATTTGGTTTCCAATATTATTTATTTTTATATAATGTTTTTTATGGATGTTTTTAAACTTAAAAAACTCACTTGAAGTGTCTCTTTAGCTTTTGGTCCATCTTTTACCCTCATTTCCCAAAATTGTAGGGTTCACGAATGGGAAAAGTGCCCTCTATCTGAGACAAAATAAGGGGTGGTTCCCCTATTTTTTCATCATAAATAGGAATTTGAGAGATTTATATAAGTTTAAAATGTGTTTTATACAAAAAATTAGCACTTAAATTCAATATTAGACCTTATAACTCTCTCCATCTCCAAAACATACCCTCAACAATGTGTATTGTGCAAGAATTCTTCAAGATGACTATATTTGATCCTTTGAGACCTTGAATATAGAATTATAAGAAAATTTTGGACATTTTTAACCTTTAAAAATATTATTATAAGCTATTAATATCATTAAATAACTCCATTCACCTTGTGTTTTCCAAAACATCGTCAAAACACAAAACTAGTTTACTACCTGCATACCTTGTTTGAACTATGTTTGGGGTTTTTTAGCCATGAATTTTAATATGAGAGAGTCTCCTAAATTATATAATATATTAAAAATACCACATGATTAAATAAAAATCCTATTTATAAACCTCGAAGAATGATACATGTACTTTTTACCACTAAAAAGTGGGTCCCTGTTGTAGGAATGAGATACTTGTGTGAGGTCTAATATAGGTGGACTAAGACCCCTATTATAGCTTATTTAGTTTATTAAGACATGTCCATGATGGTGAAAATGGTTTTATTTAGGTTTTATAACCATATTTAATCTAGATTCACCTTAGACTCATTATAATTAGGGTAGAACACAATCAGACCCTTGACTGAGACACCTCAATCAATACCCTATCAACCTAATACCTTTTAGGTGTCCATTGATTCTATGAAATTTATCATGGTGTCCATAAACACCTTGAAACATCTTCTAAGACTCCCCAATGTGTATCTCATTTTAACCTACCTATATGTCCCATTGGAACTCAAAACAATGGGTTCCCTCTTTGACTGAGGTGTTTCCTCTTTAGGACCCTGCTAGCTGTAGGTGACCACTCAGGCTTGTGTACAAACATGGCATGGTTTAGGTATTAAAAGTATTGTGTGTATATATATATATATATATATATATATATATATATATATACTCTTTTACATGGTATATCTGATAATGGTTTCTTTATTCAATCATTATAAACTTTCAAGACATGGTGTATATGCCAATCTACAACTTGGATGAAGGATTCCTATTTGAGGTCATAGTACATCAGAGTTTATTGAAGCATCTCAGTGCTTTTTTAGACATATTTGAGGCCTTAAATCTCCACTTCCCACTCACCTTACAACCTCTATTATTATCACAAGTCTTATCAATACTATATACTATCAACCTTACCTATTTAGATGCCTTGGGACATCCTACAATCATGTTAAAAAATATCCATGAAAAGCCCTTGGACCTCTATTTGGACTTTTTGGGGACTTTTGGCCTAAAAACTCATACTTTACCCTTGAAGGGTGTTTGTCACTTTGCCATCCATTAAACACCTCAAGTTTGCATGTTATGACCCCTTCTAACCTATGATGTATTTATGGTAAGTCTAAATACTTGTCAAACCTCTCAAAATTCATCTTTAACCCCTTGTTATAATGTATATAGGTGGGTATTTGACACACCACAATGAGCTATAAGTGCACACCATGAAACTAAGAATCCATATGAACTTTGTATGTTATTATTCAACACCATAATACATATATTATAGTATAAATAAGTTGGAACACATGTAAACCCTTTCACACCTTAGTATGATGTTAGAAATGGCTATTGTAGGTGCATATGGTCTATTATACAGGTAGGGTATGAAGTTAGGGAAAAACATGTTTGCAAAAAATCTCTAAAAACACCTTAAAATCACTTGTAACCCTTAATATTCATGATATTCATCAAGAAAAACATGAAACAAAATACAATTCATCTTCTCCAACATGAAAACCTTGTAGACATATGGAGTAGAGCTGATAGGGTATCTAATATGACTGTTTGATGTGATCAATACATGTGTGTTTGATCAAAACGTGGAATTAGGTATCCCATATGATATTTAAACATGGGAAACATAATTTCCCATTCATAAGAAACCTTTTTATGTAATTCAAGCTCTTACAAGTGAAGAATTGACTAAAACTATTCATGGTGGTTCCTTCTTATAAAGTGAGATGATAAGCACATAAAAACCTCATGAAACATGAAACAAAGTGTGTGGATAATTAAGGAATTAAAAATTATCTAGAAGCAATATCATAAAGTGAGTTATATGAAATATCCCAAACAAGACCAAAAACTGAAGGGTGCACAGATGAACAAGTAGATTTACATAGTCTACTTAAAATGGATGGTTCGTAAAGCATAGTTGACAATTTATAAAAATTATTATATGTATTTTAATGTATTTAAGTTTATAACAACATCCCAAAATCATTTTACCTGAAACTAACTATGTTTCTCATACCGAGCAAAAACCTGAGTGTCACTTCAGTCTACCAAAAAGAGCAGGAAGGGAGCTAAACAATTTTGGATTCGAAATAAAACTTTAAAATCATTCCAAACATGTATTAGAGCATGGGGGAGGTGAAGAGTCACATTTACATGTTTTCTAAGTGGCACACTTCCCAAAGAGGTTGTATAAGTGCCACTTTCTCCTTTTTATCCAAGAAAACTACCTTTTCTCTGAACCACCTATCATATTTTAACTTACTTAAGACTTTTAGTGACACATAGGGCATTAAATAACCCATTGAGACTTACACATTTCCCAATAAACCCATAAAAAGCATTAAATGTACTATTTAGACCCTTGAACTGACCTCAAATGACATGATAGACTAATGAAAAGAGTGACCAAGGTTAATATAACATTGAAATATAGAAAATGACCTATAAAAAACCTTACGACAATAAATTATACCCATTTATAGGCCTAAAAATCAAGTTTTTTTACTATGGGTGTCCCAATTTGACTAAAAAGTCAAATTTGGTCAACACATTTATCACTCTAACAAGGATTTAATCTCTATTCTCCAAAAGATGGTGATCAAACAAGTAAGGATCATAAGTGTATAAGTTGGATCAGTCACATAGTAAGGTTGCTATTGTTGGACCTGTTCTATGTTAGGTGTTATACTATTAAGGTATTGGATAGTTTGGTCTTGGTCTTACCCTAGATAAGGTCTTGGCCCTACTCAGTATAGTGGGTATCATATGTGGGATATAGATCTATCTAATATACTATGTCATCTCCATAAGTCTTTTGAACAAAAGGATCTCTTGTGACAATGTTTTCATTCTCTGTATTATACATGGTTCCTCTACGGTATATCAAGGCATGTTTTAATAAATGGTGTCTCACAAAAATATTGGTCTATTTTTTCAAACATTTGAAACTTGGACTAAAATGGAAACTTGAAAAAAACTTGGTTATGGTCTAAAACTTTCATAAAAAACACACTTGCTCTTAGAAAGAGGTCTAAAAGTGAAACTTGAACATGGTCTTGGCAAGGGTCTACACTAAGTCTACGGCAAATTTAAAATGAAAAAGTGAAACTAGTCTTTGATAAAGGTCTTAACTATCTAAAGGTAAAACAAACTTGGTCTATGTCTAAGAATGAAATTATGCTAGGTCTTTGGCAAAAGTCACAAATCTAGTCTTGGAAATGAACTCAATCTGGGCATGAAACTTGAAATAAAATTAAATCTAAGGAAATTTATCTGAAACCAAGAGTGCACTTGGTCGAGGTAAACATGGAAAATAGGTCAAAAGTAAACTTGGTTTAAAATTAACTTGTAATAAAAAATTGAATGTCAAAAGTTGTTTTAGGCAAATGTCTCTAAACCAATTGGAAAGTTGTTCTAGGAAAATGTCGTTAAACCAATTAGAAAGACAATTCAAGTATCACAAACAAAGTGCAAAAAATAAAAAAATTCAAGACTAATTGGTAATCAAGACTAAAATGTAAACTAGTTATGATTAGATCTATACTTGGAAGTGGGTTTCAGACTTAGTTTGAGAAGGCAACTTAATTCTTGGAAAAAGGGTCATAAGTCTATGTGAATGGCATAACCATGCTAGATTTGAAATCTACTCCACACTTTTAGTATGATTGAAAATTGGGTAAGAATAATTACAAATTATCTAGAAAAAATGACCAACATAACAATGTTACTTAGAGATAAGGTAAAAAATGGTTTCAAAATCATTTTCAACAAGGCAAATATTTTTAAATAATTTTGGCAACATAACACTTCTTTATGCAAAGTGGTGTGTGTAGCATTTATTTTTTTGATGATCTAACTTGTTTGTTTTTTCAAATTGATTTTAGACTCAAACAATACATGTAAATTAATAATTAGCACCTAAGTGCATGTTCCTATGCTAAAACTGACATAAGATATGCATAGCATCTGCTAAAACTTCTACCAATTCATTAATCTTGAAAGGAATTAATTGTTAATCCAAAAATAAAGAGTGCATGTAGGCAAAGTTTTTAAATCCACCCCTACCTCTCAATAATTAATACATGGTAAGGAACTTAGATTACTTAAATAAATTAGTATTTGATAGGATAATCCATGGTAAGTAGGGTTAATTAATCTAAATTTTCATACTTTGCTTATTTAGATGGATCATAAGTGCCTAGAAACACTTAGGCATAAAATTCACATCAATTGGATCCAAATCATCTAGTTTTTTATGCAAGGGTCTTGTCTCTTGCACAATGAATTCAGCTGTGTACTATTTAGTGAAGTTTAATTTATAGACTACCACATGTCCTAAGAACCCATTAGACTTGTCAGGCTAACTACTCCACCACTATCTAATCCAACATCATGCCCAATTTATATCCCCCACCAGAGAGTAGGGTTAGAATAATGTTAGGAGATGAAACCCCAAGTTAATGTCCACCTAAATAACCCATGAGGAGGTGATAAATTCCTACTCATAAGCCATAAAAAATAAATGAATAAATTTGTCGTATCTGAGTCACCCAAGTCCCTAGGAACATGGGGAGAGAATAAATAATATTTATTTGGGTATGAATCAACAAAACAAGTAAAATAAAATATTTTTGGTCACCCAAGTTCCTTAAAGGGGACAAGGGGAGAGCATACATGCAAGGTTTTTCTAAAATGAAACTATTTTAAGAAATAAAACTAACTACTTTGCAAAACAAGAACAAAAGTTAAAGTACTCTCAGGAGCTCTAAGTCTAAATTTGATTGTTATTTTTAAATACCTAATTGAAGTTTGACCTTTGTTGAAACTTTGAAATGATAAAAATTTGTTTTTAAAAGTCTTTTAAGTACCAAAATACAAGAAAAATGACTTTGTTATCATGAAAAACCTCTTATCCTTTGTGTAATTCCATACAAAAAATGTTAGAGGATTAATTTATGTTTGTTTATATTGCCTCAATAAAGAATAATTTCAAACTTTTAAGGTCTCAAATTTTTGGTCTTAGGGTGAAGTTATCATTTACCAGACAAAATGAAGTTAGCATTTTCTGTGTAAACACATAACATAGAAAATTTGGCAAAGCCATTGATTATTAGGTACAAAGTCATTGATTACAATTATCAAAGTCATTATTTTTCCTAAAAAAAGTAGTGAAGTCTTAGAATACAAAACATACTATTACTTGGAAAAGCCATTGATTTTGAGTAGTGAAGTAACTAATTTCTTAGGTCAAAGTCACCATTTAAACAAAAGTTATTTTAAATCAAAGTCACTGATATGTAGTAGCGAAGTTACTGATTTATCAATACAAAGTTGCTGCTTAAAATGAAGTCATTATCTTCCATCAAAGTCATCGATACACCATAGAAAAGTTGCTAATATCCTTTAAAGATGTAGTAATACACATAATGGAAAAAATTGGTGAAGTCAACAATTTCTCAAGTTGAAGTTATGGATTAAAAGTAACTAAAAAACATGGGAATTTGAAGGATTTTTTTTTAAAACTAAGGTCTAAAATGATTTTTTATTGGCATCTAGGAGGCCCCAAAATAATTTGATAATGAGTGTGGGGTGTGTGACCCCACCAGGGGTGCAATTATGTATGTAATAGGAATCCAAAATAAAAAAAGTGTTAGTCACTTGTTAGTAGAATAAACGTAAAAAATAAGCTTAAGACAATCATTCCCAAGCCTATATAGTTGGGGGATATATATAACAATATCAAACCCAATAAAATGATAGAAATTAGGATAAATTAACTTCACCTTCCTTGAAATGAGAGTTTGCTTATTGGCATAAAGTTGGATTGTCCTTGGCTTATGTCAAAATGGAATCTTCATCAACACTCTTGCTTTGTGGCCAACACCTCCCATTCATTTACTTTGGTTTTGGATTTGGCATGTATTGGAAATGAAACTCTTTCTTCATCAATTTGACATTATAAGTTTGGCTTAAAAGAGCTTGTTGGAATTGAGTGTGAGACCTTGTATTTATAGGTTTCAAATTAACCCCAACCTAGGTATGATTAGATTTAAGCTAATCATAGATTAGGCTTGAGAGTATAAATACAATAAATGATGTCTTTAATTATGCATTTATGGAGGCATAACTCAACATTTCTAATTTTTATGGTATTTATGTTGATATTTTACAATTCTTGAATTTGATGATGATGACATCATCATGACCTCACTTCCTTTGATATTTATTGAATTTTGATTTTTGAAAATTATAAATTCACTAATTCATCATAGATTATTTAACTAAGCATTTAATTTGATTTACTTGGTTAATTAATTTTGCTTAGGCTTTTGGTCACTTCAAGAATTAGGTTAAGTGCCTCATTTAATTGGTCAAAAATGCTAGTTTGCTTGGTTGCAAGCTAATTGGGGATGAATCCATGAGAGGTTATCATTACGTATGGGGTAATACCCAAAATATGGATTCTTTGATTTAATTTTGGGCACTTATAATGTGCATGCAAATTTGGGATGTTCATTAATTTCTAGGCTTTTATTGCATAGTTAGTAAAAATTAGTCTAAAGTCTGCTTAGACACAGAAGTGGCTGAAAAGGAGTTTCTACAACCTTCTACATGTCTAAATTTTAGTCCTCTATCATAATCTCTTGTTATGACTCGAATGGATAATTAGATCTCTTATTTTCTAAAAATAGAAAATGGATAAATGAAATACCTTTTACTTATATCAATTTTTTTAATGTTTAGTTATATACCTCTAAATTTCATATTTTACCCATATATTTATTTCCATAGGTCATTTTCATGATCTGAAAGAAGAATCAGGGTCCTATAGAACTAAGTAATTTTTAGGTGCTAACATATTATATTTCAAAAAATTGAGTTTTTCAATTCATTTTCTAGTATGATTGTCTAACATACAGATTGGCACTTTCCTTCAGCTGAAGCACATAAAATTTCATCCCTTTAATTAGAAAGGTAAGTGAAGGCATGCATTTTTATTTATTTACTTTCATTTCATTCAACATTTATTTTTCAGTTATTCTCTTTTATGTTACTATGTATCTATCCCAAATCACCATCCCACATTACAATTTTATGACACGTTATGAGCTCTAGGTGGGAAATATGTATACTTGATATTTTTAATTTTATTGATAGTCTATCTTAAAGTGTCTTGCTAGTGCATCAATATCCCTGAGTGCATGCCTTAAAGGGTGCATTGGGAATGGGGTGGAATTGACTCATGGTACTTTGTGAGAGTTTTTTGTATACTATTATGTCATACCTTCAATACTATCATATTGACATCTTTTGATCCTCTTTCTATCTTACCTCTCAGTATAATTTCCTTTTAGTCTTTGTAGCCTCCCTATATTCCTACTATATTGGCTAGGTAGACATAATATATTTCATACTTATCTCTCCATGTACTGTATTGGCTTGGATGATACAATTTTGAGTTTATATTATGTCATTTATATATTATCTTGGTTAATACAATACTATGAAATTGACATATTTCAAACTATATCATCTTATCTAATACAATTGGCTTAGAGTTTAGGTTTAGTTTTGGGTAATGAAGCCACATATATAGGGTTCATACTTTATTTCTAAACCATATAACACACTCATCTCATTTTCCTGTACTTGCATTTCTAATCTTAATTAGTAAAATGAATATCTAGATGTTAGAGTCTTACCTTTGGTGTCTACATTTACTTATGGTATTTAAAGCTCAATAGGAGAAGTCATGTTGAGGAGGTGTCCCATTATTTGGATTCCCAAATAAGGATATCTATGTATTATTCTTACTATTTGAGTTCTTCAACCTACAACAACTCTCGAAAAGTTTCACTTGAGCTAAAAGGGGAGATTGAGGTGCTGATAAGTCTAGCCAAAGGTAATTATCTATAATCTTACTCTCTTTTAATTTTTTAATTAGTAGATTAGATATTTATTTTCTCATTTGTATTATATATGTGTTATTTATCCTTGATTTTGATTCTCCTTATACCAAATAAGATGAAATATCTATAGGGTTTCTTAGGATTTTAATTTATCACGTTAAGTTGCATAGACCACCTGTTAGTTGACTATTACACCATTTATGTTATTATTATTTTAGTAATTATAGATATATTGGATATAGTTTACCCTTGTTCATCATTTCCTTGCATGTGGTATCTATATTCATGGACTAGGATGACCTACAACTATCATTTTTCTCTCAATATATTAGGACTTGAAAAAGTTTGATCAAATATAGCTTGCATATACTTAGATAACCCAATAAAGACTAATAATATATGTAGTTCTATAAGATGTTAACCTAAAAATAAAATGTTAAGAGGAAAGGGTTCCAAATCCTAAGCTTATGAAACAAGGATATATTTCTCACTAGACCTCAACAAAAGGTAAATGATTTCTATGGTTGTAAATATGTAATAAAGGTAAATGGTTGTCAAGGGTACAAAGTAAAATTAAATGATAGGTTAGGTGATTTTAGATGGGTAAGGTTCAATGGTCAACCAAATGGGGATATATGTAACCTAAGGTGATTAATGTAAAGCTAAGAAATCCTATATCTATACGAAATTATTTGGTATAAAGAAATTACTATGTAAGTATACACACATATATCCACAAAGAAATAAATAAAATCTAATACACTAAGACAAATAGTATAGGGATAAAAACACTTACCTTGGGATGGACCTATAAATTCTTCAATCTGTCTCTTTGTTCACATGGATATTTTTAAGATATGTTGTAGGTTGAAGACCTAAAATAGTTGGATGAATACCTTGATATCCTGAGTGAGGAACTCCTAGTGACCTCTCTTATAAAGCTTCAATGACACCATAAGAAAAGATGTCCAAGAGAAGGTTCTAAACCACTAACTCTTTAAAATAATTCCTTAGGGAAGAAGTACGAGTGCAATTAGAGTGTACAAATTATATATATATATATATATATATATATATATATATATATATATATATATATATTATTAAGAATAAAATATGACCACTATATATACTATTTAAATAACTAAAACAAACCCTAAACTCTAACTCAATGATACAAACTAGGCCAACATAGTTGAAATATGTCAACTGACACAATACGGTATATGTTAGGCTAATATAGTGTAAATGTTATAATATAAAATTAGAAATGTACCAGCTACTTGATACAATATAAGAAGGATAAATACACAAAAAATATGGTTTCAGTTAGGATGATACCATAATATGTAGGAAGCTATCAAATATGGTTAAGATGTAGATGAAAGGGATAAATATATAAAAACTTTGAGGAGGTCAAACTTATAGTAGTGATGGTGTAACATGATATAATTCCAAAATCTCTCACAAATTATCATGATGCAATCCCATCACATTCCTAGTGCACCTTTAAAGGCTTACACTCAGGGATATTTATGCATCAAAAATTTGGTACAAGAGAAAGCTTAAATAAATTGAAAATATTAGGTGTATAAACTATATTTATTATGTCCTTAATACACCCATTTTACAATTATTGTTAAAATCACTCATATATATTAAGCCCTAGTGAGAGATGTACCCCATATCATAGGCTTAGGCTTTAGAACCCTTTCTTATGGGCATTTGAGTGTGGATTACCATCTATTAGTTTTACAGTTATTTTATGTCTTCACCCCATATTCCAAATATAAACAAGTTATATTTTTATGATCTTGTTTTGTATCATAGTTTATTGAGAGAAAAAAAAATTGTTATAGATCATCCTAGCCTATGCATATACACTCTAACTTATTTGTAACTTCAGGTGCTGAAATAACAAAAGCTTATTTCAAATATTTTTGTCAATGTCTCAACTCTTTTTCATAATTGGAGTTTCCAACCTCAAACAACCTAATTATGGTCTCTTGTTTTTTATATACATACATAAAAACATTGTTCTCTAAATAAGACTAATGTTTATATCTAATATTGGATTTATGCAAAATTGAATCCAAATAATTTTACACTCTTTTTAAAGGATCTTAAGGCCAATACTCAACTTTCTTAAAATCATAAAGGGCCAATTATTCCCCCAATATCTTCTACATAATAAAATTATTAAAATTTTCTCCACCCATTGACATAGGTAACTTGGACATCATATCTTTATTTTTATATAATAAGAGTATTCCAATCCTTGTGGAAAAATGGTAATAATTTTACATAACCAAAAGAAAATATGGCATGTACATAGGCAAGATATGAGGAGGTTGTTCATGTATCCATCACTATTACCATAGTATCACCTTTGAAATAAAACTTGTTCCCATATTTGGAAATGGTTTCCATATTGAGGCAGAGATTATGTGGAAGTTAGTTTTATGAATGGAATCATGAATAACAAGGAGGAACTGATTTCAAATTTTGACATAAATAGGGTAGTTTAAATGTTTTAAAAAAAATTGCAAATGACATGAATTAGATTCTTATCCAAGGGAGACCAAGTACTAATAAACTTAGACTAAATGATAATGTCCAACAAATACAATCAATCAGATAAGAATACATATGAAAATGCTTTCCTTGTTTACATTATTTGAATGATTTGATAAGATAGATTGAAATAAACTCACCCCAATTGCCAAGTTTTAAGTTTTCCTTCTTTAAAAAATTGTGAAGTAGAGGTACCCAAAAAAAATTGAACATGATCTTTTTGAGTTCTTACAAATAATCTAATGATAAGGTCCATGGCCTCATAAACATTTAAATTAGATAGTTTCACATAATAAGACATTTATTTTTTGTTTCTCTAGGAATTAGGGTTCTCAATCTATTTATTCAACACTTCATGAACTCGATATTTACTTTTTCCATTTTGTAATCCATTGTTTTGAATATACCAATTCAGGGTTGAGTAAATTTAACATTCATTTGATGGAAAATTCAATGATATAGTTAAAAATATACCCACTCATGAAATAAATCTTTCCATATTTAACATCATAGTAATGATAGATATTTTTGATTACTTCCCTACAATAGAATATGTCCAAATTTATAGTCATTTTATGTAAGTAGAAGCTTTTGATTTTCTAGGTTTGATCTTCCTTGTCACTTTGGTATTTGATATCTTTATAGTTCTTGAAAAAATAATAAATTCATTGTAATTTCCTCTGAAGAAAATTTATGGTACAAAAGTTATATCTCTTAACTCTCTTTTAGAAACAAAATATTTTTTTTATGTTTCCATTATCAAACTAGAGTTTTAATTCAATAATACAACACAAAAGCTCTTATATCAATCTTCACTCACACGTTGGTGTCTTTATTTATCAAGAATCACGATGATAATTCAATATTTAAAACCAATGATTTGGTTCTAATGTTCATTTATTTAGATTAACTTTAAAAAATTGAAACAAGTATATCATGACTTTTCCAACTTAACTACCTCCCATTTAACCTAGGTGAAATAATCAATTAATCACAATAATAAATGACTAGTCATAAATCCCTGAGGAAATAGAAATAATTAAAAATAAAAAATTGTATTATTCAATATGACATTAAATACACATGGAATGTGATTTTTTATGGAAAAAACATGGAAATAGAAAATCAGGGGCATGAATGTCTGTTCATATTTCAAGTACATGGGATGGAGAACAAGTACATGGGATGGAGACACATGCCTATCATCAGATGAGGTACTTAATGATTTATCATTTTATTAATAACTCATAAAGTGATTAAGAAATAATGATAAAATAAGAGATCCACATGGCCTTATCCCATTTCACGAATAAAAACAATGACACCACTTGGGATGTTTTGTATATAAGCAAACATCTAAGGTCTAAGATGCAAAAAAAATATAAAAACATAGTTAAGAAAAAAATATAAAATACATTAAACCAATAATTAAAAAATAAACCTAAGACCAAATTTCATAATTATATAAATAAAGAGAGACCTATTCATATTATATATATATATATATATATATATATATATATATATATATATATATATATATATATATATATATATATATATATTAAAATACACATGAAGGTTAAAATTTAAATAAGTCTCAAAAACTAAATTATATATATGTTAGAAATGGCCAAAGGGGTCTATATAAAATATGAAGTCATAGTTAGATTTTATATCTTAAACTTTAATAATATTTTCACTATTTTGGTGACCTAAAATTAGTGGCCCCATGTTCTTTTTAAATAATTTGGGTTGGTTAGTGACAAAAGGTTTACTTACCATTTTCATTGATTGATTATACAAAAATTAAAAGTAAACCACTAAATTCATTCCATTCTAATGTTACAATCTTATATAGTCCAAAAAAATAAAAGTAAGTAAACTAAGGAGACAGGGTTTCCATCCTAACCTATAGCTATTGGGCTCATTTATTCATTAACATGTTTAGGGAAGTACTAAAATGAATAATTCATTGACATTAGAGAGCTTATTAGTTTTAAAAAAAACTTCTAATGGCATGCATGCCCATATGCACTTATTTTAGGCTTGATTATTGGATGAGAATCAAGAGACCCATTCCTATAAGATTACAACTATCACTATTGGCTAAATGGACACCCTCTCTTACCTTTATTTATACATAACACCAATAATGAGAGAGAAAAATAAAATATATTAGTGTAATCAAGATCGATCTACTGAAACGAGGCTCTATAGATAGGTAATAGAGTTATGGCAAACCTTGATTATCTTACTCCTAATAGAGATTTTTTATCAAGCAATAAAATAATTATACTTAAAAAATCACCTTTGTAATTTAAAACTAAGAAAAAAATGAAAAATAAACAATAATCATCTCCTTTGTTACTTCAAGGTTCATTATGCTACTAAAAGTGACAGGGCAAAGTTCACTAGTAAAAAATTCCATCTCCCACTATACTTCCAAGATATATATTATTTTAAACCTTATTACCACTTTCTTTACAATAATATAATAGTGTAAAACTCTGGTTTATAATTGATTTAAGGGTCTATAGGTAGATAAAAAAATTATAACATAAAATCATGAATGTTTCACCCCGAGTAAAGACAAGCATAAAGAAAGAAAATGAATTCACTATACCAAAACACCTATATAATATTAAACCAAGAAACTAAAGTGAAAAAACAAACATTGATAATATCCATTGTTAATTTGGTGTTCATTGTGCTAATGAAAGTGTTGTCGCAGAAATCACTAGTAAAGCATTTCATCTCCCTCTATCTTTCCAAGATATGGATGATTTTAAACCTTATACCCACTTCCTTTATAACTAACTTTTTGTAGAAGAGTTTTCCTTGAACATGAATTTTACTAAATTTAACTACCATATACCATTTGTGGATGTGCCAAGGTGTGATATCTAGGAGTGTATCACCATTACATATATTTATAATTTAAAAACTGATTGATACACCTTATTGTTAATATGATTATTAGGTGAGGTTTACCCCCAAATATTTGTTAGGATAATTAATGTGACATATTACTTTCTATGAGTGTGAAAATAATAATGTTATACCATTATTTGGTAGAGTTGAAGGCTCAACAATGTGTATAGGTATATAAAATTTGAGTCGATCAAATACACATATTTTATTAATTGAAAACTATTACATATATAGGGAGTATTTATCCTATAAAGTAGGAGTCTATTATAATTCCTTTATTTTCTCTCCAATATCTATCTCTTAATTTCTCTCCCACAACCTTATATTTTTTGAGATGCAACTCACATTATTAATTTGCACACAATAATATTAATGATAATAAATCTCACTATTTTCGTTACATGATTTGTACTAGCAAATCATTATTATATTCACATAATAATTTCATATTATTAATTTACCTCAACATTCCCTCTCTTAATGTGAATTTATGGACGTCAGTTTCAACGGTTAATGCACCCAATACAAACAAGTGATTATTTAAAAAAAAAAAAATTATTGAAAAATGCCTCTCAAAACTTATTTGAGAACTTTTGACACAAATACTATAAACAAAACTTATTTTAAAATACACAAACAACTAAACTATCACTACACAAGATGACACATATACCATTTGACAATAACATTTCATTTAAAATTTATGACAAAAGATTTTTAAAAAAAAAACACATTACTAATAGCATACACAAAAATATATCCCTAAATAATTAAATAATACCTAAACAATTTTTAATAAAAAATAAATAAATAATAACACAAGTAAACTAAAATATTTAAAACAAATTTATAAAACTATATATAAACAAAACTTTATAAATTAATAAATTAAACTAAAACTTAAAAAACACATTTTCAAAGATTAAAATCAAAGCTATATACCATTTAAAAAATGTAAAACCACGATTCATAAAAAGTAAAATATAATAAAACAATTAAAATAAAAACTAAAAACATACCTAAAACCACTAACAAAACACAACTAAAACAAAAATTATATAATAAAACAAATTTAAAAAAAAATCCAAAACGAAAAAAAATGACACTTTTAATAAAAACCCTAAAAGTCTATTATTATCCTCCATTCCCATAGAAGGGGTCCTCGTTTGATGATGAAGCTTTTGGAAAATATTGTTTGCCATTTGAAGATTGAGCCAACAACGTAGGGTGATATTGTTTGCCTATTTGTTCGTTGAATCATGAAAAGTAGGATCTACATGAGATGGGGGTTCAACGTTCAAAGCAGATGCAGATGAAACATTGAGTGGGGGATTGAAGATAAATCCAACCCTAATGATTTAGCCATAGTCTATGTAGGACATGATAAATACGACCCAGATCAGGGGGTCACATTGAATATTTCTGCCTTTCTTATAAATTAGGGGTCTATTATAATCTATTTATTTTCTCTTCAATATCTATTTCATAATTTCTCTCCCATAATTTTATGTTTCATAAGATGCAACTTACATTATTAATTTGCACACAATAATATTAACGATAATAAATATCATTATTGTTGTTACATGATTTTTACTAACAAATCATTATTATATTCACACAACAAGTTCACATTATTAATTTACTTAAAAAAAATGTATAATGAGTTGTGATAAAAACTCATCCTTAAAAGAGCCCAATGGGTTAGCTCATTCGATCGGGAAAATTGTGCTACAATTGGGAGGTCTTAGGGTTGATCCTCTGGGATGGCCACCTCTATAACCATATATATGTCTTCATCGATAATGTCCCCATCTGATCAGATACTACTAATAAATTTTCAGAAGTTTATGATAACATAAATGTATAAATCCCATCCTTAAAATTACATTATAAGAGTAGCACCATAAAAAAACGTGAACCCTTTTTAAAAACAACTCATCCTTAAAAAATAAAATTGTATAGTTGTGTGTAATAAAACATGATCTTTGTATAAAAGATCATTTACATATATGTAAGCTTATTTTATTTTAATAATATTCAATCATATATTTTATAAAAATTGGTATTAGATAAATATTAGTCCTTTACCTATAATTGAGTTTTGGAATAGCCAAGGGGAAACCATCTTTCGCCATTTCCCCATATGTTGTCTAGATTACAATATTTAATATCCTTTGATAGTCCTTGTACCTAAATTTTTTTAATGTTGTAATTCGTATCTACTTCAATAGTCCTCCCATATGCTTTGAGTTCCTACTCTATAAGAATTGGACATGTTCATTGAAGGCCTATGTTGTGTATAAAGGTTACAACCTATTTTAAGCATATAGAAAGAGGTATTCAAACTGCATCGATCTCTAGTTGGTGTGAAAGTGGTTTTAGATATAAGTGGTATCTTGTATGAATAGAGGTGTAGTTGAATTGATATAGAAGTGTCCAACATCTAACAAGTAGTGCCTAGGAAAATAAAATGCAACCAGTTTTCTGGTGAGAACAAAGCACCATAAAGGATAGAGCTAGAGTGAAAGTCCTATCTATTAAGACACCTTTACTAAAAGGTGAGATGCACAACCATATATAAAGAAATCATAAAGGATGTTTTTTAATAGTGAAATTGGGTTTTTGAGGAAGGCCACAAGCACAAATCATTTTAAGGAAATTTATATATGGCTTAATTTTTTAAATTTAAGCCTTAAATTTAAGTTTTATAAATTTATTTAATTTATATGTTTTTATTTTATTTATTAAGTAAATTTTTTTGTATTTAAAAAAAAAATTATAGCATATAATTTAGTATGTTGTGATATTAAATATGAGTTCGATGTCAATAATTATATACATTTAAATTTATAGTGGTTAAAATAGTATTTAATAGTTTTGAAGTAGTCATTAAATATTATTTGTTTAGTAGGTTTTAGTTTGGTAGTTGAATAAATTTTCATATTAATTCATCCAAACAAATTAAATGTGTATTGTTAGTAAAATGACAAATATTTCTTCTTGTAATAGTAATATTTTTTAACAAACTTGGCATCCTTGTAAACGAGTGCAATTTTTTAACACCAAATCAACTAAAGATGAGAATGGTAATCAATGTAGTGTTTATCATTTACATTATTCGTGAACATGGGGAAACAATCAAAGATAAAGGCTTAAAAAAAAAATTAGTGAGAATTTAAACACTTATTATATATAGATGTATGTATACTCTACTTAGTGAGCACTAGATAAGTGACATGTTAATGCAAGCTCAATTACTCTCTATAAGTGAAAGTGTTAATAATTGTGTTTATGTATGTAGATTATCACAAGAAGTAGAGATGTTAGTGATATGATAGTAAGAAGATTCACACTCACTGGAAGTGAACGTGTAAAAAATTATGTTTATGTATGTAGGTTATCACTAAACTCAAAATGCAAGTATGGTTTGTTTTTAAACACATGTATGTTTTGACATATATTTTTATTTCTAGTATGTGTGTTGTAGTTCTTATCCATATGTCTACACTAAGGGGGGAATGTTAGGATTATTAGTACATTACATATTATTTAGTGTAAGTATGCAAATATATAATGGGTTGCAGTAACAATCCATCTCTATAAATTAGGGATTGTGTAGTTGTGTGTGATAAGGCATAATCATTATTTATAGGAGATCATTTACTATATGTAAGCTTCACTATATTTAATAATATTCAATTAGATATTTTATAATAATGGTAGTTGTGATAGGTCCAACCGAACTATTAGGATATTCTCCACACACTAAGTCAATCATAGTGTAAAAAGTAGTCCCCTATTTTGGGGTAGAGCTTATTATACATATTTCATTCAAAATTTAGCTTTAAGGATCCATCATTATCAAGGAAGTAGCATTCAGATAGAGGCTAGAAGTTGACCTTGTACATTATCATACTTTAATGAATCATTATACCATACCTTAACAAGAATTTTGTTGCTAAAAAATTCTATCATTGGGATATTTCATATCCAAGAAAAGGCCCTATATTGTTAAGATAGAACATGGTTTCAAGAAGGAAGTTTAGAGTGAGAATTTTAGATAAAAAAATTATTTAGATGTTTCTCCATAGGGTTTGCACTAGACTCTATACCACAATGAAAAATTCATTCAAGTTTTATATGGGAGATTTATATTATCATTACAATGTATACCATACAATTTTAAAAAAATAATTATATTAATCCAACCAACACCATTATATTATGGGTACTATCTTAGATGAATTTATCAATTCACCTCAATTTTTAATGCCTCCAAATATCATATCTATCCATGAATATATTAATAGATCAGATAAAGCACAAAGGGAGCCAAGTATAAGGATATTACTCTAAGGGGTCCAATTATCACACAACCACCCCTAGATTAGGGTTATTGATACATATCTAAAGTATGAAAATCAAAAATCCCATGATGGATTGAATTTTATCCCTCACTATAATGAGTTTATAAGAAAGTATAAGTATGGTAATAAATTCCCATACTTATATTTAGGAAATGGTTGTCCCCAAGTTCAAAATTATGCCTAAGTTATTGTACTCTACACCATTCTCTTCATATATTTTCAAGGAGCAGTAATCAACAAGATTAAAAAAAGGTATAATAGGGTTATCATTATATGCATAATGGGAATTATAAAATGAATTAACTTCAATAGGGTTACCTTGAAACTTGACCCCATTCAATAAATCTCAACTAGATTCCTAGGATCATAGAGTCTGATCTTATCAATGCAACATGCTAGCAAGGAATCTTTTTTAAAGGTTATTATAAACAAGGAGAGCATACATTCTTCATTTTTATATTATTTGAACTATATTACATCATTCCCTTTCAATAATTAAGGTAATATCAAGATCCTAATGCATGTAAAACTCTTCATTATTTTTAACCAAGTCAAATATGATCCATAATTAATAGAGTTTGAGCTTATTTTCAACAAAGATGCAAGGAACTTAAACTTAGGTTTCTAAGGGGAAAAGATACACCAAAAATACACTTTTATGAATCCAAGGAATATGCAAAACTAAACCATTATTTTGAAGATCAATGTTTCATAAATAGAGGGTGAATGAGTAATCTTTTACCAACATTTGAAAGACATCAATTTCATTATTCTTATAGGGCTATCCCCCTTAGGTGGTATAATTTCCCCTTAAGCAACATTGGAATACCTTCATATTATATAGTGATTAACTTAATTCTTATTTGCTCACAATAACTATAACATTCATTTATTTCTCCTCTATGTAAAGATAAATAAATCTACATTTTTTCATGAAATAGAACTATATTCTCAAAAAAAATTCTCAACTCTTGAATGTTTGACTTACCTATTTATAAAAACCAATTTGTTACAATGCATAATATCTTTACATAGTTATTCAAAAAGTAATACTAATGTATTATGCCTAAGTGGTATAAATGGCTATCATAAGATAGAGTAGCACTCTAGCCACTTCATACACTCTAGTGAGTAGGACTCTAGCCACCTCATACACTCTAGTGAGTAGGAATCTATCCACCTCATACACTCTAGTGAGTAGGACTCTATCCACCTCATACACTCTAGTGAGTAGGACTCTATCCACCTAATATACTCTAGTGGATTTTATAAGAGAGTTCATGGTACATATCTAGGTTAGTGTAATGATATCTCCAATTTAGTCAAATATTAATTTTGTCTTAATAAGTCAAATTAGGCATAGTAGTTACATTTATATCAAGTTGTAATGTCATATCATTATGATATTAATCAATAAATAAGCATTCATAATTTGTTTACACATGAGAAGATAAATTCATGAGGAAAAATCACATATAATTAACAAAATCAAATCAATAATAAATGGAAATAGGAAAATAGTATTTGGAAGAAGATGCAAGATACAACTAGAGATGAAATCCATGCATGGTATAATATTTTATATCTAATCTTCTTGATAACAAAAATAGGGGTTATAAACTACACCTTTATCATCTATTGGAACTCTTTTTAATTAAGACCACTAACAATATTATTCCATCTTCTATAACGATATAATGAATGCAATTCTACCTAGGTGTATTAAACAAACCAACTCAAATATAATAATACCATTTCTAAAGGGGTTCTCTAATTGAAGGAGGAAAGAGTTATTCCATAACTTGTTATAGTAGTATAAATAAAGAAGTTTTATCACCCATTAATAAAATGAAACAATAAATATAATGAATACAATCTCTTTTGATATAGTTTAGAGTACCAAGTAATCTTAATATTTAATATGTTATAAGCAGAAAGCTTATAATAGAAGTTTAGGTTCTTAATCATCTTCTTCTTATTGCAAGGAATTAAACCCAATACTTCAAATATAAAATATCCCCATAATTTCCATAATCAATATATTATATATGAATTTATTATTATTTAAAAATAAAAATCATATCTATCCTTGAATTTGAGTACAAAATAAAAAAGTGATAATATTTTTTTTCCATAAGGTAAAAAGAGTTACATATATATCTTATGAATGGAAATAATTATCCTATATGATAGCAACAAAAATAATATTATTTCCTTCTCATGGTAACTTTATACATATAAAAGTTACCAATATTATTTTATCTCCTTGAAGACCAATAGGTAGTATAACTAAGGATGTAACAACTAGGAAATGTTTCAACTCCAACTAGGTTTAAATCATCAAAGACTCAAATGATTTGTTGCACGCTCCTCGACTAAAAGGGGAATGTGTAATCTAATCCATCCATAGGTGGACCATACTAATCCAAACCATCAATATTGTAACATAACAGACCCCCAATTAGAATAAAATATCTATAAAAGCTCATGCAAGCAATGATAGAAGAGGGGAGAGAGAAAGATTTCAAACATGCATTGAAAATTATTAGATTTTCAACCATGATAATTTGAGGGTAATGAAAACAAATAAAATATTACAATGATCTCACAATGGTCTAGCATTCCTATCTACCTTTAATGGAAGCCATTTTTGGGCTATATACCAACATTCATTGTAATCCATCTAGGGCATCATGCAACACTATTATAAGACCAAAAAAATCATACACTTAAACTATTGAGGGAGTAACAAAAATAATGATAGTTTAAACTACATAATAATTATCTAGTGATGTAAATCATATAAATTTAACACATTAACAAACAAGAACTAGTAAGGGAACAAGAAGCTATGTGACAAATGGGAGTGAGATTGGTAGTGAGAGGCATTTGAGAGAAGGAATATAGTGAAAGGTGTGTGCATGGGAATCTAATACCTAAGAAAAAGATTCACCTCTTACCTTCCATCACATACTTCTCCTTGTTGTAATACAAACCTTAGTGGGAAATCACAAACATTACCTATAAAATAATAACTCAACATAATGCATAAATTGGAATAAATGAAGAAAAAAATTACTTCATACCCCCAATATGTGGTTATCAATCCACAATATTTTTTAAAATTTTGCATAAATTTATACTAGATTTCATTTTAGATTTCCTTAAACTTTATTCCATTCATTATAACAATTCAGTCATACAACAAGTCCAATAATTCTTGATATATTGATTTGCAGAGTGGGTAACTCACATTTATAAGTTTGTTAATGCAATCCTTATGGGATTCAATACAATATCTTCCCACTCTTCAATAATAAACCTAAAATATTTCTATTTCTTATTCTCTCTCTCTTTGTTTTACTATATCCTTTCATTCACCCTTTTTAACTTCTATTTTCTTTTTAAATGTTTTAATATTCAATTCTTCAATGTATAAGTCAAACATTAAATTATTATGACCTTTCAAAAGATTTTTTCACCTAATTGTGTACCTCTAATGTTTTAAAATTGATGTGACCATTTTGCATTCAACCAACATGTTTCATAATTAGACCACATATGTAATTTATTACCATTATTAAAATAAGGTATGACTGACTAAGATGATCAAAACTAGTCAATAATCACTAGCCTAGTATAGGGGAACAATAAACCAATGCGAAAAATAAGTGGGCACAACATAGTATTAGTATATCACATTAATAAACTAGAAACTAAAAAATGTGGAATAAAATAAAACTCATCTCCATCTAATTGATTACTATATAATTGCATAGGGATGCAAAATCCTCATGGGAATCATCCAATATTAGGCTATCTCATCCCCATCCAATGATAATACCTAAAACACACACATAAAAGAATTAATAGTACTTGAATGGAAAAGATGAATATAAAAATAATACCAATATATATTAAAAAAAGGAATAAATAAATAAAATAATTAAATTAATAGATAAATTAAATTTTCATGTTAAAAAAGTACCCATAAAAAAATAACTTAGAAATCAAAATAACCAATGTTCAACAATTGAAACATAAAGATGATAACACAAATTATTAGTAAGGTCACTTCATTAATTTGTTTTCCTAATAGGCACTTATTTAATGGGCCCAAAATAAGGGATGTTACATCCTCACCCACTTATAGAAGGCATAAACCTAGTGCCTAATCCAAATTATTTAGTTCTAAAAGCCAACACTTGTTGCACCTTTTTTTCTTAGGACTTAAATCCACTCTAATTTAAACTCAGAGTTAAATTCCATAACATACATCTAATGTATAAAACATGTAGAATATTGTCTATAGTTATGGATGGGGAAGTTGTTATAGTAGTGTTGTATGCTACCACATTCCCAAAAAAATGTTCTCTAGGCCATTTCCCTACAAATGTTCCTTATAAACCTTCTCAATAGGGTAAAGTCTAGCTGATGGTGGTAGTTGTTGCAACTCTTGGAAAGAAAACCAAGATGCTTCCCCAAAATGTTCTTAAAATATATAATATTTCCTCCATGGTTAATAGTATTTATAAATTTTTTAATATTTTTTATTTGATATTTATCCTAATTTTAGTAAATATATTTATTTTAATTCATCTTTATAGGTTGAGTCAAGGCAACATCTAAGGTATGGGGTTTTAGCATGTTCATATAATGCATCAGAAATTCTCAAAAAAATATTTTGATCTTAGTGAGACTTATTTCCTTTTCACACTTCTTGTTAAGATATTTTAAGAGGATTAAGAACTTAATCTCATACTCAAACACAATAAGGTTGTTTTAATCCAACAACTTAAACTCAATGATTTTATACTCTTGGTGATTTAAATTGAGGTACATTTTCTATAATTTTATTTCAAATATTTCCCAGGTAACATTCAAGTGGTCACATATCTTAAATGCACATATATGGTTCCACCATAAGGTGGCAACAATTTCTAATTAGTATGTTATAACATGTGCCTAAATAATAGAATTTATTTCATGTAGAAAGAAGTATTTAAAAAAAAAAAACTAGACAAGATTCTACAATATCACATGATTCTTATCCATAATAATTTGGAGGTGGGAGATTATTAATCTCATTAATTAAATGATATTCCACCTACTAACTATTGTCTTGGTTCTGAAAAATTGTAGTGTTAGCACATTGAGCTTCTAGTGCTAATAGGTGAGTTTGGAGAGTATACAAATCACAAAGTATTTTGTTTAATATTTCCACATTAGCAAGAGGTGGGGGTGGGTTTCCTTGTATTTGATATTACCATGACCTTTACCACCTATGTTACATCCTTTTCTTCCTCCTTGATGGATTTTTAGCACATTGTGTATCCTTTCCATCCTAATGATAAAAAAAATGAACAATTAAACCAATTTTTTTCTATAGGACCCTACATTTGAACCTAGTGATTTGATATAACTATTATAAATTTTTAAGTTCTAGCTAAGTTTTATTTTATTTTAGGGACAAGATTCTACCATATATTTCTATGTAAACTTAGAGATAATTTTACATAGGTCTATTTAACATTTTTTTTGTATTATAACACATAAATTATGAGAAACCCACTAAATTCATTCTAATCTAATGTTGAAGTCTTGTTTAGTAAATATATGCAAAAATTGGTAAGCAAGTAAAGGAGATAAGTTCTCCCTCATATCATCTAGCTACCAGGTTCATCTATTCATTAATTTCAAGATTAGGGATGTAATGAAATGAATAATTAGCTATCACTAGGCAGCTCATTAATTTCAATAGAAATTGCCAATGTCATGCATGCCCCAAATGCACCTAATGATGATTGAAGGATAGGTGTAAAGCCAAATACCCATTCCAATAAGACTATACACATCACTACTAGCTAATTAGAATTAATTTCTACCATTTGTTCATAATATAAAAAATGAGAGTGAAAATAACATATAATACTCTAAAAAGTCCAATATACTAATATAATGGTATATATGTATGTAACAAAGTTAAGAATAAAATAATGACTATTTTACTCATAGTAGAGACAAGCTATAAAGTAATAAAATAAAACCACTATAGCAAATAATCTCTATAATATTAAACTAAGAAACCAAAGTGTAAAACAAACAATGATCATCTCCCTTGGTACTTTAAGGTTCATTATGCTAATGAAAGTGTTATGTCATAACTCACTAGTAAAACATTTTTTCTCGCACTACATTTCCAAGATATAGATAATTTTAAGCACTATACCATCTTCCTTTATAGCCACTTGTTTTATAGGATCTACCCTTGAATAGATGTTAAACTATACTAGATTTAAGTATCTTATACCCTTGATAGATATGTATATATGTGTTATATATTATTTTATCACCATTAAATGGATTTAGAATTTAAATGTTGAAAGGTAGACATGATTATTATGTGAGGTTTATAACCCAATGGTGTTATGATGGGTCCAACCCAACTATTAGGGATTTCTCAAGAAACTAGGTCAATTATAATGTTGAAGTAAGCCATTTATTTTGGAGTAGAGCTAGTTATATGTATTTGCTTCAATAATTTCCCTTAAGGATCCAACATTCTCAAAGGAGTATTTCTTAGACAGAGGCTAAAAGTTGACCTTGGACATTGCCATACTTTAATAAACAATTATAACATATCTTAACTATAATTTTATTTCTCAAAAACACTATCATTGAGGTGATTCATATCCAAGCCAAGGTCCTATGTTATTAATAGGGAATAGAGTATTTCGGAGTAAGTTTAAAGTGAGTATCTTAGATTAACAAAGTAGCTAGATATTGTTACATAGGGTTCCCTTTATAATTTATACCATAGGTCAAAGTTCCTTCAAGTTCTAGATGAGATATTTATATTATTTTTAAAAGGTATACACAAAATAATCAATAACAAGTATATTAATCCAAATAAAATAATTTGTCTTTGTAAATATCCTAGATTAACCTATCAATCCACCTCATATTCCAACACATCCAAATATCATATATGCCCTTGAAGATACTAACATATCAAAACATGTGAAATGAGATTGCTTTGAGGAATATTAATTATAACACAACCACCTATGGTTCAAGGTTATTTATGAATATTTACAATATTCTCCCTTGGTGTAGTACAATTGACAATAAATTATAAACAGACCTTGACTTCCTTGATTTATATTTTGACAATTTTTGTACATATGTTTAGAAATATTGCCTTGGTTATTGTAATAACATCATTCTCTACTAATATTTTTGATGAGAAGTAACCACCAAGTGAAAACAAAAATATAATATGGTCAACATTTTATACACAATAAAAATGATATAATTAACTAACTCTCGCAGGGTTATCTTAGATATCATTTTTTGCTAATATTTTCAATGAGAAGTAACCTCCATGTGAAACAAAGAATAATAGGTTATATTTTTTGTACAAAATGGAAATGATATAAGTACCTAAATCTATAAGGGTTACCTTGAAACTTAACCCCATCAATAATTGCAACTGTATTCCTAGTACTAGAGAGTTCGATCTTATCCATGCAACATGTTAGTAAGGCATCTTGATTAAAGGTTATTATAATAGAGTTTGAGATTATTTTCAACAATATGTGAGGATATAAATATTATTTTTTAATAGTAATAATTATAATACAACGAGACTTATATAAAACCAATTAATATACAAAATAAACCATTATGTTAAGGATCACTATTGCATACATAAAGGATGAATCAATACTCTTTTACTAATATTTGAAAGACAACAATTTTAGTATTCCTTTAGGACTCTCCCATATGTGGACTAACTTACCCCTAATAAATGGTGGGATACCTTTCTACAATAAAATGATTACCTTCATTTTTTTAATCAAAATAAATAAATAATACTAATAATTTATTGTTCCTTAAACTAGTAACTATATGTAAACAATAATAATTCCTCTTTTTTTCTTGAACTTAATTTGATTTTATAACTATAATAGGATATAAAATTGAAATTTAATTTAGATATTAATATTTAACATTCAAACATACATCTAATTTTAAAATACTAAATCTAATTGCAATGATTTGATAAGTGGAATATGATAATTATAGTAAGCACAACAAATATATGGGTACTTAGATTTTATAGGTGACTATCTGAATATGACTATATTCTAGAATTATAAATTAGGATAAATCAAGTTTGTGGTGACCTTAGTTCTATAATATATCCTATGTCTACACACTATCATTTTTATCGATCTTGGTCATTATCACCAATTGATATTGACATGTGTTGGTTAGAACTAACTTGTAAATAAATGAGGAATTGTGACCATATGGTCATAGTTCCTCATTAAATTATTTTCTATGTATTTAAAATACCAAACCCAAATGACACATTTAGATCCATAAATAAGTCTCCTTTGCCTTGAAACTGTAAGTGCACTTGTGAAGGATAGAAACTTGAAAAAAAATAGGAAAGTGTATTGGGCCGAGCTAACCCCAATCAAAAAAATTTGATGATTTAATATTACCTACATATTTAATACTTAAAGTATTGAAATGAAGACACACATAGTTCTCCCACTTAGTGTTATTGTGTGATTTTTCTCCTTTGATGTATGTATGCAATTAATGATTTAGATTTTATACTTGATAATGTTTTATTTGACATGGATTTAGTATGATTTAGACTTGGATTATGAATTATCATAGTGATAGGTTTTCAATTTGAGAATAGTAAGGAAATTTTTTCAATGTGATGCAGAGGCACAACTACCAAAAGTTTAAACTTACAACTTGTTGTCACTTGGCACAACCTATCTCACTTCCTAGTAGCCTTTTCTCCACCTTTTATGATGGTACAAATAATTAAGGATTAAAAAATAGAAAATAGGGTATTTTTTTAGTACCCTCTATTTATTTCCTTCCTTACTAAAATTTTATTTATCCCAATCTACTTTAAAACAACCTTTTTATCATTTGTCAGGCCCCAATTAGGTCTCCCAAGGCCTATTTCAATCTCTATTCTATATTTATGTATATATAGAAGGTCTGTATAGGTATAAAACCTTAAAAATATTTTATAAATAATTAATACATAAAAAATAAAAAAAATTGTGATTTTTGGACATTTAGAACTCCAAATCAATTTTTAGTTTTAAAACCCTAACTCAGGGTTATCACTATCTATGCAAACCCAAGAAGGAAGAATTTAATGTTTCAAGTTAAAAAATGAGTTTCAAATTTTTTTGAAAATTGAACAATCTCTATTTTATCCTTATACATCTTATACAATTATTAATTAACTCCTTGACAACTTTGTTAACTAGTTTTACAATATTGTGAGTTTGATTGTGTGTATGTTCATAGTCAGCTATAGGGTTTAAATTGGTTTCCCTACTAATATTGGTAAAAAAATATATTAAAACCTTAAATAATAGAGAAATAAAATTAAAAAAAACATATAGATAATAAGGAATATATTCTTTATTGATTTTTTTTCCAATACTCAGTCACACATAGTCACTTTCATTGCTCATACATAGGAAAATAACATCTAAAATTATCTTTCTTCAAAATGAGGAAATATTTACTTATTTTATTGGAACTTGATATATTCCAACATCAAATTAATCCCCTCACAAAGGATCCAATACATTTTATCTATCATATAAACTCTCTAACTGATTTTGGACCTTCCAATGGTCACTAGAGGGCTAGTTAGAACATTGAAACATACATCAAAGTTTGAATTATTTACATTCATGAATTAATACCAATGGAATAAGTACATGGTGACTTAAATATTTCATACCAACAATTTTAAACCTTGATATTTCCTTAAAAACACTCCTACAACTCCTAAACAAGCTTCACAATTCAAAAATTTAGTTTTGGCATGAAAAGCCAAATTTGAATTTTTGAGGAGCTAAAACTAAAAAAAATGACTTGAAATGAAAAATAAGAGTGGTATAATCACTCTAATACCTATGATATCACAAAAAAAACCAAAAATTAAATAAAACCAAAATTTTTCAAGAAACTAGGCCTAGGAATGCCATTCCTACATCATACTCCTAGGGGAAAGAGAAAAAGACTCATGGACTATTATCCATGAGTTATCCAAGAGTAATCCAATGATTTTTGATGTCATTATCTATAATCCATATATCATATTAAATAGGATGTTTCTTCCACTTGTCCAAAATGAAACAACCCCCAAAGAAATTTGGAATCATATATCAGAGTATGTTTTGGACACGTGTTAGGCCCACTTACTAAGTCTTGATAATGCAATGAAAAAAATCAATGAACTTCACGTATGTGAAACTTGAACTAAAGGAGGTTAATTGAGGCAATTATCTATAGGTAAACACATACAAAAGGTGATATGGGTAAGTTTTTTATTATATTTAGAGTATGGGGTTTGAGGCATACCAATTTTTGCATACACTTATAATTATTAAGTGCCATAAGTGGTACTTAGACTTCCACATAGGGTCATTTATAGGTCCTTAATCCTAGGTAAATACCTCACTCTCCTCAATTGGTTTTAGTCCCACTCAAGGATGGTTAAGTTAAAGGATTGGGTTAACTAGGAAGGATAACTTTATTTTCCTGAGTTATTGTTCAGGTTAATCATAGGTTTATATATATCAAGTTACACAATATAACAAGAAACAAATAAGTAAATATAAATAATTCAAAACTTGTATATTTTGATTTAGTTACATAATAATTTATTTTAAAGCATAGGAGAAAACATATTTAAGTACAAAATTCTCTAGTGCTACCTACGGGGTCATAATATCTTATAGCCTTTAAGGTTATTGCAATATTCTTATGATTCATACACTATTTATTACCAAACATGGATATTCATATCAATCAATGATATAGTTATAATACAACATTGTGATTCTATAGTCATTCAAATATTTAGATAGGCATAGCCAATGTGATATTAAAAAAGTTTAAGGCAATCAATAAAATTGAATTGTCTATTTGTCTCAAGAGAAGTAACTTATGGAAATAGTGAATTTCAATCAGGTAACTACTTAATTAAGAATTTTATTCTTTTCATACAACATTCCACAATCACATGAATGCATAAACATATATCATGGTATTAGGAATCAATTAGTAATCTAGCTTAAAAAAATAAAACCAACAAGCATTCAATAGCAATACTCAAGAATAGACCAACATCATTAAGCAATGAAGTTCATCCAATTTTCAATATGAGTAGAACCCAAATAAAAGGTTCCTCATAAGGAACTCTTAGAAATTTCACTGTTGGTAGCCAAGGCAACAAGGTAAGTAAGTGAGGCTATCAAAAAAGAAAGTGAAATGCATACGACTTGTCATGAAAGGGAATAACAAGTGTATAAATAAAATAAGTATTATGTTGTAAAGGGAAAGAATAAATTGTTTATTATATTTGATTTCATTATGGGTTCCATAAATTCATTTACTCCCCCAATTAAATATTTTAAGTAAAACATTGTACATGCTTATACTTAAATCATAATAAGTAATTGACTATTTTTTCCTTCATTAAACAATACAAGCATTAAATTATTAATATCATATTTCACAATGTGACATACATAACTTAAGAAGTAGTGTCTTATGATAATAAGTAGAATACATACGTTGCATGCAACTAGGTATGTCTAAAATGCATGGTAGGAGGGAGCATTTGGTTTATTTTTCTCATGACCTAGCTATAAAAGTTTATGCATTGCTGAAAGGATTGAGAGGCCCATATGCATCTATGTATTTATGTCCAAAATTGATATGCTAAACCAAATACTAGTTTATCTAATGCAAGTTAACTATGTAACTTCCATCTATCCATTTTGAATTAAACAAATTGTAGAATTAAGTAACTAATGTAAAACATCTATATATATGTTTCCATAAATAAATAAGCTAAATTAAATATTAACTTCTTTGATAACATAACTCATATCTGATTTATTTCTTCTAATTGAAGATATTTTCAGAATCTAGGTCTTATGTAAAAATGTCCAAGAAAATCCCACGTTAGTATTCTTGTATATATTAATTCTATTAGAATCAAGAATTAATAAGACTATGATGTATATATGTATCAAAACTGAAACCAACTAGGATATAATTAATCATCATAAAGAACATTAGATCCATGTAGGATTAGTATGACAATGAATACATATATATGAACTAACAACAGAATTAATTTCAGCTTGTTATAATCATAAGAATATTAACTCAATGTAGGATCAACTCAATAATTAAATAATACAATGTAACTATGGTCTAATATATTCAACCAATAATCAATTTATCTTGCTCAATATTCCATTTCCATTTTCAATCCAATCATAACATCCATTAGCAGCCATAAAAAAAAATTAATCAAAGTCCAAACCAATAATTATAGACAATGTTTCCTATACATAATAATAATTAATCAAATCATAAATTATATTCTAATACCATCTTCAATATGTGTGTAAGAACTCATTGCATCATGGAGTCAAATATGGACAATTAATTAGGATAGACCTACCCAACTAGCCTTATGATCCCAACCATCAACATGATGGTGGTTGTGGCAACCAGGAACATGAGATGAATTTTGAGCAAATCAATCTACATAAAAAAACATAGATTAAAAAGAATACACATAACTAAGTCATATCATTCCAAGGTGAGATAGGAACAATTAATCCATATAAGTATAGATTAGGATTGGGGATGGTTAACCTAGTTTTCCAAATAATATAGGATGAATTAACTCTAATCCATTATGTATCCTTCAAAATTATCCTTTTTGGAACCCCGTCTAATAACCTAGCTAGCCTTAATGATTCAAACCCCTAATATATACTTTTTAAATATTCAGGTCTAGTCTAGGAATTAAAGTTCACACATTCTATCAAGTGACCCAAACATAATAGAACCCAATTAATTAAAGACACAACCAGAATATATCTCAATCACAATTATCAATCAAACACAATAGGAAGCAAAATAGTCATGCCTCTATATGCCATAGGTCTAAATATGATATGGTAAACTTTAAATGACTACATCAAAGTATTAATCACAATACATTAATAACCTAATCATTCTATCATTATAACTCATACTTGTCATTATGAAATCATTCATCATAGTAAAATATTGTATCTCGATGTAAAGCTTAACATAGTCTATAAAAGCCATAAATAAAATAATGAGATTATAAAATGAGCATCATATAACTGGTCAAAGAGAAGCATAACCTAAACAATTAGGAACCAAAAATAATCATGCCCAAATCAATCAAATACAAGGGTCAGAGCATCAAATAAAGTCCATGCAAATAACCTAGTCTTGACAAAGATAACATGGTCACATAATTTCCTCATGAAGTCACTCGATACACTTACACACACACACACACATGTGTGTGTGTGTGTATATATATATATATATATGTATATATATATATATGTATGTATATATATATATATATATATGTATGTATATATATATATACATACATACATGTATATATGTATATATACATACATACATATATATACATACATATATATACATATATATACATATACATATATATACATATATATATATATATATATATATATACACACACACATATATATATATATATATACATATATATATATATATATCTATATACATACATATATATACATATATATATATATACATATATATATACATACATATATATATATATATACATACATACATACATATATATACATATGTATATATGTGTGTGTGTGTATATATATATATATATATATATAGACACACTCACACACATATATTTTATAAAAACCTATTTATGTACCAATAATAAGACAATAACATGGTTGACTGGGACATAATCCACATAGTCAAACAAGGTTTATAAAAACATAGAGATCAAGGGTTTATAGTTTTAGCCAAATGATACATCAAGTTCAATATTTGAAACTTTCATGCAATAATATATCAAAGATCAACATAACATAGGACACAAACATAATGGTCAAATTCTAATTTGTTAATAACGCATCCCAATACAAGGATATAATCAATTACCAAGAAAATAACAACTAGTTAGGTTCTTAATCTTCCAAAATAAGATGATCCAGGTAAACATAATTCTACCTTGGTAAAAAAAAACTTGAGTCACAATGCATAATGGATTTTCCTAGATAAAGATATCAACCATGGAAAGAATAACCATGACTTTGTCATAAAAGAACACATGCATAACTTAAAATAATGTTTATATACTTGTTAACGGTCATAGAAAATTTTAAACCTAGACATAGTATTGTAAACTGACATAGTCATTATATGAATAGGACTAGGTCATTAGAAAAGAAAACTAGATAAAGGAAATATCATGTCATCGATTCTTGTTAACAATGCATAATAAAGGAAGCGTAACCTTATTAAACCACATGGTTCTCTCTTTATTAAAAACATAGCCAACAAAAGGAACACATAGTCATGACCTTATGGGACCATGGGTACCAAAACTACAACCGCAAGAATATTAAAGGAAAACATAGTTATCTAAAAATAACACAATTGGTTATATATATAACATAGTCACTATATTCGATAAAATGAAATCAATATAAAACTATGTTCCAAATTATATGCATGAAAAAAACTATTGGTTATTTAATAATAGGCACCTATATGTATATATAAAAAATAAAACACATAGTTACCTTTTTGTACTGCATAGTCACTCAACAAATGTTTTTTAAGCATATATGCATGAGTCATAAAAAAAATTGACTATATGAAAAATGAAATAGAAGCAAGCCAAAGATTAGAATATTCAACATAAACACTATATATATTCATTTAAAGTTTATATGCAATGAAATATATATATATATATATATATATATATATATATATATATATATATATATATATATATATATATGGGGTCTGTGTAAGCACCTGGAAGTCCGAAGACTTATAAATACATAAAAGCCCCTAAATATTTATTTCAATTTTAGCACAATTAAAATTAACCCAAAAAACCAAATGACTTACTCAAAAATTTAGAAGACTCCAAAAGATCAAACAGATAAGAAATCTATTGCTTTTCCAAGCATTGTTGTGTGTCTTTCCAAATAGTCATGCTTGCCATACAAACCAATCGAGCTATTCACTTTTTATTCCCCAATCCTTCCATCTTCCTAACTCTTTTGCCTATCATCCAAACTTATCATTCCTTCCATCCACTCCCCCCATACTCCATTCAATTTAAATACAATTTTGGGAGGAGAGAGAAACACCTCTAGATCCCAAGGCAATCCCCTTCCAACCTCACCATTAATGGTGAGTCTAGAAGGCTAATTAATTAATCAATCCAATACCAATAGAAAAGGAGATTAGTGATAGATAAAAAAGATTAAAAACAAACCAACCTCATTAATATTTAAACCCCCACCCAATATGCCACCTGCTTTATTAAATGGGTTTAAAGCATTTCCCATACATTATCGACCCCTAATCGATAACATTACATTTAAAAAAATTAATGAGATTAAACCAAGTCTAAATGTGAAGGTCATACCATGAATTAACTAGTCATTCAAACACTATTTTACCACCCTAATATAAAGTGTGAGGTAAAATGGCTTAAAACATGAAAGTAGGGTGACAAGGGTTCCCAAGAGGGGTGTGTTAGGTGTAGGTAGGTTTAGATACAAAACTACATAGGTTACTATAATCAATGGAGGGACAAAGAAAGATTTGAATACCTATGGGAGAGAATGTATAATGGGACATATAAAAAGGATAAAGGTTGCAGCCATCAAAAACATATAACATAATATAATGAAAAATAATAATAAATAGTGACTATAACAAAATTAAGCAAGGTATAATAGTAAAATCACAAGGATAATAAATGATAAACATAACAACCACTAAAGGTGTCTGAAGGAAAACAACAAAAAGTATACCTATCAAACATGTCAATGTTCTCAAAATTCACTTAGTTCTAGGAGTAGAGCCTCCAACATCTACCTAACTCATAAACAAACCTACAACCATTAAAAATGGCATCAATCGATAATTGATAATCAATATAGATTTATAAAATCATCATTAGCAAATCTATAAAATAATCATAGAATTAAGTACATAACCCAACACTATTGCAACTAGTACCATAGGTAATCCATCTAAATAACAACTAATAATTAGTTTAACAGTCATAATAGTAAAATATATAGTGAAAATATAGGATCATAACATCCTCCCCCTCTTGGAAGGGAGCCATCCCGATGACTTAATAAAAAATTCATTCACAATATTGTCTGAAAACATGATCATCTTCTCAAGTAGTTATTGTTTCACTTATAGGGTCCTATTTCACTAAAATTTGTAGTATATCTCTATTACATAGCTTAACTCTATGATAATCTAGGATTCTCATTGGTTCCAACTAGATCTTTACCTCTTTTATGACCTGTAAATGAGTTTAATCCAAAACATGAGATGGATTAGGTATATAATTTCTCAATAATACAACATGAAAATCATTATGAATCCTTAAAAGAGGAGGAAGTGTTAGTTGGTAAGCAACAAGGAAAAGACTTTTCTATGATCTAAAGTGAAGAAAAACATTGTCTCTCACACTAAATAATGATGGAGTTCTCTTAAGATCTGCATAGCTCTTTTGCCTATCAGAAGCATTTTTAAAAATTCTACCTTATTAATTCCATCTACCTATCATATTCTAGTAGTAAATCAAGTCCATTAACAACCCTATTTTCCAAGTTGTCTCATCCAAGAGGTGTTATGCACTTATGTCCATATAAGGCTTTAAAATGAGCCATCATAATAACTGAATGGTAGGAATTATTATATGAAAATTCAACTAGATGAAGGTAGTCCTCCCATTTTGTTTGTTGATCCATTACATATATGAAAAATATATCTTCAACCACTTAGTTGAGCCATTATGTTTGCCCATATGTTTTTGGATGATATGAAGATCTAAAATTCAGCTTTGTTCCAAAGGTTTTAGTTAAAGTACACTAAAACCTTGAAGTAAATAACTTGTTTTGATATGCTATGATCACTTCAGGTATACCATAGAGTCTTACTACTTCATAAAGCATTTCAATATATATATATATATATATATATATATATATGTATGTATGTATGTATGTATCATCTATTAAATTCCCAATAATAAAGTGGCCAACTTTAGTTGTTTTATCAACCACCACCAAGATTGTATCATGCTTACTGCATGATTTTGGCAACCCCACAATAAAATCAAGTGTGACTACAAACCACTTATCTATTGGAATATCATGAGGGTATAACAACCCTCCTGAATGGAAATGTTGAGCTTTGACCCACTGATATTCCAAACATTTCACTATAAATTCAATAAGATCATACTTCATTCCAGGCCAAAAATAAAGATTTTTTAGTGCATGCATCATTTTTTTAACCCCTAGATGAGAATAATAAAGTGTTGTATGAACTTCAATGAGTACATAAATTCCCAAGTCATCCAACTAGAGGACATAAATTTTAATTTTATGCCTTATAAGGCCATTTATTATAACAAAAAATTTAATAAATATTTTTGCTATAGGCTCATTAGCTAAACTTGCTCTTACATCATGGTAAAATACATCATCAAGTTGTTGATCCAAAATAGCACTTTTTAAATTTCCTTGTAACACTAATAAGGCAACAAGGTACATGCATCTATTAAGTGCATCAGCCACATGATTCTCCTTGCCTTTGACATATGATATATTCATGTCAAAATTGCTTAAAAAATTTAGCCACCTATGATGGCGTGTATTTAAATCTTTTTGAGAGAATAAATACTCAAGACTTAGATGATTAGATTTCACTTGGAAGGGATTTCCTAGTAGGAAATGCTTCCATTGTTTTAGTGCATGAACAATTGCAACAAGCTCTATGTCATGCATAGGATAGTTATTTTTATGTTCTTTCAACTTTCATGACTCATAAGCCACAACCTTGCCATCTTGAGTCAAGATACCTCCATAGCCTTCTTTATGAGCATCATCCCAAACTTCAAAGTTAGCATTTAGATCTGGTATGATAATAATAAGTGATATTGTAAGCATCCATTTTAGCTTAATAAATGCTTCCTCACATTGATGAGTCCACACAAACTTATTTCCCTTACACTATGAGGAAGTGATGGAATATGCCATAGTAGAAATTTTTTCAGCAAAACACTTGTAATAAATAGCCAAACCCACGAAGCTACACACTTTATGCACATTGGAAGAAGGCTAATCTTGAATAGCTTTAATTTTAGTAGGGTCAACAATAATGCCTTTCTTAGAAATAATGTGTCCTAAGTAATGAATTTATGATTCATAGAATGCACATTTGGATAATTATCCATAAATTTTATGCTATCTTAGTCTTTCTAAGAATAGATGAAGGTGTTGGTCATGTTCAACCTCATTTTTGGAATAAATAAAAATATCTTCAAGAAAAACTAGTACAAACTTATCTAAGAAATATCTAAATATGTTGTTCATAAGATTCATGAAAGTTGCAAGTGCATTGGTTAAGCTAAAAGATATAACTATGAACTCATAATGTCCATAACAAGTTCTAAAGGTTATTTTATGTATGTCTTCTTTGATTCTTAGTTGATAGTAACCAGATCTTAAGTCAATCTTAGAAAATACTGCAACAACCTTTATTTGGTCAAACAAGTCATCAATTATAGGCAAAAGATAGTGGTTTTTTATTGTTACCTTATTTAACACGCGATAATCAATGCAAAGACTTAGAGTACCATCTTTATTCTTCACAAAGATTACTAAAGCACTCCAAGGAGACACACTTGGCTAGATGCTTCCACTATCTAAAAGTTTTTATAGTTAAACTTTCAATTTTTGTAAATCAATCACATTCATGCAATAAGGTGCCTTAGAAGCATGGGAAGATCTAGGTATGATGTTAATAGTGTTTTACATCTTGTAGACCCTTACATACCTGATAATTCTATAATTTGGCCAAGGTCATTGGTGCATTACACTCTTTTTCCCACACAATCAGGTGTGGCTTAATGTTCATGCAACCAATCCATCCCAAGAATGAGATCATAATACCCCAAAGGCATGAGAAAAAGATTAATATTGGTCTTAAAGACACCAAGATCTATTTCTGCTTATTCTAAGCACTCAAGAATAGGCACTTTTTTATCATATCAAATTCAACTTTCCAACCTTCTCTTATTAATATGGGTTTTATATTACATTGATTAGCATAAAAAGAATAAATAAAGCAATCTATTGTACCATAATCAATTAAGATAGTCAAAATAAAACCATGTACCTTAAGTCTCAATTGGAGTGGCCTATAAGTTAGCATTATGATTATCAATAACAGCTTATACTTTAAGGTTTATTATTTGGCCTGATTTTAGTTTAGGATAGTCCTTTTTGTAGTGATTGTCACCACATTCCTAACAAACAATTGGTCTAGAGGATACCATTGTAATATCATTATCACCCATGGTGGGTCCACATTGGTTATTTTGATGTTGTTCCTTCTTTTAAAAACCAGATTTGGAAGATCCATGAGATTTGAAATTCTTGTTTTGATTAGAAAAATTTATATATTTTTTATTACTTATTAAATTTTTTTTGGTTATGATCAGATTTTATGAAGTTCTTATTCATGGGAGAAAGGTTATTTGCTTTATACTATTACCTAGTTGTCTTTAATTCTTGTCTTGCCTTTTGGCGAGACTTTTCTTTTTCCTCAACCCTATAGGCTGATTTGATTACTAGACCAATTTTTTTTGGATTTGACAAGTTAACATCATGAATTAGAATCTCCTTAAGTCCAAGCTTGAACTTAGTAATCTTATTTTATTCATCATTCATATAGTTCACATGATGTAGCAAGTTTATAAACTTGTTCTCAAACTCAATAACAAACCTGTTTTCTTTCTTTAAATGATAAAAATCACTTATTTTTTACTCCTTATAATTTGCATTTAGGTACCTCTTATAAAATTGAGACTCCAAAATAGACTAGGATAGGTTTAAAGGATGATATCCTTCAATAACACAAAGGTGGTTCAACCATAATGTTTCAGGACCTATTAGCTGATAGGTTACTAATCTAGCTTTCACATTGGAAGGCATATTGTGCAAATTGAAGTAGTTTTGAAAGTGTACCAACCATGAATCAACTACATCACCTGATTATTCACCTAAAAAATTAGGTAGTGAAATATTCTTAAGTTACTTGATTATTGGGTCAACAATGGTCAAAGGTATTTCTTGAATTATAGGTCCTTCCACTTGTCTCATTTCTAACCTAGGTACTTCCTCTTGGGATACCCCTTCAAGATTGTTTAATATTTATTCCTAGTTATCAATATTTCCTTATTAAGTATTAAGATTTATCAAGATTCCACTAAGTATTTCCTCATGCTTATTGATTGAAATCCCACAAACTACTTTAACATTGGGTGCCTTGGTATTGTTGTCAACATTATTCATAGGTAGTTCTTCTAGGTTGTGAAGATGGATACGGCCTTGATGACCCCTTTCATGTCCTTGACTTCTACCCCTAGCTAGGTTGACATTAAATGGACTCCTACATATGTTTCTTTTGATTGATGATGTTTTAACCATCTTCAAAAATCACAAGTGATATCTTAGAAGATTATAATTTATTAAAGGAAAATTTATTCCTAAAGTTCCCTAGAGTAGAAAATTGCTTTGATACTAGATGAAATAGCCCAAAAAAATGGAATCATATATCAGAGTATGTTTTGGACACATGTTAGGCCTACTTACCAAGTCTTGATAACATAATGAAAGCAATCAGTGTACTTCATGTATGTGCAACTGGAACCAAATGAAGTGAACTAAGACAATTAGCTAGAGGCAAACACATACAAAAGGTACTATGGGGATGATCCAAAACTTAGAAGTTATGATTGATAAATATTTCAATAACATAGAAATAACAAAGTAATAATGAATTTTTTGAGAAGAGATGTAGTATTACTTAAGATCGCAATATAATTATATGCTTATCTCTGGGAAGAGATGTATGTCTTCACATTTTGGGTTACCTCTTCATTTATACACATTTTGAAAGCATGGGAAGGATCTGGAATGTCATAAATCTTGAGGGATATTAAGTGATTTGACTTCTAACATTTAAAACAATACAAAATTTGAGGAATTACTATTTTTAGAAACTTACTATTTTTAGACTGCACTACTAAAATTGAAATTTAGGGCACTTCCATTAGGTTTTCAGGGGTCAAACTTCATCAAGTAGATCTCATGCCATCTCAAAATATTTTCCTCTTCTAACCTTTCAAATGGTGAGTCAATTGGAGCTACGGTGCAAAAGTTATGGCTTTCAAAAGTTCTGTCATCAATTGGGATGGAAATGTTACCTAAATTATCACCTAAATTATTGCCTAGATCATGGGAAGTGCATTATTATATTATAAGGAGTATAATTTTTGGGGCATATCAGTGTTTTCATACACTGATTAGTCTCAAGAATCATAAGTGGTACTCAAACTTCCACATAGGGCCATTTCTAGGTCCTTAACCCTACATAAATACCTCACTCTCCTCAGTGGGTTTCAGTTCCACTTGAAGATGGTTAAGCTAAAGTATTGGGTTAACTAAGAAGGATAAATTTATTTTCCTAAGTTATCATTCATGTTAATCATAGGTTTATATATGTTAATTTACATAATATAACAAGCAATAAATCAGTAAGTAAAAATAATTCAACACTTGCAGATTTTGATTTAGTTACATAGAAATTTACTCTAAGGCATAATAGAAAACATATTTAATTAAAAAACCATCTAGTGCTACTGGTAGGTTCATAATACCTTACCTAATTTAAGGTTATTTCACTATTCTATTATTCATACACTATTTATTACCAAACATGGATGTTCATATCAATAAATGATATAGTTACAATTCAACATTGTGATTTTATAGTCAGTCAACTATTTAGATTAGATGTGATATTAAAAGAGTTTAAGGCAATCAATAAAATTTAACTATCTTTTTGTTTTAAGAGAAGTAACTTATGGAAATAGTGAATTTTAATCAGGTAACTATTTAACAAAGGATTTTCTTTTTTTCATACAACATTCCACAATCACATGAATGCACAAATATATAACATGGTATTATGAATCCATTAGTGATATAGCTAAAAATAAGAAAACCAACAGGCATTCAATAAAATTATTCAAGCATAGAACCCAACATCATTAATTAATGAAGTTTATACAAGTTTCAAGATGAGTGGAACCCAAATAAATGGTTCCTCATAAGGAACTCTTAAAAATTTCATTATTGGCAGCTAAGGCAACAAGGTAAGTAAGTGCAACTATTAGAAAAGAAAGTGAAATGCATACAAATTGCTATGAAAGGGAACAACAAGTGTATAAATAAACTAAGTCTTATGGTGTAAAGTGAAAGAATAACTTGTTTATTATCTTTGATTTCATTATGGGTTCCATAAATTCATTTACTCCCCCAAGTAAATATTATAAGTAAGACATTGCACATGCTTATTCTTAAATCATAAGACGTAATTGAATATTATTTCCTTCATTAAAAAAATACAATCATTAACTTATTAATCTCAGATTTCATAATGTGACATATGTAACTTAAGAAGTAGTGTCTTACGATCATAAGTAGAATACATAGCTTACATATAACTAGGTAGGTCTACTATGTATGATAGGAGGGAGCATTTGGTTTATTTTTCTCATGACCTAGCTATCAAAGTTTATGCATTACTAAAAGGATTGAGATGCCCATATTCATATATGTATTTATGTCCAAAATTGATATGCTAAACCAAATACTAGTTTAGCTAATGCAAATTAACTATGTAACTTACATCTATCCATTATGAATTAAACAAATTATAGAATTAAGGAACTAATGTAAAGCATCTATATATATGATTCCATAAAGCAATAAGCTAAATTAAATATTAACTTCTTTGATAAAATAAATCATATCTAATTTATTTCTTCTAATTGAATAAATTTCTAAAATTTAGGTCTAATGTAAAAATGTCTAATAAAATCCCACATTAGTATTCCTGTATATATTAATTTTGTTATAAAAAAGAATTAATAAGACTATGATGTATATATGTGTCAAAACTGAAACCAACTAGAATATAATTAATCATCATAAATTACATTAGATCCATGTAGGATTTGCATGAAAATGAATACATATATATGAACCAATTGCATACTCAATTAATTCTAGCTTATTACGATCATAAGAATATTAACTCAATGTAGGATCAACTCAATACTTAGATAATATAATGTACCTATGGTCTAATATCTTCATCCAATAATCAATTTACCTTGATTAATATTCCATTTCCATTTTCAATCAAAACATAACATCTATTAGCAACCATCAAGATCAATGTATTAATTAAAGTCAAAAATAACAATTATAGACAATGTTACCTATACATATTAATAATTAATCAAATCAACAATTAAATTCTATTATGATATTCCATGTGTGTATAAAGTCATCAAAGTATGGAGTCTAACTTAGAAAGATGATCAGAACAAACCCGCCCAACCAACACTATGATCCCAACCATCGAAGGCCCTCACAACCCCAAACATCATCAGGATGGTGGTTGTAGTAACTAGGAACATGAGATGAATTTTGAGCAAATCGATCTCTGAATAAAAACATATAGATTATAAATAATACACACAACACAGTCATATCAGTCCAAGGCAAGACAAGAATAGTCAATCCATATAAGTATATATTAGGAATGGGGATGGTTAACCTAGGATGTTGAACAACATAGAATGAATTAACTCTAATCCATTATATATCCTTCAAAATTATCTTTCTTGGAACCCTGTCTAATAACCTCAACAAATTTAACCATCTCGACCCATAATATATACTTTTAAAATATTTAGGTCTAGTCTAGGAATGAAATTCCACATGTTCTAGAAAGTGACCCAAACATAATAAAACCTAATTAATTTATGACATGACCATAATATAGCTTAATCGTAGTTATACATCAAACACAATAGGAAGCAAAATAATCATGCATCTATATGCCACAGTTCTAAATATAATCTAGTAAACTTAAAATGACTAAGTTAAATTATTAATCCTATTACATTAATAATCTAATCATACTATCATTATAAGTCATAGGTGTCATTATGAAATCATTCATCATAGTAAAATCCTATAACTTGGTGTGAATCTTAACATAGTCTATAAAATCCATAAAGAAAATAACAAGAGTATAAAATGAGTTAAAGAGAAGGATAACTGAAACAATCATGAACCAACAATAATCATGATCAAATAAACTAAATACTAGGGTCGATGAATCAATTAAAGTCCATACGAACAACCTAGTCATGACAAAGATAACACAATCACATAACTTCCTCAAAAAGTCACTTGATACACTTGTGTGTGTGTGTGTGTGTGTGTGTGTGTGTGTGTGTGTGTGTTAGAAAAACCTATTCATGTACCAAGAAGAATAAAATAATGTGATCGACCAAGACATAATCCACATAGTCAAACAAGGTTTATAAAAAAGGTAGAGATCAAGGGTTTATAGTTTTAGCCAAATGATACATCAAGTTTAATGTTTGAAAATTTCATGCAATAATATATCAAAGATAGATATAACATAGGACATATCCATAATGGTAAAAATTCTAATTTTTAATAATACAACCCAATACAAGGAGATAATCAATTACTAGGAAAATAACAACCAGTTAGGTTCTTAAGCTTCCAAAATAACATAATTCAGGTAAAACTCATTCTACCTTGGTAAAAAAAAAATGTGAGTCAAAATTCATAATGGATTTTAGCAAACAAAGATATCAACCATCGAAATAATAACCATAACTTTTTCATAAAAGAACACAAGCATAAATTAAAATAATGTGGGTATCCTTGTTAATGGTTATAGATAATTTTAAAACTAGACATAGTATTGTAAATCAACATAGTCATTATATGAACAAGACCAAGTCATTAAAAAATAAAACTAGATAAAGGAAATATTATGTCATCTATTATTATTAATAACACATAATAAAATAAGCATGACCTTATTAAAACACATGGTTCCCTATTTATAAACAACATAGTCAACAAAAAGAACACATAGTCATGACCTTAGGGGACTATGGGTACCAAAACAACAACTTTAGGCATATTAAATGAAAACATAATTACCTAAAAATAACATAGTCAGCTATACATAAAACATAGTCATCATATTTGATAAAATAAAATTGATATCAAACCATGTTTCAACTCATATGCATGAAAAACATCAATGGTTATTTAAAAACATAGTCACCTATATGTATATATATAAACAAAACACACGGTTGCCTTTTTGTAATGCACAATGACTTAACAAATGTTTTTCAAGCATATATGTATGAGTCCTAAAAATAAAATGATTATATACAAAATGAAATAGAAGCAAGCCAAGAATCTGAATAGTCAACATATACACTATATATTCATTAAAATTTTATATGCAATGAAATATATATATATATATATATATATATATATATATATATATATATATATATATATATATATATATATCATTATATATATATATATATATATATATATATATATTTCATTGCATATAAAATTTTAATGAATATATAGTGTATATGTTGACTATTCAGATTCTTGGCTTCCAAAGACTTTTGATTGCATAAGTAGCACCAAATATTTATTTTAATTTTAACATAGTTAAAATCAACCCAAAAAACCAAATGAATTACCCAAAAATGTAGAAGACTCCAACAGCTCAAACAAATAATAACCTTTATTGCTTCACCAAACATCATTGTGTGTCTTTCCCAAATAGACATGCCCACCATTAAAACCAATCGAGCTATTCACTATTTCTTCCCTAATCCTTCCATCTTCCTAACTCTTCTTCCCACTATCTAAACTTCCCATTCCTTCCTTACACTCCCCCCATACTCCATTTAATTCTCATACAATTTTGGGATGAGAGAGAAACACTTCCAGATCCCAAGGCAATCCCTCACCAACCTTGTCATTAATAGTGAGTCTAGAAGGCTCCTGAATTATTCAATCCACCATCAATAAAAAATGAGATTAGTGATAAACAAAAGGATTAAACACAAAATAACCTCATTCATATTGAAACCCCCATCCAATATTCCACATGATTTATTAAATGTGTTTAAATTATTTCCCATATGTTATTGACCCCTAATCAATAACATTACATTTAAAAATATCAATGAGATTAAACCAAGTCTAAATGCCAAGGTCATGCTATGACTTATCTAGTCATTGAAACACTATGCCACCACCCTAGTATAAAGTGCTAGGTTGAATGGGGTAAAACATGAAATTAAGGTGACAAGAGTTCCTAAGGGGGGTTGTGTTAGGTCTAAGTAGGTTTAGATACAAAAATGCATAGGTTACTAAGATCAATGGAGGGACAAAGTAAGATTTACAATGTTTAGTGACAATCCATGAAGTCTTAATACCTCCTTAAAGAATATATTTATCACATGGGTGGCATCATTGGTGGTCTTATAAGGAATAAAATGTGTCATTTTCAAAAATCTATCCATAACTACATATACAGAGTTAAAACCTCTTTGTGTTCTAGGTAGTCCCATCATAAAGTCCATGCTTATGGATTATCGAGGTCTATTTGGGACTAGTAGAGGTTTATATAACCTTGAATTGGTTCTCTTACCTTTTTCCATTTGATAATTTTTACACCTCTCAACATATATTCACTTTTTTTTTGCATATTAGGCCAAAAATAGTGTCTAGTGAGTTGTTCCAAAGTCTTATCAAGCCCAAAGTGGCCTAAGATACTCCCACTATGATTATATTGGATCAAACTCTCTCTTATTGAGCTTATTTTCACACATATCTACACTTTTTTTAATAGTAACCCATTTTTTATGATATAGTCCAACTGTGGCTCTTTGTTTAGTGTATTTGGATGTTTACAAGCATTGTATGCTTCCTTAAAGTCTTCATCATCTTCATACATCTCCTCGAGTGATTCAATACCAACACTCTTAATATTTATCTCATTTATTAACAAGACTCTTCTACTCAATGCATCTGCTACCTTGTTGCTTTGTCCTCACTTATGCTTAATAGTGAAAGGTGAAATTATGCATATACTCCACCCATTTCATGTGCCTCTAATTTAACTTAGGCAAATTAGTGATGAATTAAAGTGAATGATTATATATATAGATGATAAAATCTTTTTGAATTAGGTAATTCTTCCACTTCTTGGCCTACACCATTGCATAAAATTCCAACTCAGATGATGAATACTTTCTCTTGGCATCATTGATATTTTCATTAAAATAAGATATTGGCCTACTCTCTTGGCTTATAATATCCCCTATTACAACCCACTTACATCACATTCTATCTAAAAAACTTTTTTTAAAGTATGGTAGTGATAAGATAGGATTATCTATTATCCTTTGCTTTAAATATTGAAAAATCTTTGTAGCTTTCTTAATCCAAACAAACTTATTCTTATCTATCTCCAAATATTGAAAAATATTTTCAGCTTTATTAATCCAAACAAACTTATTCTTATCTCCTTAAATGGTATCTATTATTGGAGTACAAATTCCACTAAAGTTTAAAATAATTTTCCTATAAAAACTTGCAAGTCCATGGAAACTCCTTACCTCTCCATCTATTCTAGGTGTTGGCCACTCCTTGATTGCCTTCACTTTGTCCTTGTCCATATTTAGCATTCCTTGAGATATTAAAAATACTAAGTATAGTGATTTTGATTTCATAAAATCACATTTATTAATGTTGATTAACAATCTTTCCTCTTATAGCCTTCTCATGAATAGATGCAAATGGTGAAGATGTTTCTCCTTACTAGGGCTATAGATAAGAATATCATCCAAGTATACCACTAAAAACTTACCTATAAAAGGTTTGAGGACTTCATTCATAAGCCTCATGAAAAATACTAGCACATTTTTCAATCCAAATGTCATAACCAACCTTTCATACAACCCCTCACCAGTCTTGAAAGTGGTTTTCCATTCATCCCCTTATATAATCCTAATATAACAATACCCATTTTTGTGATAAATTTTTGAAAATTAGCTTATTACACTCAAGTAATTCATCAAATATTACATATTACGAAGAGGAAACTTGTATATAATTGTGATCTTGTTGATATCCTTGGAGTCTGTTAGGCACCAACACTATAGGGACTGCATACATACTAAGACTCTCTTTAATCAACCCTTTGTCTAAGAGTTTTTGTACTTGTATCTTGATTTTTGAATTTTCATTAGGATTCATATTTTAGGCTTCCTTATTATGAAAACTTAACCTTGGAACTATTCTATGTGATGATTAATGTTCCTCATAGGTGGTAATGTTCCTCATCAACTATAATTTATGCATA